>SJOL01007780.1:365751-391667 GCA_004794785.1 Opisthorchis felineus | reverse complement strand
TCACTTGAGTCTCCCGTGAAAACCAAATTGATTTGCAAATGAGTGTATTTGTCGAAATCAGTCCAATTTGGGTTCAAGTAGAACATAAGGTTGACGGAAACTCGGGGACTGCGCCTACCTGATGAGCCCCAAGAAGGGCGAAACCGGTCGTGGGCTGTCGAAGAGTTTTCAGCAACCTTGTGAGTAGTTTCCTTTATGAAAATATACTGCGATATCTCGAATATCGTACCAACTGAAACATGAGGCGGCCTTTGTGCAGCACATTCAGTTGAAGAATATCATAAACGATAGATTCAGTTAAATCTCCCGTGAAAACCAAACTTAGTGTATTTGTTGAACGTAAGCTTGTTTTACTTGTGGCAAATATTTTTTTAGGTTCGCTGGCTGCATTGTCATTAAATATGTTTGAAAACTATTGTGCCCAGTAAATTTGACAATAAGCTGCTAATGCGCTACAGATCCTTCAAGAATCACCTTCGATTATATGCTCTACCATGAAGTACCCAGAAATGCTCCAAGCAATCGAATCAAACAACCGGTGCATACGTACCATTAGTGAACGAAATTGAACGATAGCACAGTATCCTGAGAGTAGTAAATCGCTTACAGAATAAGTGCCCCGTCAGCCACCGACATTTATTTCGAAGGTTTTATAAAACTCCGATGAACAAGAGTTCTCTACGGGAGTGTATCAAATATAGAATCGTTTTTATTGCAGAAGACATTTAGAACCATAACTCCCATCCATATCATCTGGATAGCGATTTTTGGGTGGCCGATTTTACGTTGATTGCATTCGGATGATATCCCGAAATCAGATCAACGAATGAAACAGTACTTCCCATAAGGTATCTACTCTGACATAGAACAGCATGAAGAGAACGGTAATTATACATGGCCCATGAGAACAGTGCCTGAGAAGATACCACCCTGCATGAATTGTCTTCTGATACCACTGCTCAACCAATAAAACCTCGGATATCAGCCATCAAAGATAAAGTTTAGGTCAACCTCCATACTCTACCTATAGATGCTGGAACAATCGACCTTTGAAGATGGTGACAAATATCTTATCCACAGTTTAAATCCTAAATAAGTGTTCTTTAATGTAAAACAGAATGTTTGCGGGAGTCTGTTGTTCCTGAAGAAGAAGGTTTCTGCGGTAGTGGATGCAGGAGGTTCTTAAGACATAGATTGCCTCGCATCGGTTCCTTTAGGTCCATCATCTAGCTGCCAGTTGGGGAACATTCACGTTCCACAATGGCATATGACCGAACCGGCGGCCAATTGAAGAAAAATCATGTTATCGTGAGACAGTTCATAGCAAGCCAATCTATCATCGGAATAATGTATCGCGGGACACTTAATCAGGCCCAAGTTATAGCATAAATTTTTAACCGTGCGTTGCTACTTCTTTTCACCACCTGGTATCATGGTTCGGTACACCGAATGTTCGTTGGCAATCAATAGTCTAGACGGAGTCCCAAAGCGTCTGAATGTTGCGGGAGTCAGACACATCCACCCTAAAAGCATCCGGTCAGCTTTGAAGTCACCAAAGCAATATTATCATCTTCTTCCACTTTTGACTGTGAATTAGTAGAGCGCATTCTGTCCTCTCAAATGGGCAGGGCAGCATTGTCACCACTGACAGGTTTGGGGAGCGACAAGAAGATCATCTTTATTTTAACGTTTGTCACACTACTTTAAGTAGTATGAACGCGATGTAATTGGCAAGTCCTGAGAAAGAAAGAAAGAAAGAAAGAAAAGACTCGCTTGGGGCAAACCGCTGACTACGGAGTCCAAGGTTTTATTATTATTATGAGCATACTGCACAACTGATGGCTCAGACTGCCCGGATGAACGTGACTTGTGTCAAAAGAAAAAATCAATGCTTGGAAGAAAAGGGATACCATCGTCGCTTTCACATTCGGAAGTGCTAGTTGTAATCTGTTTCAAGGCCAAATAGCTGGCAACTTCTAATGGGCTAAAAGCAAACTTCTCATTATTGAAAATCAAACGGATGGGCGGCAACGAACCTCGGTGAACCTAAAATGAGAATTTGGGTAAGCAGAACGAAACGGTTTTCTTTAAGGGTGTGTACAGAAGCACGGTGAATAAGCATGAAAAATTCAAGTATTCTGTGCAAACTTATCGTAAAATAATAACACACATCACTCACCGTGTCCCTCTCCAAAGCAAACGCGTGAATCCCAAAAACTACACGAGTTCCCGAAATCTGCGTGACTTCTGCATCAACTTGACACAATTCTCCAACAAAAACTGATAAAAACGAAGAAATGAAAACACCAGCTTACCCTTCCAGCATCATAACAAAATGTTCGGAGCAAATAAACACACACAACGGTTGATAAAACGAATTCGTCACGGCCACCACCATGCGGAGTACCATTGGATATAGATGAGATTCAGACAGTGCACAAACCAAAAAATCACGATACTCAACTGCAAAGCTTTGTAGACCATAAGCCTGAGACCACGATTAGGTCAAGAAAGACGAACCTGCAGCGATATTGGACTGACTCTATTCGCTGCAAAGCATTGATACCAGTGTAACGGTGGGTACTACTGATGACGCATGCGAGTAGTATGTGTGTTCTCGTAACTTCGCCTTGATCTAATGGAAGGTGGGGTTTATTACGGAATTTGTGGAACTACTTTGCAGTTTTTGCTTGCAATTGTGCGATAGTCAATGAATATCTAGGAGAGTTCAAGAAGACGCGTTCGAGAAGAGGATGGATTTTCCGTTCTTAAAAACAACGTGCAAATGAGAGTTTAACCTTCCTGTCCAATAGTCTGTAACCGTTTAGTTGACATTTTTCTAGTAAACAACTCTGCAGCGAAGGGCTTTCCTCCTTACACCAGTAGTATTTATCAGTAGGACATCGATATCCTACTAGAGAACCACGTTATACAACAACAATAATAATAAACTGAATCCACAAATGACTAATACATCGAGTGCTGCATTGATCATACAGGAGCTGCTTCGGAATTCCGTTCCCCTCAAATCGGCAAAGACGTCCTAGCCAACATCAACAGCTGAGTATGACTGTGGCCACCTTCCCGTCATCAGGGTCCTTCGGAGAGCCCCTTTAAGCCCAGTTGATGCCATGTACCACCACCGGCATCGGTCGCTCCTCGCCCGAGTCTTTTGATGCATATCTCTCTGACGTCTCGCGACCGAACGATAACGCAATCGAGATGAGAGTGACCGCTGCGTAGGTGTCATGGAGCAAAATCTCGAGTTGGTAGTGACAACCAAACGGGCAGCACACAGTCTGAGGAGTCGGTGAACAACGTCATGGCATGGCGTCGCGACACAGAGGATGACCTCGAACACCCTGTGCCCTTACGTCGACAACAAAAAAAGATTGTCGTTTTTCGGAACTGACCGACGCAGAGCATCAGGTTCCGTGTGGAAACGTCTTTGTCTTCCTCTAAGCATAGCGGGGTAAGGGGACACTCTTAATGACTACGCCACAGTTTCAACAGATCAGACTTGGCCACAGTGGAGCAGAATGTAGATTGATTCCACAGGATCCCGAGTCCGATGCTTTCTTGGTGCAGTCGAACGGAACAAAACCGATACCATGATTCCGCCTTAATTCTATCGGATAGCCGATCCGAAAGAAGTTCCATCCACGACCAACTGTTAGGAGGCTTCTTTGTTCAGTGAGCGCTGCGTGGCTCAGGGCTATGACGTCAGTTCGGCAGCTTTCGAGTTCCATTACAACAAAGACCTTGCAAGACAATCCATTTGGCTATCAGTTTGACCTATCAGCGTTCGGACTTTCGACGAGCCCACAGTTACTGAATGCTCCAAAAAACGCGACCGCTTCTGTAGGGAAGAGGAATTAGTGTGAGTGCTTATACCACTCTCCAGCCGAACTTCTCGTCTGTCACTCAACAAAGATGTTGTCTCAATCATTCTACGCAGCTAAACTTCTTCATCCGTTACTGAACAAGAAGCAACAGTTTTCAGCTTCATTTGTTATGTACTTATTTGCTTATCCCTGTGAAGCAACCACATAGCCGCACGGACCGACAACTGCTGGAGCGCACTAATGCTGTTCACATGAATACCAGTGGTGTTAGTTCGGTGTGTAGTGGTACTGCATCACACCAGTGGGATGAAGACCATCAGCTAGACATTAACAACACTTTCCGAATCACATACCACATAATTGAGATAACATCTAAAGCCCTCAGGCATCGTCTCCTACCCACGGCGTAAATTTTTATCACTTGGCTCAACAAGCCAAGTTTGTGCATCCAGAAAACAGTTGTACCTAGGTGCAGACCCAACCCCACTGAGGGAGGTGCACCATATGCGACTTCTTGGAAACTGACTGCAACTTCCAGCTACGGTAGCATAAAGAGCGAGTAGGATTCCGCCTGGGATATATATTATAAATGTATATATGGTGTCCTTTAATTACAATAAAATTGATAAAGTATCGCAATCACAGCAAATCATCGAGCAATTCATGGACTTACGTGGAGCGACAAATTGAAATTCTAGTCGCTGTAGAATGCACCCAGGCCCAGGAAAATGCGTCCCCAGCAGGCAAGACACCAGCCTGGAAATTATGGATGGAGATGAGTGTGAATGAAAACTTGACGAACAAGAATGAGTCGCACTGAATCATGCAGCTTACAGTTACTATAAGAGATAGCTGGAAAAATAGGACAGTGAAGTAAGAAAGCAAACGATAGCGCGGCAGTCGAAAACAAATTTTCATCGGTTAACATTCAGCCATTTTGGTGTCTAGTTGCCATGCCACTCGAAGAAAACACGAAGGCTGGGATACTGCCAGGTTGCAGAGATCAGGCTCAAACCACGGACCTTCCGGTCAGTAAATTCGCGCTCTAACTACTGAGCAATCTCACCATCATCATCTCGACACCACCAACTAGGGGCGGACAGGACAGAGCTTGAATTGCGAACTTGCAGCGGAGCACTCTGAGTTCGACCTACTTATAAGCTCGCAAACGTTGGCTGAAGCTCTGCGATTCTCAAATTGCTGTGAACGTGTCTATTTTGTTATTTGTCAAAGTGCATCGTGCAAATATGTTGTATATATATATATATATATATATGGAGAGAGTGAGAGAGATGTAAGTGCTTTGAGGGTCATTAAGGTGGACGAAAATGCACTTTGCGACCTGGATTAAATGAGTTGCCTAAGGCTTTTATGTTTCGACAAACATGCTCCCAACAAGCCTATCAGGCCCTACCTGTTCCGGAAGCCCTGGTAATCATTTATAGTATATGTGAATCAGCGACAAGCAGAATCAGACAAAGCGTCCCCACAACAACGAAAAGACGTTTTTGGGAGGTCAAAAAATCCGTAATCGAAAAGGTTAGTCCATCAGAAAAGAACTCGAGTTACATTGGGCTAATTACTCTCTATATTTCTTTTGGAATTAATTCAGGTAATGTTTGAGATACCCTGTCGTTAGTTTCTTATATTCTGTCACAAAGTGAATGAAAAATGAACAAACACACATGATCCAAGGGTGCACTGGCACCAGGCTCCCCAGGTGTGAAAGTGTCAACCTTCTAAACGAAAAGTAGATTGGAGTGGCAGTTCAAGTGCTTTGCCAGTTTGCCATCTCTGAGTTTTTTCACTGTATTTGGGTGCTGGTGCATGCAACACTTTCATGTAACACATCGTTAATGAATTTCGTCGTTACGCCAGATATTGCCTAATTCTTGCCAACTCCTACCCAATGAATTCATCGGAGACTTTTCTTAACGTTCTCAAGAAATCGAGATGACGTTCCTCCTATTTGATTCACTGTCAGCTTCAAACCACCTAGTGCGTTAACTGATGATAGGAATCGCTCAAGCAAACAGATCCAAGGGTTTAATTCCGTCATTTCCAATTCACATTGGACTTGGTTGTTACGTCAATCACGTAGATTGAGGATCTGTGTGAGGTCTGCACCCCTGACTACTATGAAGTCCACATACGCGACAAAACAAGCACTTCTAGCCCTTCTGTCAAGTTATTTGAAGCCAGCGTGAGGCTCGAAAATTTCAATCATTTCTAACTACTAACAAAAATGAGTAACATATTTTACGGAAATAACCTGAGGCTATCATAGCCGTTACGAAAGGCAGTTCCCATAGGAGTCCACAAGGCGCGCAATCCAACGATTTCAAATGAGAATCGAACAATTGTGCGACGCTTTCTGTGTATCTTTCTTGGGCATAAGAGGCCCAGTTGATCACTCAGAACCAAAATAAGCACACACATGCCTCTGCAGTTGTTTGCCCCATCAATCCACAAATTTGTTACGGATATAATGCGGGCCTTTAATTATATCGCGGTGTAGAACATTGTTTTACTTTCTGGTTAAAAGCGTTATCATTAATGAAGCAGAAACTGGCATCCTAGTGATTGATATTCATCGTAAGCAACCAACGCCCTGACTACAAAAGATGTTTTTCCATGGTGACCATGTGATGAGATATTGGCTCTGGCAGAGAAGTGCGTGTCTGAGCGGAATGAAAACAAGAGTATTCGCCAACAAGTGAAGTGGATAAGCTGCGTAAGTTGACCGATACAATAAAAAATGGGGTAATTCTCAACAACCACGTGACCGATAGGTAGATCCAGTTTATCAGGCGTCAACCAAGAACACTCTAGTGATCGACTGAGGGTCACGTGACATTAGGTCCAGACTTGGCATACAGATGACGTATTTTTCTCTAAACCCCATGATGCCACAAAAATTCAGAAAATTTGGTCATCATCATCATCAAAGACAGCAACATCAGTGTTGACACTGATGCTTCACTGCCGTACTACTTCACTGCCGTACCAGAAAATTTGGTATTCCCTGTGGATCCTGAATGCATCTTTCACACCTGGATAGATCAATACCTTAGGAGTTCGTGAAACTGTCTGCTAGTTTCTGAGTGAGACTTCGTACAAGAACGACTAGATCCACGTAAGAAAATCCCTCAGTTAAAATGGAAACACTACAAGCAGTCTGTAATATGATGGAAAATATGGCAACTAAATTCCACAGTATGCTCCGCTTCACTCTCACGTTCACGCCTTTACTCATGCGGCCCTTGGACGTCGTCCCAAACAATGGCACATAAGACTGGCTTGAAATATGCGGCTTTCTTCAGGCTTACTGGAAAAAAATATCGCCGAAATGCTCTGTGAAACATGAACTTTTAACTACACATAGGTTACACTACATTTAAGAATTTCATCTGACAAGCCTGTGAACCGAATGACGAAGTACGTTGAGTGCAAATCAACAAGAAACTAGGCCATTTTGTAGGAAGGCGAAAAGCAGGCTACGGGAGGAACTCGCAACCAACCGACCCAAAGCATACATTAATTACGTTCTGTATTTTGTGTTTTTTGTTCCCCGAATGCCTGTCTCACTTAATACGGCTGACATATAGTTGTTGTCAACTTTACTGAACAAGGCGATCGGTGACAAAGACGTCGGTTTATTATGTCACTCGTTTTACACGGTAATAATACAAAGTTTTATTTCTGGTAGATTAGTGGAACAACGAATTCATGCCAGTTGGGTTCAACCACAGTTGTGCAGAAAGTACGTCTCACAGCGCAGTCCCCCGTAGGTGAACGCGACTTTGGATATTACGGAGAGTGTGAGCTTGTTGGGGGGGAGAGCACTGTATCCTGGACAATATCGTAGATAGTAGACAAAAAGCTTGTGGAAGATAGCTCGGATTGTTCCACCAATAATTTGAAACTCCGAATGAATCAGACAGTATTAGACGTGACCGCAACCATCATCGCAACGAAGTTTGCATGAATCCCTCCCAGCTGCAAAGTGAAGCTGCGGCAAAAAAGTAATGTGGTCATGCATAACCCATCGTTTTTAGAAGAAAATTGTGCACGCTGTTGAACGATACTTAATAATTCCCAAACTTCGTCGCAGGAAACATCCTTACACATGGCTGGCAGAAATCATAAATTTCCTCCAGTCAATGGTAAATTTAACATCACTGTTCGCGACAATCTGTCGGACACTGGAAACACGTAGCTTCTAATCTCACGTTGGAACGAGTTATTCTGAAAGAGATACTTTTAAAGCGATCCTCTTTTCATAATCAGCTCAGCTGACTTACAATAGAAAGTCATCAACTTTGGAATGCAGTCTATTCAACACAGGAAATACTTGTGTTTAAAATGACTTGTAAACGAAAACTGTAACTACGAATTATGTTGTAAAGCACGCTCAGGGGTTGGGAAACGCTCATAAAGCAAGCTGCGGTCGGCAAGGAAATTGGATTCCTGGTGGATAAACGCAATTACAGGTAGTTCCTGAATTGGATTTCCAGCAAAGCCACACAATCTACCACTCATGTAAAATGGTTGCCGCAAGTTGATCAAAAATATGAATACTTAGATCTTTAGAAGTCACCTTTCCGATAACGCTCTCAGCAGTCCTAATGAACCAAGGTGGCCCAGTTAAAGCCAGTATATTTTGGAATAACAGGCATCAGTGTAGAGGAAATTTATCTCAAGATATTGTGTCCCCAGCTCAATTATCAGATCTTCAAGGGTGTAGGATACTGTCATGAGTGTCTGCCAATAGCCGGCACAACTAGCTGAATGAGCAATCTTTGTTCCGAATTTGATAGTCCAGTGTCAAAAGACAGCCGTAATACTATAATCCTGACAAGCATTGGGTTGGGAAAATGTGTTCAGCACACATGATAAAATGACCCCAGTTTCGTACGTCGATCGCCAAAAAGCGGCTCCCATGCGATTGCGACTCCCGATCGTTAGGACAAAGTACTCCTGGATTTGACATGACTGGAAAAGCGTACTTGACATGCGATGGAATCCGGCGAAACAAGCGAATTACGCCAACGCAAGCCTGCAAGAGGACAATTAAACCAAAGCGTATTTCCGGTCTTTTATGACTGTCCGTGCATACGTGCGGAACACAATTCGGACCGAGACCTTTCATGAAATAGCTACATCAATCAAAAGGGAACTGGGTAGAGATCTGATTAGAAAAATTCTGGCTTTTTCCGAAGGTTTACTGGGTGTTAAAACACAAAATGAGAACACCATGTCTCACCAGAGGTCATTGTTGGAAGAACCCACGTCGTGGCCGACTATCGTTTTTCGTTCATACCAACCGGTTTGAATAGTCCTTACTTGCTTTTATAATTTGGTTCAGCCAGTTGAAACTAAACTGAAATGATCGTCCATACTTAACCGGCTAGCACAGCCATGAAAGTATACCAAAATAATTGTCGCACCTATTGGACAACGTAGATCATCACTAAAGTAAAAGGATTCACTTGGTATGAATTGACGAATCCGCAGTCAGTGCATGAAACACATCCTACTTCAGGATGGCGCAACTCACCCAACAGTTAGAGCACCATGAACCACACAACGCTTGAATATAGACTGCTCAGCAAAGTCTGGATCCAAGTGAATAGGATTGGTATCACCCGTAGTATGTGCAAAGGCTTCGACATCTTTTGCGTTAAAACATCGCTTCAGTCGCACACGATCGCCAACCGACAAGGGACGATAGGAGGCGACCGTCGCGATGGGATTGAAGAGACCGCAAGTGATGCGGGAATAACGAAGCTGAAGTGGATTAAAACAGGATAAATGTAAAAGTCGAGAACGCTGCATGTGGCTAACTAGTCATGGATGAATCGTAGTGAAACACCTTGTCCAAAAAGATCAGTTTGATAATCCTCAGAATCGATCGGGCGATGGTTGAATCAAGAGCTGAATTCGAAAATGTCAGCGAGATAACAGTGGGCCTTGCAATCTCCTTCTACAACGGTAACAAAAAGGATTATTCAAAGGTGTCCGTAATTCACCGATTTGCTTCAATACTGATTTATTGTGGTTGACAATCCTTGAAAGCTGAGCAGTAGGATACTTTAAAGGAGTTTCATGGATTTGTGGTAGGAACGGTATTCTTAGAACCATGGAATTTCCACCACTCCAAATTTGAGTGCGAAAAATGGACCGTAGTTTTACAAGTCCTGGATAGAGATCATAGATCATTCGAGATGGCTCGGTGGTCAGAGAGCGAATTTACTGACCGGAAGTTCCGTGGTTCGAACCCGATCTCTACATCTCGACTTCTCTTGTCTAGGCCTGGGCAACCTGGCAGTATCCCAGCCCTCATGCTTCTTTTGGGAGGCATGGTAGGTACTCACCGAAAAGGTAATACAGCTAAAGGTTTTTTTTTTCGAAATATTCAGCCTCTGCATGGGTACTTCTATCAAAATCATACATATTATAGAACCTGGAAACACCACCATTTACTTGTTTCCAGATGTCAGCTTCATGGGTGGCATGGCATTAGCGCACCATCCACAAAAGGCTGCTAAGATCTTTCGTGTGTTTTACCTAGTCCAGACCATATCTGGACAGGTTTACCGAACTGTTAGTGCTTCCACAAACCAACATCTAAACACAGCCAGGTTCCACCTGAGGGTATTGGGAAATTTCGAATTATTTGGCCAGAAAAGTAGGGCAAGTCTACCGAACAGAATTATAAATTATTCCCAGTTAGCCCGTGCACCATAAGTCAGATATAATGGTCCGTAAACAAAATGAAGGTAAAATAGGAGTAATCAAGCGAGCCATCGCTACCGTCAGCCAATAATTCGATTCCAGCATAAACGCCTATTCACAAACGAGACTCCTCCTAGGAACGGCTCTGGAACAAACTCGATTGTAAACCCTTTTTATTCGGCAGGTCTCATACGATTTAGGCAAGTGTACCAGACGTTTAGCTAGAAATCCGCTTGGAGCCTGGGCGCCTTTCTGATCAAGAGCGTGAGAACACATACAAAAACACTTCTGAAAAATGTAATTATTCTGCGGTCGCCAGGATCCCTGTGCTCTGCTACTCGCAGCACGTATAATTGCTTTTTCTTGCAACGCACATCCAGCGAGTGGACTCTTTCCCAAAACCACTCACAGGCATCTATCATGGTACCCTCAAATACCAGAAACTCTCGAGCTCCACTACTGCAGTACACATTGTTCATTTTTGACATTCTCGCGTTACCGGATTTTACTGAGTTCAGAGCCTCCAGAACCAGTTGTTTACCCGTTGTTATTCGGTTACGTTATGTGGGAAAGGATGCATGCCCGACCACCTTGCGCAAGGTCCGGGGATCGGTGAGAAAATTGACCAATGACCTGGAAGCACGCGAACGTGAACGAACGTGTGCCACTTCGAACGAATCATGACGCCTTACCCCTTTAAAACATGGCAGCCCCGGAATTTTGTGGAAACACAACTTCTCAGCGACCGTCACTGAATAGATGAGAACCTCCAACAGGGGCAAAGTGTGGCCGGGCGTGGATATAGCAGTATTTACTGGCACGTAACAGGGGGAAAGTGACAGCTAACCATACACTCACAACCTTTCTCCACCAGTAGAGAACTTTCACTTTTTTCTACTGGATGATGGCGTGTGCAAAGCAAGTGCTTTTCTACCAGGTCGAACAGGCAATGCTTTCCTCAGAAGCCCCTTCTTAGGAGAAGCAATTTGATTTGAGAGCCAAAGCTTTCTCCTACATCTGCAAGCCTGTTTTGTCCCTCACACTGTACAAGTAATGACTACAACGTTGAACGGATGCCAACACCAGAATGGCCAGTTTATACCTTAGACTAACGAAATTTGCTGAAATTGGTGACATGAAATTATCGCGCAACCAGCTTACTGAGTCCATTATAGTGAGATGAGCAATACTGATGATTCCCAACAAGGGTGAAACAGCTATGCATTGTTTTTCGACCGTTTCGGCATGGAATGACTTCCGAACCCCCCTGTGCTATCAATAGTCCAGAAGTAGCTTAGGGGGAGAAATAATGCACAAGTCGCGTGGACCTTCCAAGAAATCGGCAGTCGAAGAGCCGTTCAACACGTGACGTGAATCCACCCAGTGAAAAGTGAATGGGGCTATACCCTAAATGAGTTAGTCACACTGCTGACCAGCCGCACTTGGCTGAATCCCTTAGTCTTAATCCACTAACCGGGAGGTTGCGCGTTCGTGAGACTTGCACTGCTTATGGCTCCAAACAAAGACGAAACAGTTGTACAGTGATTCTCGGCATAGACTGGCTTCACATACAGGACGAAAGTTCAATAGAAAATATCCAAAGCTCCTCATACTACTTACAATATGCCGGAATACCAAAAAAGGTACTTAATTCAACTTCTGTGGGGCAGGTTAGGCGAAAGTATGAAAACTATACCCCCTACTGTAACAGATTTTTCCTGGTGATCCTACTGTCAAATCATGCCGACGAAAGGTTACTGCAGCATGATGTCTCAAATAATCGAGGTATGTTAGCGTTCCAGAAGCTAAACGAATTATAAACTTAAGCGCTCCGTTGAATAAGGTATATTTTCTGAATTATCGTGACTCCACTCCCATCGCACGCAACCGAGTACCTACATTGTTCTTGGACGCACCCAAGTCAGTCCAGTTATGAGTTACAAATTTTTAGGCCCATACATCTCGCAATCGGTTAGCGTATGGCTTGTTTATGATATTAGTTTCATCGTATAATAGACCGTCTGACCTAATTATGCGCAGTGTTTTAAGATACCCATCGTGCCGCATAAAATGAGGAAGGCAAACGTTCCAATGCAGTGATTCTTACAGGCCATATGCAGAGGTACCATACCGTGAGTCTGCAGTAGTTTGTAGGACAGAATATCACTTTTGAGGCTTAAAAGCATTGTTTTGATGAGATTTCTCGCAGACGTTTTGTAACTAACCGGGGAGACTAGTTAACAGTGAGCGATTATCGAGAAACTATGCGGAACGAAATTACGACTGCTCAAGAATGGTTGTAACTAATGCCTAAGTGATACGACACCGATCCGCCTGTTCCGGAATATAGGTAGCTCTGATGCGCCGCTTGGTTGTTTGCCAAGCTTACTCAATCCCGCACTGACTGTCACCTCGATTGGTGATGAAACGTTCGCAATCCAACTGCCAGGCTCGGTGACCGGATCAACAACCAACTGACCCCAGTGGGGGGACGTCACATGGCACAGATTAACCAGCACACAAACGCTGTGCTACTGTGCCTATCATAATCACCGACAACAGTTGTGTTCAACACTGGTGCTTCACTGCCGCACTGTGCTACTGTGAAACGAGCAACTGCACGGTAATATCTCCGGTACGACAAAATCTGCACGCCTCATGATGGATAAGGCACGTTCGTGATAAGGGCTTTGCATCAAATGACGGCCGGACCACAGTCGTAAATCGTGGAATAAAAATCGTTATTTAGAATAGTACGACTGCCTAGAAAATTGACAAATGAAAAATGGTTGCTCACGGATACGCACTCGAGAACTCCACTCGGAATCCGAGAGCTATAGCAACAGTGAATCGCTACAGCAGTTTGTAAAAATCATATATTCGTTATCAATTGAACAAGAATGACAACTGTGTTGTACGCTTGACAGCCACGATTATATCATAAACTCATGTTTCAGAAATGCAACAACTTTCTATCAGCGAATCACGAAGCGCGTGCAAGTAGTCTCTGAGCAGATTCTTTCAAGCGTCCAAAGAAGGAAGTTGGATATAGGATGGTAGTAGGTGGTGACAAGCTATCGGTTAATTTTTCTGAAAGCAGAGGCGTTATCACGGAGCAAAGCGGAGAATTCGCGTGAAAATGGGGAAGGATATGGTGAATGAGCAGTAGTCCGGCTTCACCTATCCACATTTCTGTAATCAGCTGTGCAACCACTAATGTGAGATGGGACCGATTAGTAGACCTAAACATACAGACGACTGCAGTCGGAAACCAGATTTTGAAACAAAAGGCAGTAATGGTCGGTACAACACCAGCTGAATAGTCCATTTTTTTGTAGAGAGAGCTTCTATGTACGTCCCCACCAAAAGCAAAGAGACTGTTTGTGTGATCTTTATCTATTCAACACAACGGTACTTGACACCAAATATAACATGGGCATCCGTAATCATAGCTCAATGGAACAGCTCGGTGATGAAACCACGACGAAGCGATAACGTTCAATTTTCGGATTACCACAGTCATGTTCTGATTAATTCCAATGTTCACACAATGATGATAAATCTTTCCAGTCGTACAAACTGAAGAATGATGGAAGACAGAGGTAGGAACGAATGTCAAGTCAACAAGAACCAATCCATCCCAATAGACCACTTAACACCACCTCTGAACCATCTATTGCCGGTCTTGCGCGCTTCTTGGTACTAATCAGGTGGACCTAGTCCCTGGACTTCCATCAAGCTTATTTCTTACTTGAATGCGATAAACACTCATTTGGAAACTAGGTTGGTGTTCATGGGACACCCATCTGAAATTCGCCTGATTCCGTCGCTTTGCCATTCTCCAACTCAATGGGCTGCGCCAAAGCCACCTCATGTTTCAGCTGGAACGATACTACTCACAAGGTCGAGGAAAAATTTGGACAGCCCATGGCCGGTTTCATCCCTCTTGAAATTATTTGACCTGATTCTGCCGAATGAAAAGAACCAGTTCACCCATAAGCTCAGTTTAATCAAGCCAAACCGATAGTTCTTTAATGCTGTTCAAGTAGACAGCAACCTCCAATAATGAAAAACATAGGCTGTAGATAAATTTGTACTGAACCAATTGACCAAAAGCAGCATAAAACGGGAAGGTGAAAGTAAGAACGGCAACAATGAGCAGTGGACACAAGACAAATTAATAAGGTGGATGAACACAGCCGGAACGGAGAACAACGTAAAACCAAGAGAACCTCGTGTGTAGATGTCGACAAAAACAGGAAAGAACAAAGCGAGATAAAATAAAAGAAAGTCATTAAAGGGTGCAACGGTATTTACAGCGTAAATTTTGTGCAACTGGATAGTAAAACGGGCCCGGACCGAAGGCAACAAACACAGAATCCGCTTTACCTGTGGATGAGAAAATTGAACAAAGGAAATAGAGTGGTCAAAGATGGCGGACTAAAAGGGAGTAGCGTTTGTAAGGACCGTGGAAAGCAATTATACTGACGAAAACATTGGCAAACCAGCAACAAAGTGAGGTCGATCAATGAACAACCGAACGTTTATCATCGACACCAAATGGTAAGCTGTTACAGTTGCTTACAGAACAAGTATGGCCTAAACTGGCAAGCTTGGCAATGATAAGACACTGGGTTGTGTATCCGTTGAGCTGACCAACTGCGAGGACAGAATATCTGCGTTTGCAGCGTTTACAGCGTTTCTTAATCATGTTGATGAACATCTTCTGTTCAACCAACTTTGGATGTCTAGACCTATGAAGATTCAACTGCATACACACATTATTGGTCGAAAGAGTAATCAATGATCACAGGGAATATGCACTTAGTTGCGCCTTGGACACAAGGCAGAGATGGGTCAAGAACAACTTCAGTTTCAGTAGGTGGGTTCTGGGACCCACAGAAGAAACCACGGTTAAAAGTTGTTCAAAGTAAGTGTCCCACTGTGAGGAACAGGCATAGGAACAGCTAAGAGGAGGTAACAACATCACCGTTTGACCGTTTCGATGCTTAATTTTGCCGCCCTTTATGCATTCTTAGCAGGAGGAGATTGGTTCGTTTACCCTCTCAGCGTCACAACGTGTAAACTCAGAGCTACGTTGATCCACAAAGGGGGCACAAATCTAGGGACAACTCACCGGAACAAAAAATAGAACACAAACAGTGAATTCTTCACACCAACTGTGATTTCCTGAACACGGTTGAAAACGCAACGTCTATTAACTCTCCGTTTCAGTGTGAGTATTAGTAGTGGTTTCCAGTGTCCCAAGACACTCACAAAGTCGTGGACACCCTTTCGTCGTGCACAACATACTAAGCTGAACGAAAAAACTGTTCACTTACCTGCGACAAACAGAATGGGGGTCAAGTTTGTGGTGTCGAGAGATGTTCCACAGAATCCCCATCGTCCCAACGTATACATTGCTGTATCGTCGCTTTAGCATTATTTTTCAGTTCTCCCGCCCCGTCAGTGTAATCATCTCCACCTTGACAAGATCCTAAAGTTCCCGATTCGGATCGGTGGTTAATACCGGTAGACTTAGGAGTATGTGGGGCAAAGGAATCCCCGCATTGTTGCTCAATAGATGGAAAGATACCGTTGTAATGCATACACTTGGGCAAGCGTGCACTTCCGTCAATGACATCATTGACGATTCTTTCTGCAAGAACATTTTCCACCCTACGCGGTTCGTGTAGCTTTTCCTGAAGACTGACACAGTGTGATCCACTTGGTCCAGCATTAATCTCCTGTCCATAAAACTGATACAAGTCGTCTTCTTGGGAAGAAACTGCGATAAGTCGGTTTTCACTTTTGCGAGTTTGAATGGGGGCTCCAGGGTGATCATCCAGTTGTTTGTGTACGACCATCCACTGATTGGAACTTTTAACTGACCCTGTACACAACCCAGCATACTCAACCACGGACTCAACGAAATGCGCGCCAGGTGGGTCTTCTTCATGGACGCTAGAGCCCAATGGCACATCAGATGTTCCAAACGAACCAACGGCTAAGAGCTCTGTGTCTTCAAAGGTGGATGTTTTCGTATTCTTCAAAGTACCCAAAGCGTTTTGAGAGGGAGCCAGTTTGCGAAATGAATCCGACTTCTCGCGCGCTACCTGGAATTCTGTGGGATTGAGGATCACTTCTGATAAACAAGCACGTGGGTCAGAGAAGCTACCGATAGTAGCTGTGCTCGATGATTTCACATCGAGAGTTGGATTAACGGTATCTAGTGGCTTGTTGAAACCACTGGCACTGGTCGTGGTGGTCGTAACGGTGGGTGAATCAGCGCTTTCCTCAAGCAGCGCACGATTACGCCGCAAACAGGTATCAATTTCATCAATCAGGAACAGAATGAGCTCTGCATCAGTCTGTAGGAGTAAAAAGAGGTGAACAGTGTGCCCATTCGGATATCCGTCTGACTCAAAAACAATCAAAAAGTTACCGTCCTCAAAACCTTGAGTAGTAGGGTATTTACGAGCGTTTCGCAGGACAGCGGGTTAAGCTGATCGATGGCAAAAACGAGTTTTATTCGATCTTTATCTTACGGGCATAGAAATTGGAAACAGGCGAAACAAAGTAAAGGAAGCCCTCCGAAAACAGATCGCTGCAGAAAAAGGACCCTTTTGGAATCTCCTCGGGAGTGAACTCTGTTCAGGATGTAATGTATTTGATGAGTGCGCTTAGTTGCCGAAAATGCCACAAAAAGTGTGGGACCGTGTGTGAATGTTTTAACGAACTACCGAGTTTGTCTCGCCAAATCAAAGTAGTGCAATCTTCAACAGAAGTTATGACTTCAAAGCGAAGTTCCTGATTGTTCGCTGAGCCGACAATACTATATTATTTGCTGGTTTTGTTCGGTAAAATCTCGCCTGTTCGAATTATTTCATCGGAACCTTAATTCAACCTCAGATTTAGATGAGTATAAGTGATGCCACAGCCCGAAGTATACATCGATTGGTGGCAGAAATCCACAAAATCCTGCATACTTACCACAAAGGTAGTTGGCTGTCAGTTCAATTTTTTCGGCTTAGGTTCAGAGTTCCAAAACTGCTTAAACGATTCCTAAAAAACCTATTGAAGGGCCCTTCTTGGAGCAATCAGGTGCGCGTAACTACCGAGAGCTCATGAAACTTATTTCCTACTCGAACACCAGATTGCAAATGAACTTAGGAGAGCCAACCGAATACCAGCTGAACCAGCCGAATCCCTTGAAGGATTTCACAAAGAAGAGATTTCGCTTAGATTCAGCTAAGTCTCCCGTTAACACCAAGCTCATTCGCAAATGAGTGTATAACTCCAATTACGTTAATCAAGTTCCAAATAGTTTCGGACCCACTTAGGTGTTGTAGCTCATAAATGATGTCGCTTAGACTTCTCATGTGACTGTTGAGATACGTGGGTTTTGTCTTTTTATAAGTTGTAAGATCCACGATCTTTACTAAAGAATATAAACCACTGATCGATGAATAAAGTCGTGGAGTGTGTGGACGTAGGGAATCATACGATGATGGGTAGCAACCCGAAGGTCATGAAATGTTTCGCGGGAGTTACGATAGGTTTTTATAAATAAAATTAGCCTTGAAAGTAAAACGACCAATAGGAGAAATCCTTTGGAGGGATGGAGTATGATAAAGCAAAGAGTTCTCCCGCATCGCTTATCAGTTCGATTATTCCCACTCGAGTCTATTCGCTTTCCGCACATATATGTTCCATCAAAATTCTGAAGTGAATCACACCTGAATCATCCCAGTACCTTCCTAATTTAAGGGCCTCAAAAGGACAAGAATGGCGATGATGTGATTCCGCTCTGTGTATGACTTCGGTGGTTATTAAACCAAAATTATGTGATTGGTATGTAAGTATGAGTGACAATGTGACGTCAATTGGTCCTTCAAAGTGCAGAATAAATATGTACGACTGACGTGAAAAGAAAAGATTCTCGCTTCACACACACTTCAAGCCAACTTGACAAACCAAAGCTGAAATTTCATTTACGAATTTCTCCTGATTTGGACTGATAGATAATCCTTGGTCACTTCAGTTGGAAAGGTGGAAAAAGTAAATATAATCCGAAAATTTAGTGCTGTGCAATCAATTTTCACTGGAATGGATGAAACAAAAATGTGAATGGTGTACGGATCTAATAGCGACTCGTAGAATCTCTCAAAAAGGATTAGAAGGTGTACCAATCAAGAATGAAGATATCAACAGTAGCAGACACTCATTGGCCCGTTCTCATGTATACAGCAAACAAACATGTGGTCAAGCTACGTCCGATGGGGTATGAAGTTATCCCCATTGGCGTACGTCATGCCTGCATGGCAAGAGGTTCCAAACTGGAAAGTCAGACTATTGGTATCCTCACCCAGAATTAGGCCCAAATGTCCTATCACAAAGCAGTAGTGATGGGTGGGAATTAACTATAGTGGTCTAAGCGAAATACACTCATTTGCAAACAAATTTGGAACCCAGCTGAATCTCTCGTTTGTGATGTTTCCAGGCAACCGGTCGTGGGCTGTCGAAGAATTTTCAGGAACCTTATGAGTAGTAGATTACGAATATATAGTGGTCTAAATTTTATGGGATACTGGCGAGACCTGCTCCATCCTTAACTGGAGTGGTCAGAAGACTGTGTTTGCCTAACTAAGTGTTCTTCATCCTTCGGAAGTTTGGAACTCTAATTCCTGAGTTATCCTGGGTTCCCTGATCAGCAAACTGATAATTTAATTTTTTACAATAAAATCTGTTGCTTCACTCCCGATGTTCAGCTATACCCAACCTCCCTTCAAGTTGTATCTATGTGCTTGTGATACTAGATTTTCGATGTTAGTGACAGTTTGCACAACCAAATATCTAACACATAGTCATATGTGCATACATAGCATACATATATACAATCAACCACAAGAGACTAGCAGCAGCGAAGAGTTAGCCAAGGACATCAAAGCAGACGCCCGGATTACAAACGCTATTATTGTGAATGCCTTCATTAGATAGCATTTCATGAAACACGGGAGTTGTACAGTGATTCAGCTCAGAAGACGGAAGTATTGCATCTGTTGTCCTCCCAGAGTAAACAAAGCGGTTTCTAAAGCGGTTTATTCAGATTTGCCAGCAAACTGTTGAACTCCTGACACATACTTCGTTTGACCAACATCTCCAAGGTCCTGCAGCGAGGACCGTTTTAATGGAATGGAAGTGTGGAGCCGCTGCACCTTGCAGTAAACAACCACACGGAGGATTTCACAAGGCCCCTACAACCTACGGTCGGTAAACGTTGTTCTGAGCGTTTACGTCTTACGGGTTCAAACCGAGGTAAGTTCACAACCATAATAGACACCATCAACAATGTCAGTCATTGGACTCAACACGGACGGTACGCTCATACCATCATACGGCTGCACTCGAACAGCAAGAGTAATTATCGTGATGTGGTCATTCACTGTTTACAGCTGGTTTTTGGGCTTTCTCGGTAGTGAAATGCCTAGTAGCACCATTCGGGACAGCGTTGAGCAGGTTACACGTTGAATGCCTGAATGTGAAGCTGAACAGTCTTGATGACTAATTGACCTGTGTTCTAAATTTCTGAAAAATACGTTCAACACAAAAAGCTCATAAATTAGCGAAAAGGGAAATCAACGAACTCTCACATGTATGTATGACATCCAACGCATCGAAAAAAATGACGGGATCTATTGAACTCTAAATTGACGGGCTGGCGACTTGATAGGGTGACGAATTAACTATTATTGTGGGGTCGCCGACTACTTGAGTGATTACAAAAAATGGGTCGTGACACGAAAAAGATTAGGAGCCAGTGTGCTGTAGAAACCTGTCGGAGAATGCGTACTGAGGAAATGTCCACTCTTCAGGGCGTCTCTTGAGAAGGATTGCTACACGTCCCCGAAAGTGTGACGAAGTATAAAGTAGGATAGCAATGTCAAAGTTGCCAAACGACTTCCGTGCGCGTACGCGTGGTAGAAAGTGAATCACGCCAACCCTGTTAGTAGCTGCCTAAATAACTGGACAAAGTTTTACCTAATTGGGTGCATAAAACGATAGATTCAGAAGGGTGGGGTCGAGGATACAGCCTATAATTGCGCCACGTGTTTAGGAGAAGCGTATACAGGCTAACATTGGACTGTTCATTTTAGAAACCCCGAAGAGGCGATTCGAATAGAATCATCAATGGTTGGACCCCTATTCAAAATGCTTTCGCTTGCAGAATGATTCAGTTCGAGTAGTGCTTCCATAACCTGTCGAATAGATACACTCCACTTGAGCCGACAACATAGCGGGTCCACGCAATCGATAGCAAATCAAAATGCCACCATAACAGTGCGAAATGCATATAAGCCATCTGTAATAAAAGTACGAATAAGCACCTCCCGGCAAAGGCTGAGACAACTGGTAAGTGAGGAAGACCAACATAACAAACTGTTGGGACAGAAAGGAACACCCAATCTACTCAGAAACATCATATAGGATGATGAGCCGAACAGTTTACCTGGCCTCTTGCAATTCAGAATCTGTCATCAACTTATGGGAAACAGAGAGATGTGGGTATCGTTCCCCCAAAGGAAGGAAAATAAGAACAACAAAATATCTCCCTTAGGACTGGCAAGGAACCTGACCCGGATAGCTTGTGTCTGATACTGCGAAGGCCCTGACGCTTTAGTAGACTGTTTGACGGAACTTTACAGACAGTATGGAACGATATATAAAAACTCTCAGAATGGTGTGCTTCCATCTGTTGATGTGCACAAGAATAATAATAAAGGGACAACAGTCCAGTAGCTTTAGTCTCAAAATGCCCTCTGGTCTTACTCCCAAAAGGTAACTCTGACAAGCAAGGTGGCTTAGGCTGGGATGGAGGTTTTCAAACTACGTGTTCATCTGAAATGTGCTGGAACAGCGCCGCTACTTTCAACAGTCAATAGCGGTCGTCTTTACTGAACTGAAAACCACCCTAGAGTCCCTTCAAATTCGTTGCCGATAAACCAATAGAAGAATCCCAAGCTGCCTTCACTGTCTATGGGATTGAAATTCTCCCAGACATTGAAAAGGGTTATATGTGGATCGGACCCCACGAAGATGTCAACAATATTAAACGACTCAAATAACTCAGTTGCACCATTTGGCATACGCCTTTACTAATGCGAAATTCACTGCGTTCATGAAAGATTGAGAAGATGGTACAGCAGATGTGGTTGACAAATATGTTCACCTGGCAGATGCATCAATCTCAGTAGTTTGGTTAAATATGAAGTTCTACAACAGGTCGCCAGCGTAACAATGCTGGTAATTTTCGTGTTGTGCACACCGATAGTGACCTCTTGACGAATAGTTTAGCCGAATTTCACCAAGAGTTAGCGTGGACATAATTAACAACCAATTTACAGAAAGACGCTGATCTCACTGTTAGCGACCTGTAACCCGCAAGATTACAACGCGCGAGTTTTTGAAATCTCCCACACGAAGAAATTCAAACTACGTTGGACAATTGGGCAGAGTGCGTGCCCATGAAATTGGGAAATAATACCGCTAGAACGCGTGCTCACCGCAAGGAGAGAACTGTCCGATGCTGAGAAACTGCGTGCGTCAGACAGGAAGCCGGTTAGAGTGAAATTCAGGGCCAGGGTTTTTGACAGAGCCATAAGACCCGCGAGATCCAGTTGGTTTGAACGAATGTCCAACATACGCAAACACTTGGATTCGCTCAAGAAGCCAGAAAGGGCGAAAATACCTATAGTATACAAGAAAAAACAAGGGTGTTTCATCACACCTAAACGTGAATCAGAACAGTAAGTGATCTACTATCGGAGACCTGTATAAAATGGCAATAAAAAACAAACAACACAAAAACGCGAAATGTCCAATGTACTTTATTGAGATCAACGTTGACATAAATCTTAAAAAGGTGGAGATTATACAAAGGTAACAATGCACAAAGAGGTTGGGAATTCCGATAACTAACGGCTCCGGGAAAAAGGGAGGCGGCTTGGGAGCAACCTGGGGGGGCGGCCATGGAGTAACTTGGGAGGGATGGCCTGAAGTGCAAAGATGACTGATGTTATTGGAAGTCCAATAGAGGAAGACGGCAGAGACCAGTTCAGAATAGCGGTAGAACATATAGATGCGATATTTCTATGCATGGATAGCAGTTGGAGGTCATCGGTTATGGAGAGAGTAGCAATAAGACTAACGCTCTTCTCATGGAGTTAGTTGAGATGGAAAGACGAAAAGAGGGAGACCAATTATGAACATGACAACAGTATACTGCCGTGATGTGGATTCGGGCTTTGCGCAAAAGAAGTGAGGTGAGGTAAGGTAAGGTATTCTCGAGAAAGGAGGCAAACTTCCTTGAAACCAAGTACCGCGAAGAATTCTAAGCGGATGGACCAAGAAGGTTGCGAGGAAATGTTATTCCAATAATCACGGATGATCTGTACCGCACCCTGGGCCCAACTGTATTCCCCATTCTTTATCGGGTCCGGAGGTGAGTCGTTCGAAATAGGCGAACATCACGTCAATTGGACGGATGTGTCAGGAACCGCCTACTGATCAAACGAAGGCATTCCCTTATTGGTCAGAATGTCAGCCAATCAAAATTGAGCCACTTTAGCTCGGTGCTTCTCAGCTCATCGTGAGGATAACTATGAATACAGCGTAACGACCTTATTTCTCCTCTACTAAAACCTGACGCAAGCTATCTTGCTACTTGACAAACCACAGTGGAGGGCGGGACAGCGAGCCAAAGAGAAAACATTATAGTGGTAAGTCACGACACCACGACAGACAAAACAGACATATGGGACTATGGAGAGAAATGGATGGCATAAATGTTACCACAGCTGTGAAGCCTACTCAGCTATATAAACACAGTCAAGCTCCACGGTGCAGATGCTCGAAGCGCGATCGTCACAAATCCGTAAGGAAGCAGGGTGTTGGGATACACACATTGGGGGTTAGGATGAAAGGCAAAAATGAAGTAGGGGATGAAACCGAAGAATTACCACGATAAGAAATCCTCCGGACGCATACATATAAAGGTACTATCGAGAAGTCACCGATCCAGTTTATCGGGCTTTAGTTCAGGGAGAAAGTCGGCATGCCAGAGCCGGTAAAAAGCGTTCGAGACGTCCAGCGACGCCAGCGCGGTTTCGCTGGAGACGATGGTAGATGGCCCTATTTGTGACAGGTATGCTAATATACCACCTCCGGAGCGGTTACAGCCGCATCCGTATTAGCGATCCCTCAGAACGATGTTGCCTTCAATATCTCGCAAGACTCACCTTACAATGACTGATTCAAAAAGTCTGGATGAAAAAGGTAAAAGAGATAGACTGACAGTCCTCAAGGTTGTCAGAAGTCACGTTTCTAAATGGGGAGCACATTGGAACTACTCAGGAGAATTCTAGAAAGGTGCCTGTGCTGTGGAATAGTGGCAAAACCTACGCAACTGGCGCAAGCTCTGTGCCCAAGTTCGAAACGGTCAGAGGGACGCCACCCGGACAAGGGGCTTCGAACCGTCGAGGGAGAGGATGGCACAGAAAAACAAATAAGGTTTTTGTGTGAGCTGGGAAAATGATAGCAGGCAGTTGGGCAAATTGCTACATTGGGTTGGGGTATATGGAAGAAATCAGGACAGAGTAATCTGCGAACAGCTCATCCTATGTATATGGAAGAAGAAAACATGTGCCATAGATGAGTAGAAATGTTGGTACCAAAGGCGCTCGTTACGTTTTGGAACGAGTTACTTCCCGCTGGAGCATTGGAAAGCTTGTAAGCCTTGTGGCAAATACACTCATGCGTTGCTTTGTTGATAGTTCATTTCAGAAGTTTCGGAAAAGTAAACAACCGCGATAGTTAAAGGGAGCAGCTCACTTACACAAATGACCCCCATCTAGTAGAACGGATATAAGTGTGACTGGACCATTTGGGGGAAAAACATTAAGCGTTTTTGGAAAATTGGGGAATAAGTTGGGGCA
This sequence comes from Opisthorchis felineus, assembly GCA_004794785.1. Taxonomy (NCBI): domain Eukaryota; kingdom Metazoa; phylum Platyhelminthes; class Trematoda; order Opisthorchiida; family Opisthorchiidae; genus Opisthorchis; species Opisthorchis felineus. The sequence goes on along the minus strand of SJOL01007780.1, from coordinate 367,090 downwards.
TACCATCATTCGAGTCATTAGCGAATTTAGCAGTCACCCGAAATGCAACAGTCCCGCAGTTATTACGCAAAAAATTGAAACTGGGGATACAGTATAGCCGAAAAAGACCGAAAATGGCATGAAGAATTTGGGAGAGAAAGCGGATTGAAGCAAGCATTGATCAGAGGTTTGAAGAGCCCGCTATGATAGGTGAAGTGATGGATTAGGAGGAGGGAGGTGTAGGAAGGATTTGTGAAACACCATCGTCACAGTCCACACTACGTGTACGGAAAAAAATGCGGGAAAAACATTTTGCGACGCAAAGCGACTCAGCCACACGATATGCCAGATGAATGTTTGACAGTTCGAAATGGTGGACGCTGAATTCTCCGAGGTAGTGCGACTAAAGAATCGGTTCGAGGTTGCAGTTCAGAAGAGTGAAAAATTCAGACGAATTATTACCTTCCAGTGAAGTATACATGAAATATTTTTGCGGCGGTGGACAAAATGTGAGCAAAAAATACTAGAAGCTGTGGATAAAGATATCAAGGAATGAGAAGTCTGAAGTGGAGAACAATGAGTGAATAAAAGCACGGACTACCTCTGAAACGAAAACGGTGAGATAGAACGCAGTTAGGAAGTCACAAACAGGTAAATTCAGTGTCGCTGAAAAGTTTAGTTTCCGTTAAAAACGGGACGGAAGGGGATTCTGAGGTAAACTGAACTGGCATTCCTCCTCAAGTCGCGAATGTTGCAGAATGCACATGAGGAGCTTATCGGAGCACATCAATTAGTCATGTTTTGTGGTTTTTGAAGACCAACCACTCAAACCAGAAGTTTGGGAAGGTAAACCACATAAAGCACCCAGAGAATGATTGATGATGCTTCCACAGATGAAAGCATAGGCTGCGGTCTGCGTCTACCAACCTACCAAAGATACCCGGAGGCTCATTTAGAGACAAGTTGTTCCAACGTGACAATGCATTCAAAAACTATGTGAAGCAGGTACAGCCTTTGTTTTGGAATATTTTAGCGTTTAATTGAGCAACTCACCAACCGAAGCCTAATCCCATTGAAAATGTATGGTACGTCATGGTAATACGTCTGTGCGCCCCCAACAGTGCTCCAGTGTGGAGATGCTACGGTACTAATCCACAAAGAGTGAGACCTCGAAGTCCATAACGTTGAAAGTCTGACCAAAATAAAGGCCAGCGGATTTGTTGAAACCTCTGCTCCGACGAATTACTGATGTGGCTCTTTAAGGATTTCGCACCATCTAGGCATTTTGCACACTGTAGCCGGAGTTTATTGCTCAATATCAATACCATATATATATATATATATATATATATATATATAT
>SJOL01007780.1:338074-364993 GCA_004794785.1 Opisthorchis felineus | reverse complement strand
ACCACCAACCCACCGCTACGCACCACTACGCTCCCCAATAACGCACTGATGATGTCACCTCGATTGGTGATGAAACGTTTGCAATCAAATTGCCCAGCTCAGCGAACAAGCCAACGACCACACTTAGGTCTTGTTATTTAGCTAACTTATTTGGACAACCATAAGACTACAGGTGAGTAGATGTTGCTAGATCCAGGAAATCTAAGTCACAGGTCATTCGTCCTCATTAGAGCTAATCAGCTAGGTCTAGGTATCCCGTTGGGTGACATTTGGGACTATTAATGACGGAAACATGCGGACACCGAACGGTTCGAATAGCCAGTGAACTTTCGTGAACCAACTGTCGATTCGTTCAATTGTCCCTGTCTCTCTCAAAACTAGACAACTTATTAACTTACTCACTCGACAAGATGAAGCCTTTGTGGCAGAATCAAATCGATTCCTAGCAAAAACTCTCTCAAATGTTTAGAAAATTTTTCTGATACACCTGTTAAATTTTTGTATACAGTCATCTGACTACTGACTGACTACTGACTGACTGACTGACTACTGACAGTCATTTAACCCAATGGAGGGCCTGATAATTACTAAGAAGTGGGCTTCGCACTAAATCAAATCCCTAAAGGTCTAACCAGCAAATTCATTCAAGTTGCCAGCTGCCGGCCGCTGGGGGGCTATGAGTCGTAAACGTTAGCAATTAGTCGACCGGCTGACGGTTCACTGGGCTTTTGCATAGGAACTGTCGTCGTCAATGTGTGGGTATCTGTAATCTTCTTTAGAAATTCCCAAAAACAGATTCCATCGAAAGAAAGCTGCCCAACGGAGATATCACAATTGTTTCCCAACAGCAACGACTGGGTGTCAGCCTCTTCGAAGACCCAAACTCTGAAATAGGTAGAAAAAGCGCCTTCCTCTGAGGTGTTCCAGCTATTCAGGGTGAGTACTGTATACTATATCCTAGGACTCTTCACCGAACTTGCGGTCAGTGTTTCATGAGCCACCATAAGGCGACGAAGGACAAGTGACGCCAACAGTCTCATTCCGACCAGGGTTGGGCTGGTCCCTCTGTGATTACCGCACTTAGTACGAGTCCCGTTTTTTTTTTTGAAAACTGGTACTATCACCAAGTCTCTCCAGTTGTCTGGAACAGTCTCCTTTTCTCAAATGCACGCAAACAAATCAGACAAGCACTGACTGAGGACTTTATCCTCTTTGGGCACTCCCGGTTTTCTGGGCCCCTTCCATTTCCTAACTTTCCGAGTCCATCAGGTTGCACGCTCAATTTCACTTGACGTCCGACAATTTGTCAGGGCAAATTATGTTCGGGACCGGAGAGGAAATTTCTCCTAAATTGAAGCAGTTCCACTGTTTGGTATAATGCCCAGTGCTTGAGTGGGCCTGGTAGCGCCGTGCCACAGGCAAAAGTCCTAGCAGTGTGAAAAGATGTGGCGATCTTGTCCCAGTATTAAATCACAACTGATGGTGGAGCAGTTGGAAGAGACTCTAAAAGACGATTCTGGTAAATTGGTCTAACATATGAATCTGTCAGTCTTTCAGTTGATAAGCGCTGCCCAGGAAAACGAAGGGAGAAGCGACTCCGGACGAGCGCGTCGTCCGCAGTCGACAAATGTGTTCCAAAACGAGTGGTGGTTAGTGATCCGCGCCATGTGTACCTGATGGCAGTGTGATCAATTTGAGTTTGTAGCGGACACGCCATTAGAGGACACCATGTGGCCAGAAAACATCGGCTATTTCGGGACTGCATGAAACAGTCTGCATGAAAACTGTCTGTGGTCGGCGCATCACTGACGCAATCATTCACCATTGTCCGTACATACTGAGTCCAATCCATGTCGACCACTTAATCCACTCTCAGATGCTCTTGTGCCCACTTGTGCATTCAGATCTCGGGTAATCACAACGATATATGAGCTTCTGGCTCGCCGCAACAGGACATTCAAGGCGTCATAAAACTTGTCTTCAATGGTGTCAAAGCCACAGTCAGTTGGGGCGTAAGCAGACACGACAAACAGACATCGATCAACTTCCCGCTTGTGAGACTCCTTCAGACGTTGCCAGACGAACCGCACGGAGGCGACTCTCAACGGGTATCCAGTCAAGCAAGGATTCTTCCGCCCGATGACTTAGGACGACACTAACCTTTGTACATCCTGCCGCAGCAGCCTCTGGATCGCCAAAGGTGCGCATTGGGAAGCGAATGGGGAGTGATAGGGTGGTTAGCTTAACCACTGTGCATGCATCTTGAACTATTGTTTCTGATACACGGAGCATTAACCAATAAACGTATTCGCGTTGGTAACTTCCTGATATCAAAGAGGGCCCCAGGACAGTTCATATCAGCGGTAGAAGTCATTGACAGACATGATTTATTTACACGCCACTGCTCCTGATAGATAAAATGTACTCATGTACACAGTTCATGGATGAATAACTGAATGGCACCTTAGGCCTTAGACGTCAGGAAAATCCGACATGTCTTTTCCGTGCTAAAAAAAAACTTCACCCTAAAGACTACCGCAAGTGCGACTTTTCGACCACATCGATTGGTTGGTCCGCAAATCTGGGGTTCGGAGCTCGTTCAACGCAATTTGACAGTAACACTTTTCACTCCGCATGTGTAAAGCGCATATGAAATGTGGCATCACAATTATTTACGTGAAGCGAAGTACGGCAGCTAATCCCAGAGGACTGGTTACTCATTTCAGATAAACGGTCATTTTAACTGAAAAGGCAACTAATCAGGTCGCGAAAATCATATTGACAACAAAGCTGAAAAGTCGCAAAAAGGGACAGTGCCAAAGTGGTCAAATTGGGCAAAGGTTGGGTATAGATAGTTCTATACGGAATTCGCGCACAGAGCTTTTTTCGGAAAAATCAATCACTGAAACAGGACTCCTCTGAACACTACTCATCAAACTAGTATCTGACAATCTTCGAAGTGAAAAGGAACTTTCAAAGGATATTCTATTATCCGTTATGATTTGATTTAAACCAACCATAAGCAATGCGGTATTCCGCGAATAATAAACCGGTTAGTGGCGGAAAACCACATAGGCACATTCTAACTCACCGGTAAATGACATCCGGATCGCACGGAGGTACAACTCCTTCAGACTGTGATTTCTTATAAGACCATCGCACAAGATTTCAGTCCCCTCGTCACGAATTCCAGGGTTGTTGCTCAGATCTAGACTAACAAGACCTCCAACTAGAGGAACCAAACGTTGGGGGGTTTGCATGAGAAGCAACGCAACAATCTGCATCCCAGAAGCCGTTAAGCCGTTGTTGGCCACGCAGAGTCGTTCCAACCCACGCACACACACTGATACTTCGTCTGATGAGTGAGTGTAAGAACTGGAACAGTCCTCAGTGGGGATGGAGGACACATCTTCAACTGCTTCCTGTCCTGTTACGGTTGGCTGCTCTGAGTGAACTTGGCGCAAGCGGTTACGATAGCATTGTAGTAGGCCAGTGCATAGTACACGAAGACCATCATCCTAAATAAGGAGGAGGGGAACGAAAGATATCAGTAACTAGGGGATCAATGTGAAACAAGTTCAGTAGGCCGAACCGGATCGGTGGGAAGCAGAAAGAAGAATTGAGCTGCAAGAGGAATGCCTGTAAAACGGACGCATGTTTAGAAGGGATTATCCAAGCTAAAATAGAATATGGAGCGATTCAATTCGAAAGCGCTTCCACACACATCCTTCACCGGTGACCGCAGTTACCTAAGAATGGTTAAATTTAGCTTCAAGATAAGACGATCCTGTTGGATCCGGCGATAAAGTAAGTTTAAAAGTTCTTGGGTGCTTCGGTACAGGTGAATTTCCCATAGCCGCCTGATTACGGCCATAAGTAACAGGGGAAACTAATCGGATGGGGTAAGGCGACCTACGATGAGTTCGTGATATCCAGGGTTCAGCTTATGGTCACTCGTGCCATTAAGTTTCAGTTTGCGTTGGCCGTTTACCATGAAACAGTACTCATTATCAGGTGCTGTCGTCACTGATATCATGCTGTATGTCACAGGAAACCTGCCTCCCAAAAGAGAGCCCGCGTAGATCTGGTATTATAGTCGTCTACAATCGTCAAGTCACAGCAGAAAACTAAGGACGCCGCTCGCCTTCTCATACCGAAGAAGCTAGGTACGTCATGAGATTAGGATATTACGCGCTCGTTCAAAGTGAAAAAAAAACATCAGTACCCCTGATGGAAAACCATTCACATGTATTTCTTTACGACTGATTCCGATGCACTCAGATGCACTTGTCTCACTATCATGCACCCAAACTTTCCCACAAGAAACTGTTGGTATAGGAATTTGGCGCAACGGTTTCGAAAACACATGCTGATGACACAACACAGGATTGGTTGCCTTAATTCTGGAACACTTGAAAGAACATGCATCTCTGAAGTCTAACTAGACTCCCATTTCGTAAACCATGCTAAATAAAATGACGTAAATTGTGTTCAAAAATCCATTGCATCTTGTCCAGAATCAAATGAACAATTTTTTCGATCTGAAAGCAGGTCTGAGAAAACTGCAATTCAACAGCAAAATTTCGGTTGGCTTCAATGATTTTTCACGAGAAGCTAAAGAAATATCATCTCATTTCGCTACTCAGATCTGCGAAATCACTCAAATGTGCTACTTCAATACGGTGAAACCGCTGCAAAGGCGGTCACTTTTCTGAAGAACATAGGTTCACGCTCACACACGTCCACGTACAACTCAACAATGAAAAAAGAGCGGACATAAAAAATCAGGATTCAGTTAGAATACAGAGACTGAGGAAGTGTGAATGTTACCGTCAACGTCAATAGCAAACTTCATAGGTTGAACGTTTTCCAACATAACCGATTGGATTGCAGAACCGATCTCACGCAGCTAGGAGTGAGGTGGGTTTGACAGTGCATTTTCTTCATCGAAATGACCATGAGTTCGACTCCAGTGAACGTATATCCTAGCCCTAGTTTCCCTAACTGCGGATTACACCAGTAGGGTTGGTAGATGGTATCGAACAATTCTTGGCTCTTCAAAGATAATCAAAACTACTGGTCATCCAACTATCTCAACTTTTCACTGACTAGCTGCTTAACAACTGAGGGCTAAGATACTACAACGTCGATTGAAAGGCCGTGTGGATACCAACTATCAGCCATCCGATGATCAGCTCAGGCTTTAACCTGTGTGACATATCGAGTTAGTAAAGCTAACGGTTTGCACGCCAGAGAACCCGTGTAAACTGCAGGCTCAGAACTGAACGCTAGGTGTTATGAACTTACTCCGAGATTATTGTTCGACACATCCAGGTCTATGAGAAAGCCTATACCACCAACCGGCAACAAGTCTTCGGGTGGGGTGGGGCTCTCAGAAGCTTCTACTGACGTGTCCTTTCTTGGCGGCGACATATGGTGTGGAGAGTGCGTTACTCGTGGGACCAGAAGCTGATGGCGTATGAGCATCAATAGAGTTTCTGCATCCGTAACGTTAAGCTTGTTAAATGATAAGTCCAACTTCAATTCCCAAATGGATGGGCGCTTGTTGGACAATCTAGTCACATCAGTTCGTGTGGGTCTCGTGTGGCGACCGTTTGATTGGCGTCTGTGATTTCGAGCACCCCCTGAGGATTTGTCCCGTCCAGGCGGTTCTAGACTGGTTGAGGACAAGAGGAGTCGGAGCCAACGAACCAAACCGAATAGAGCCTGGCCAGAAAGATTGCAGTCTCGTAAAGACAAGCAGTCCAAGCACAGACCAAAGAAGCTAAGTCCCAGAAAATTGCTGACACTCAGGGGAGTGTGACTGAGGGCAAATCGACACAATTCAGAAGACTGCAAGAGAGAAGAGTGATGACGTCTCATTAGCAAACTTGATAAGTTGATCCTATGTGGGCTAGCAGTATCTGTGTGCTGCCCTTGTGTAACGAAACCAATCGGCCTTAGCACGTGTAGGCTGTAGTCAATGTCGGATCAGAGACCCCAAAGCAAACATGGGAACCGGATAGAAGGACTTCGGGATCGGAATTGTTGGAACAATAACTAGACGCTCATGCCTGAGAAGTGCCTTGAAAAAATCGGATGCACTTAGACATACACTGAAAAGCTAAGTAACTGGTTACTGACATGAATCTCAAACGAACTGGCTCATGGAGCGGATGTCCAAGACATTCAACAACCGACCGCACCCTAATGAACGTGTGAGCATGAAACAAACTTAAAACGGGTACATCTGCTCTAAGTTTAGTTACGTTTATGGAGTGAAAATGGCATCCCATTCCTTATCTAGTGGGAGGAACCTATGTCATGTACCAGCATGAAGGGCGAATTCGCTTTAGAGTGAAAAATGCACCAAAAAGCTATCCTCTTGATCCCCTTTGCTGAAAATTGACAGTGCATGCGTGCCGGAAAACAGGTCCGTTCAAAATATGTCACGGACGGTAGCAGGGTTAGTTTAGAGTAGAGCTTGAAAGGCTAGACAGTACGCGGTAGGAAGTGAATCAGCCCAACTGAAAGTGTGTATATGCTACTGTCCAATCCATGAATTCGGTAGATAATTTATTTCGAAATTTGGTAAAATTTGTATGAACCACTTTCTTTCTGTCCCGATATAATTAGTCGATCCAACATGATAATTCAGCTGTGCCCAGAGTGCGCTAGGAACACATTCGCCTCGCATTTCACATACGCGGAGTTTGAGTCCTGGCACAGAAAAGAACGCACTGCCAAATGGCTCTAACAGGAACGAAACCCGTGGTCTAGTGGTATACTAACCGGAATAAGCCTGTCGGAACATAAGGAGGACCGTATGAACAACAAAACAGCAGCAGCTATGTACCATGGGTAAGTTGCACGCTCGTTCCAGATGCCACAATCCGATTCACTGATTAACACGGACCCATGTTTTCCGCGCAAAGCGGTACTTCACATAATACAGGAATATTGACGGGGAAATTGTGGAAAATTCACTTTTTCCAAGAGAACATGGATTGTAAAATTTCCCAGAGAAAATCGAGAACATGAAATGTTTATTAACATTTGTAATCAGGCTTACATTCCGCCTATCGAGTAAGGCCGGGGGAACCAAAATTATCATGTGCTTGAGTCAGTTTACCTCAGAAGTATCTAGAGGATGAGCCACCGAAGACTCTCTATATGACCAAATGTTACCTGTCATGTGCGCAAACCTCTTGGTAAATCTCCAGTCTACATCCGCAGCTTCCCAACTTCCCCCCTTGAATGTATTGCAGGCTTTCATAAAAACGAATTCGTCCTTGTTTGGCGCATGCGATTCCCATCAGTTATCCAACAGAATAAGCAATAATTTAAATGGCATTTTGAAACTAACATCTAACGAGCATGAAGGTTGTTGGAGAGGTACCGTAATCCCTTTATGAAGAGCGGAGCTCGCTCAAGAGAACACTGAAATAAAAATGGAATTATACAAACGATGCACGGTGTCTTTTATTGCCACCGGTGTAGTCCAGAGTAAGTATAGGGGGATTTGGTAGATATGGAAAGGGCGAATCCGAGTACACGCAACCATTTTGTTAAACTGAGAGAATAACCGCGCAGACAGCCTCGGTGATTTTCAGGAGAAAACAACCGCTGAGTTCTGTCATGATGTCCCAGAACGAAACACTCCAATTGTTGTCACATGACCGTCCAGGTTCAGCGGGTGTACCTAAGGAAAACCCAATAGGATTGAGTTGGACGCAACAGTATACGCATGTTGTGGCCCGAAGATAGCAGAAACTGGGAACACATTATTCAACCCACACAGGAATAGCGAATGGCAGTTTTCGTGTGCTCGGTTGTAGCATTCACCGATGCATTATTGGTGTGCTGGGGACTTTCTAAAGGAGCACGCTGTTAAAGGTATATTATAAAAAAACAACCGGGACAGGTTGTCGAAAGGCGTCAAAGAAGAAAGTCAGTGAAGAGCAAGTGAGGATTTTCAGAAATGCTACTGGAAGATATTCACAGCCAGTATAGGAGAAAGAATGGGATAGAAATGTAAGCACTGGGGCAACCAGTGCTGATGCATAAGACTGAATGCTGGTAGTATGGAGAGATTTGGAAATTTCAGAAGAAGTTACGTCCTGTAAGTGTAGTCAATCGATGCGGAAAAGCCTACAGGCACTGTCTGGCCATCCATGGGAATCATCAGCAGTGCGTACCTCACGAATTTCTTAAGGCATATCTCTCTCAGGATATAGCCCCACTCATTTTTCAGCCACGCAATTCGTCATGCGATCATATGTTGACTGAGTGACAACAGCTCAGATGGAACGCCCACACAAGTTGTGAATTATTCCCCCTTTCTAAAGTTCTGTTGAATGTTACTACTTAAATCATTTCCACAAACCAGAGAAATTTAGACCAGCCGAGTAAAGAGAATGAAGTCGAGTAATGATTTAAAAACGGGAACATTTCACATTATCAGAATCCTAAAGGGGATTACCGTGCTTGATGTGTTGTCTGACTAGGTAGTTTCTCTTCTCTCCTTTTGGCATGAGAAAGGGACGGTTCCCAAGTATAATACTCTATCTGCCATAAAATTGCACGGTAACGTGAAACCCAGGTTTTTCTTCCCTCAGGAATGAGGCCGCATCGGTGTGTTCCTTTCAAAATCGTGACATAATAGTACTTAACAATTCAAACGAAATGTTAAACCTTTCTAGACTAAGAGATCATAAGGGAAAACCAAAACCTATGTTCCTTATCTGTAATTGACTCAGGAACGAACGAAATTAGTCCGAGAATAAGAAATGGTATAAAGGAGGCGATATACCATACGGTTTCATTCTGAAAATAGCGAACGTGTGATTCGTTCGTTGACAAAATGGATACTCACATAGTTCGGAGCGGAAAAACGAAGGCTTCAGCGCGAAAAAAAACAGTCCTCCTGAGAAACAGTAAACTGGGGAAATAACCGAACAGTGAAAACGACAGCTCTGTGTACTGAAGCCTAAGCGTATGTGTTGTGTGTCATGTGTTATCAGAAGCTCGTCAGAATTAGGGGAACTGTTTGAGATAAACGGTGTGATCAGGTGAAGATTTGCTGGCCATGAGGAGCATTTGAAGTTGCAATCGATATAGGGTTTAAATAGAAAACTGGGCGGTCGAGAACTAGAATCTCCACAGGGATCTGTAAGATGCGCACTGATGACGATTTCCAACAAAGAGAGCTGTATAGTGCCCCTCGGTTTGTTAGCATAGGTTGATCCCACTTGCAGGATGAAATTTCGACGGAATCAAGTGACAACCTTGCGAGCAGTGAGATTTTATCCCGCTGTTCAAATCGGAGTATGTTGAGGAACTCAGAATACTGTACATTGATTCCACTTAGGTTTCCCACCCAGATCATCATCATCATCAAAGACAGCAACATCAGTGTTGACACTGGTGCTTCACTGCCGCACCCAGATCATCACCGAGGAATCAGCCAGCACTAAATTCTGTAACATATATCTGCGCCCTTGAGGCAAGGGCGGTGCTATATTTTGTCTGGGTGCAAAGTCATTAGTGGTCAGACACACGCGACTTGGAGGTAGATTGTTATGGGTTCATGTCTCCGCAAGGACCTGTAAGATGCGCATTGCTGATGATTCCCAAGTGGACATGAAAGTTTTACGGTGTTCTTTGGACCCTCAGTTTAGACTGAACTTGTCTGCAAGCAGCGACTGGTGGAATGCCTTTTGAGCAAACTTTACAAGCGTGAGCTTCTTTCCCGTCACCAGGTGGTAAGATGAAAGGCAAATTCAGCAGAGCGCCATGCTGCAATTCTGGTATAGAAAATGGGAGATATCGAAAATGGTCTGCTAGATATTTAACAGTCTACCAGCTGCATGCAGTTTGAAGCTGTTTCCAACTCCGTTAGTAAAGTGATCAGCTCAAACAGAATACCAGAAGGGATTTGTCAAGCTGATACAGAACTCACGCGTCGTAGGAACGTCACGCACCGGGTCCACGCCTGACTGGGATGCATTCGGTCCAAATTGAGCGTAACGCTGAGCTCATTACACGTTTCGTAATGCAACAGCATGTCGAAAAATGCTACGGCAGACTAGATACGAGAGAGGGAAGAACCAACAAGAATAGTTAAAAAGACAGGTAAAGAAATGGATTAAAGACTTCGAAAAAACAGAGTGCGCATTCCAAAGCTGTGAAAACACAAACATCGCAAGAGCCGATAAACCGACTGAAAAGTGAAACGAGCTACTGACCTAAATGCAGATGTACCGGTGATCTGCAAAGAAATGCATCCGGTATGAAGTTTCTTGCTCAAATTAAATGACTAGAAAGAAACCCTATAGTGGTTCAGACCACTGCTCCGCATATACCGCTAATCACAAAGTGCTAAGGAGGAAAAAAGGAGAGTAGGTACCTGGTCATCTAGATAAGTGCCCTCGAAGTCAAGTTCCCGAAAATGCACTCGGCGGAATATCTCCTCCAGTGTCTCGACTTGTAACCGATTAAGGCGAATACCTGAATGTATGAAAGGAAAGAACAATCTCAACGACTGAAAAAGCATTTGAACAACGCGGTAAGCAGATAGACACTGTGGAATATCAGTATTTCGTTTTTGTCTCTTCAGCCGTATTGGTAAAAACCGTCAATTTCACATTCTAAAAAGGATTAGATAGGAAAAGTACATAGGGAATTGCATAGGAGAAACTTGCAAGCACTGACCAGCCTTGAAGCTGGTCTGGAACAAGTCGTGCTCAGGACATGGCTAACTGCTCATGAAAAGCACACTAAAATCAACACAGGTCAGCCTGAGGGAAATGAAAACTCAAGTTACTCATTGGATTGGACAATTGTGTTTTCACTCTCGTTTGAACAATCCTCCTCCTGTCCACTACAAAAGGGTGGGGGAACACTGAAATTGAGTTTCGTTCTTATTAGAGCTCGTCGTTGAAGGCGTCGGGCAAACCAATCAATCACACAAGTGTGAACACATCCGCCTGTTCAGACATGATAATTCATATGCGTCCAGCGTGCACTGGTAGAGTAGTGGTAACACGATCCTCTCGTATTTCAGATTTTCGGAGTTCAAACCACCGAACGGCCTGGGATATACACTGCTGATGATGCCAAACTCGAGTCCAGTGCTTCCCCCTTCCTTTGGTGTGGATCCACCAGAATAATTGCTCCGGGACAGGAGGAGGACTGTTCAAACGAAGGTGATGTGAGCGTGAATTCCACAAACTTCATAGCCCCCTACAACTAATTTTTTTTTCAGTCTGGAGCAAAATCGCTTGTTGCAAAACAAAGAAGACGGTCCCGTTTGTATAGCTGCTGAAGGAAACAAAAAGCAAACAATTATTGTGAAGAAACGGATTACTGGATGGCAAGTTTGGTAAATGAACCTGTAACTGAAACTTCGAAAGATTTAAGTATGAACCGATGACTCAAATGACACCGGTTCCTGTCGGGAAAATAAGCCTCAAAAAGGTCCAGTTACGCAATTGTATTGGAACCAATTTATCAAGACAACTTCATTAGGTCAGTATTTAAAGTCGGATGATGGTACTGGTACATTCGTCGCCTATGGATATGACAAACTCAATAACACGTGATGGATAGCCGATTTATATAAACAAGGAAACAGGACAACACGTTGAGAAGCAGAGAATGCGTCCTAGTATTAAGGCGCTCACGGATCACTCGGCAATTTACAGTCCGACGAATACACTCATTTGCGCACCAATTTGGTTTTCACGGGAGACTCACTTGAATCTCAGCTGAGTCTCTCGTTTATGATGTATGAGTAAAACACAAAGTTGACGGAAACTCGAGAAATGCGTCTACCTGATAAACCCCAAGAAGGGCGAAACCGGTCATGGGCTGTCGGAGAGTTTTCAGCAACCTTATGAGGAGCGTCACATTTATAGAATCTGCAACCATTCTACTGTCACGAAGTTAGCGCGTGGCATCTAATTCCGGACCACATCAAACCTTTTATCTGTCGTTGTCCACAATAAGATTTGAAACATTTCTTATGTATTATCATACGCAGAGTTCTGAGTCAACACACACCAAAGACACAAGTTTTTTAAACAAAATCTGGTAGCTTACCTCTCAAGCTGAGGCGACTGTACCGCTCATTGCAAATCGACAGATCAATGCCCTGGAAAGCAATTAGACTGGTGAATCGGTTTGGCTTAGGACTACAAACACACGTCAAATGAGAGTAACGATTCGCTATAACTGGCGCATAAAATCTTACTAAGAATAACTGGTTGATTTTAACTATTGCACCGGATCGTCTAAAGCAACGGAGATTCGGAACAATTTTTGAGCTGAGAAAAAGTTGCGCTGCATTTCTGTAGAACTGGATAATGAGGTAACAAATTAGAACAAACTACTGCATTATGTAAAGAGGAAAGTCTGCAAACCTCGCAGAGTAATTTGTGTACTCTTCTGTCTGTACTGTACTCTGTCTTGCTGATAGGCTCACCACCCAAATGCTATCGTAAAACACGTTGCTCAATGATACGACATTTGAACATGCCCGATGATTACAAAACAGACCATACGTAAGTGTTCAATCTTTAACTCTACGTGCATTTCACGAGAAAAATCATATGAGTATTGGAAACGCTCCATTGGTAATCCTCCATTAACTGTGTCAGCACGTTCCACCGGTCGTCAATCAATTTACTGAACTACTAACCTGCGCTCAGGGAACTGCATTTAAGCAATGGCACGACTGATCAAATGGTTTCATTTCTATTGATAAATCCGCCGTATCACCTTATCAACCGCCCGAACTACAAACCAGGAACACTGTTCAGCAAATCACTTAGGCTTTCCCCGTTCTTGCAGTGGCAATCAGAAAGACGGTCAATAGCAAACTACTGTACTTTTTGACGTACAACAAACTAGTGAGACAGAAAATAAACACGAAGAAGCGCATCTCTCCTGAAGGGGGCCGAAAATGTGTTCTACCAGTTGTTTGCCAAGAAGAATAGGCTAAATCCTGATCCAAAACCACCAATAGACAGCGTGTGAAACGACGTTAGGTAGTACCTACTCTCGGAACTAAATTCTGCTCATTCGTGAACGCTTTGGACAAAAGCTGATATAGGTATCCTGGAGGGCCAGACCCATCTGAAGAACACATGAACTGGAAACAGTCACCCACAGTCAGTGGATCGTGAACTTCATTCTTCGCTCCTCTGCCCTGCGAAATACGTCATTCCTGAACCAACGGCTGCTGGAGTATCAACTCAAGGATGTACAGTGCTCCCAAAAAACACGAAATGCGAGGTGCTGGCTCCTCGACAGTCATATCTTTCAATATACAACCTCCCTATCCAATCCCATCGCCAAGAACACGATCCTTCATACACAACTCATTTGATTTGGTGGCATCCAAAATTCGATGCAAACAGGAAGTAACAGCCAAAACTCTCGATTCACTTAGTGTCGACGTCTGCTGTCACTGTGGTACTAAACTCCAAGCACAGCAATTGCCCTGCATGCATCGAACAAAACTTCCAACCGCGTAAAGAGACTGTCCATCAAAACATTTGGGTCTGGTTGCAACTTGACAAGCAGGTATTGGAAAAACGTTGGGCAATTCAGCAGAATCTGGCTTGCCTGATTTGTTTTCAGCGGACAACGTGATGCATCCTGCTCGATTGAACGGTTTGTTCTGGAAAGCCTGTGGTAAAGATAATGTGATGTTAACCAAAGACATGAATACGAACCACAAGGGCTCGGCTCTGAGGACATCAACACTCGAGGTCGTCATTTGACTGGTACACAGCGTTACTCCAGGTTTTGGGATGTATCACTCAGAGGTCACTCTGTGAGGGTGACAACCAGAAAGCTGCTGAAAACGGTCTTCACGCTGGAAGTGATTGCGAGACGCACAAACTCAAACGTACAATGTGCCGACATTTATGCGGCCTATTTGGCATCTAGTTAATCACCCCAATAGAGGCTGTGGTTGATGTGGTAATTCTCATAATTTACCAACAACACACTTGCGTAAACGTCGCGGTACAGCACATCATCACAAAAAGATTAGAACATACAAGCACTACACTCACTTTCAATTGCTCCAAAAGGAATTCAATTGGGGCAACTTTGTACTGAAAGCAGGATTCCAAGTAGGCGGCAATCAGCTCCTCGCTTGTACAGTTGTCCGGAACTGGGGACAGAGAACAAATAGATGACCCAGTTTCTAACCATTTAATCCCAAAGGAACACACATATAGACTAGGGTTGCAATCCAGACGGTAACTAGATTAAGCCATGGCACTAGCAATAAAAAACTGTACTCTTTAGTTGTGCTTGGTGGTCATACAACCCAGAGAAAGTACGAAGGCTGAAATAGTGCTGATTACGCTGGCCTAGGCAGAAGTAATCAGAATGTTAAAAAGTGGATTCGAACTTACGGGCCTACCATCGTAACTCCCAAACTCTTTTGAGGCGTAATTTTAACTGCACAGTGGGGAATCGGACTGTTTCAGTTTAATAGTGCAGGCTTCGGATTCACATGCGCACTGGTCCCAATAACGTTCAGATGTACATGGGAGGGTCGCACATTCTACTTTTTACAGGAGGATGCTGAAAACCTACCGCTTCGTTTAGTCACAATTCAGCAGTATTGTTTGAAGGACTTTTATTACCACAAACATATATTTAAATGGCACTGGCTTTCCAAAGCCAGAAATGACAATTCGCTGGAGTTAGATGCAGCGGTGAACTACGACAAAATGTTGTTTTTGTTCAGCTTTCCTGGAATGTGGTTAGATCGGGGTGCTTTCACAGTGACCGGTTTGAATTTTACTGAATTCTAGCCCCCGTTTAACCTTTCATTAACAATAGACTATGAGTAGATCCAGATACACTACTAGACCTACATTCTACATATCCATCAGATGAACTCAACCACTAGGTCTTTATGTTTGCCCATTCGCTTACAAGACCAATAGTTCTTTTTTCGGAAAGCCATGTGACAACTTCTAGCATCCCTCTTCGACGGCACTCTGAGGTTGCATAGCAACATCCGACTCTATTCCGATTGGAAACCGACCGTAATCCGTGTAACCGCTGTCTCAAACTCGCCCAGAAGCTGTGTCTTATTGTCCCTTAGCCCAACTGGAGTCTCACCGAATGAGATTACTCTCCAGCTTCCTGCATGAATTCACATCCGAACTTCGGAAGTTTCCTATTCCTATTTATCTGACATGAAAGCGCTAGGGGGGATTAAACTGGCAAGTAACTTCACTTCTCAATGTGGTGTAAAAACAATCAAACTGAATTCAAGAACCAGCTGCAATCGGTTAATGGATTCACGAGACGAATGCATATAGCCCTCCTCTAAACTCTGTTAAATCTAAACAAAAGTCGTTCAGCGGATTCGTTTTTCTGGGTACTGAGGGAGAATTTTGAGGTTTCGGATCTGGATTTGACCGGAAAGGTCAAAATGCTCAGAAAAACTGATTGATTGGCAATGCAAAGCTCGAAGCTCCCGAATACAAGTTTGAACATCCTGTAATTCGGTTGTAAATGGCTTATCAGCAATGAGATTAACTTGAACTCAGACAGAATAACTGTTATTCATCTTTGAATCGAGTAATTAGTGTCACATAGGCTGGTGGTGACTGCCTCCTAGATTCAGGACTCCTTAGAGGCACGGATAGAGATACAGTGCTCGTTAAGGGTCATGACATCCCTAGAGATTCGAGATGTGTACCGCTGATGACTGCCAGAGTTTAAACAGGTATACGGCGCCGTTGGTTTTCCAGCAAACATTTATTTGAGCTTCAGGTTAAGTTTCACTTCTCATTTGAATTTGTCCCAGAAAGCCATAACAAAGGTACACACGCTTTACCACTTGCTAGTGTGGATGATTTGGGGCCCAAGTGTCAAATAATGGCAATAAGCTGACGAAACTGCGTTAAAATCCTGGATAGAATAAAGAGCAACAAGTCGTAGTAGAAACTGACAACTCGGGTGGAAACTATGATTTGAGCTACCAGCCTTTCGATCCATGATGGGAACGTGTATTGTTGTCATTTTGGGAATCAAGCAGGGGCTTAAGACTAGGTTCACTTCCTTGGTCTAGTGAGGACAAGATGTTGCGTTATCCGTGAAAAGAACAACAGTGAGACATCTAACATAGTAAACAAAAAACAAGTAAAATTCAAGAATTACTATTACCTGGGCGAAACGGTTCTAAATAGTCCGAGATCACCTCATCATCCGGAAAGCGCACGCGACGCTTGGTCTTTTGTGCTTCGTCCGACTTCGACTTAGTTGGTTGAAGTTGGTCGTAACCACAGTGGATGCTGGACAATATGTCACTACCACCGGTGGTGGCACCCCGACTGTCACCGTCAATCGTCGTCATCGGTTCACAAGCAAGCCTCTGGAAAACATGTGGCCTCTATTCCAAGCTTCATTTAAAGGTTAATGAGCCATCCAAGAGAAATACCGTTCGTAAAGTCTACATTAGAAAAGTATGGAGATATGAAGCACTGAGCAATGAGAACAGATAATTTTGTCAAGCCAGAAAGATATAACCATCTCCTCTAGACTTCTAGTTCAGTTAAGCTTTCAAGCTACAAACTGTGGATCAAGAGTGCATTGACTCCGGCTTCTAAAGGCTCATTCACCCATAATAGGAAGAACAGTGAGTAAACAGTCATAAGCTGAGGGTGACAGCTTAGCTGTTTGAATGGCGCCGATTTTCATAATTCCCTGATTAGCGAGAACTAGGACAACCTTGAACTGAATTCGATAGTCAGAAGCCGTGTGATCGAGCTACATCTCTTAATTTCACTAGCTATTGTTGTACTGTGACCTGGTCGCTATAAATAACGACGGCTACGACCAACGTGAAGATTAATGGCTTACATACTTCATCGCCCAGCCAGACAGATCAACTTTTAGTCATTTTCGCACTTCATACGGTGAGTAAGAAGACTTCGTGAGGCAGAACTAACCATATTAGCCCATGAATAGCGATTAGTACATCTGCCTTGCTCTCCTTTCAAAAACGCGCCTAGTGCTTTACGGGACCAGCAAGTAACACTATCCCTTTAAATCACGGTTTATCAACTTCTGTTTGTCGAAAACCGCCTTTGTGATAGCCAAGTGATCCACGGCCATCTCCCCTCCACACTTGCAGTTACTTCGCCACCCCAGTTAGTACACAGTCAGGCGGAATCGGCCTTTGTTCTAGGTTCTGGTCGACTTGCTGACGACGTAAACGCAGTCCACTAATTTGTGAACCCCCAGCGTGTGTAAATTCAGTCTTCGCCATACTCAAATAACAGCCTAATTTGTCACCTAAGCTGTTCAATACCACATTCAGACCTTCACATATCTGATGGACAGCGCTGCCGTGTAGTGCTGTTGTGCCCTTGATTTGAATCCTGGTCAGCTCATTCATTCGGCTATATACCATGCACGGAAGTAAAGCGGCCCCAGCTGTTACAGTTTTATTCACTGAAGACGGTGGGCACGAGAACCACCACATGCAGGAGACGATGGCCCAATCAGTCCAGTGGTGTTGAGTTACTGTTTGTCCATATGACAGGAAATGAGAGAGCTACGCACAGAAGGCAATCCCTCCGAGGTAGGGTCGCTAATGTCCGTTGCTATCTACCAGCATTCTCTCAATCTTTAAGACTTTCAATACTCGGTGTTTCGAAGAGCTGCGTGCACCAGCATAATTGTTTGATGTTGGTACAGTTTCCCCGGCATCAATGATAGCTGTTGATCGTGACGAGATCCAGTGTTTATTAGGGTGTGCAAGCCAACTCGAGCAAGCGGTTTTGAAATCAACGGAAGTGGCTTCTTTCACCGTTTTCCAATCGTCACCCAGAGTGCCATTATAGTGCATGTCCGTTGACACCTGAGAGGTTTTCGGCAAATCAACTCTATAATGTTGGATTACAGATACTTTGCATGCAGGGAACCGAACAACCCTGCATTAACGGCGTGTTCCAGAGGAAACGCGGATTGACACGTGTGCCCGCACAAAATCGTATTCAGAGACAAGTGGTTCACTCCAGAATGAACGACAACCTTGAGAGACATTACGAAGAGTTTGGATGTTGTTGGTGCGGTTCACCTTCCAGGATGAGGTCCCGGACCCCGCCTGTGCCTGACTGGAGACATTGCAAGAAATGGTGGTTGATCGACGATAGTGGCGTTCGAGCTGTTAGTTACTTTATAGATTGACTGACTGAGCGGTTGGAGGTGCAGGCACTTCAGAATGCTTGCGACATGCAAGCATCCAGTCCCTCCCTCTCACCCACTCTTTTCTCTTTTTTTCACTTTGAGGCTTAAATGTAATCAGAACAAGTTTATGGTTGTACGGTAGTGAAGTATCAGTGTCAACACACACGTCGCTGTCTTTGATGACGATGATGATGATGATGATGATGACTGGCCGACGGGCCAATGAGAAAATCCTGGACGGAGTATCTGTTTCTTCTACATTAAAAGAGACGACTTCTCCGCTTTCGTTTTTCAGGATACCTATCACGTTTTGCGCAGAGCACCATATAACAAGACACAAGTATAGTACCACTTGGGGTTTTACAAGTTTCAGCTCAAAATCTTGTCTGCACGTATTTGTTATCCACAAGACGCGCTAAGTCGCGGCTCGGTACTGCAGGAGTCTGGGGTGCCCCCTGTTCCCAATCTTGGCGTCTACTAAAGATCGCCCCTCTGACTCCGTTGGTCCACCACGGAGGTAAGACCCTTCACGGGATTCTTCTTGGAGGGGCGGATTCTTTCTTCAACCCTTGGCGTTCCCTTGGATCTTTATTCAGCTATCTTCCACTACATCACAATGTTCCACTTGCAATCGCGCACAGATGCAGGGTTCAGTAGTTCCTGTGGCTTAATCCTCTGAAATCCGTCACGAAGAAACTGGACCATACCGTGGTGTGACGCCTTGTGTACCCCGCGACCTATAATAGAGGGTGTCCGTTCGACACTAGCAGAGTCTCCCATACCAGTTTGGTCAATGGTTAGAGGTCCTTCAGGTTGGGGAACATAAATGGCGACTTGCTCTGTGAAAATTGAAATACACTCGCATTTCCCGCTGCTTTTGGATCAGGTTAATGAGCCAAAGGCTTTGGTTGATGACCATAGTCGTCCTCCTGTCTAGGTGTGAGCGCCCTGCCAGTATCTCATCCCACGTACAACCATGAATTGCACACATACAAATAAACTCATGCCACATCGGCCGTCGCGTGGGGTCACCAGCCGGGTCACCTTATTTGCTGCATACAGCAGGGCGGGTAAGCGAAAACATGCTACTGATGACACCTCCCCTCTTTCTCATTCACACACTTTATCTTATCCTCTCCCCATTAATAACTCTCTCCTAGTAGGCCCAGCAGTTAGGACTGATGACTCCGTTCGTCCTGCATCGGTTTTGCAAGCAAGATCCGCGCGTTATCCGGCGCCGACATACTCAGGTATCTAGAAATCAATCTTCAAGCCTTGACACTCAGTCTATCTGGATGCTTTCAATGTCCGCACCCTGAAGCAGGCAGGACAACAAATTGCTCTTGCTCTCACAGTGGAATCGCCTGATATTGATGTGCAGTGTATGATAAACAAAAATTCAAGATGCCAACACAGTGGTTGGGTTAACCGCCCCATCACTCTCCACTCGCAAGGGTTAGTGTCGTTCTAAGTCACCGGGCGGAAGAATCCTCGCTTGACTGGATACCCGTTGAGAGTCGCCTCTGTGCGGTTCGTCTGGCAACATCTGAAGGAGTCCCATAAGCGGGAAGTTGATCGATGTCTGTTTGTCTGCTTACGCCCCAACTGACTGTAGATCTGACGGAGCCTTGAATGTCCTGCTGCGGCGAGCCAGAAGCTCAGATATCGTTGTGATTACCGAATATCTGAATGCACACGTGGGCAGGCTTAGAGCATCTGAGACTGGATTAATTGGTCGACATGGATTGGACTCAGTAGGTACGGACAATGGCGAATGATTCCTTCAGCTGTGTGCTGACCGCAGGCCGTTATTATGCAGTACTAACTTCTGAAGTCATCTGGCCACATGGTGCCCTCCAACGTCGTTCCGGTCACGAACTCCAATTGATCATATTGCCATCAGTTACCGATGGCGCAGATCAATAACTGCTCGTTTTGTAACACATTTGTGGATTGCGACCACGCCTTCGTCCGGAGTCACTTCTCCCTTCGCTTTCCAGCGCAACGCTTATCAACTGAAAGACTGGCAGATCCAGATGTTAGACGAATTTACCAGAATCGTCTTTTAGAGTCTCTTCCAACTGCTCCACCATCAGATGTGATTTAATACTGGGACAAGATCGCCACATCTTTTCACAGTGCTAGGAGTTTTACCTGTGGCACGGCGCTACCAGGCCCACTCAAGCACTGGGTATTATACCAAACAGTGGCACTGCTTAATCTCGGAGAAATTTCCTCTCCGGACCCGAAAATAACTTGCCCTGAAGAATTGTCGGACGTCAAGTGAAAGTGAGCGTGCGCGCCCACCATGACACTTAAAGCCAAGGAAACGGAAGAGGCTCAGAAATCCTAGAATGCCCGAAGACTAATACAGTTGGTCTGTGCAACCAGTCCCCGGAAACCACCTGTGAGTGAGACCATCAAGAATCAGAATGAAGCTCCATCCCGAATAAAGAAGAGTTATCGTGGCCACCAGCTGCCACTCATCTAGAGCCTACAGTTGACGCAGAACCATGAACGGTGGACGTGGAACCCCTACGGCCTCGGAGGTCTATGACTGCATATTTTCTCTCAAACGCCACCGAGGTCCTGGTCTGGATGACCTCCCGCCCACATTGTTCAAAGATGGGGGTAAAGTCCTCAGCCAGTGCTTGTTTGATTTGTTTGCGCGCATTTGGGTAAAGGAGACTGTCCCGGACAACTAGGGAGACCTGGTGATAGTACCCATTTTCAAAAATGGGGCTCGTACTGAGTGCGGTAATCGTACAGGGACCAGCTTAACCCTGCTCGGAACGAGACTGTTGCCGTCACTTTTCATTCGTCGCCTTATGGTGGCTCGTAAAGCACTGACTCAAGAGCAGCAAGCAGAATTCCTGCCTTGTAGGGGTTACGTTGACCAAATCTTCACACTCCGTCAGGTGCTAGAACAACATCATACGCACAAACGATCCACAATTTTAGTATTCCCGGATTTCCAAAGCGCATTCCATTCGGGTGACCGATCTGTTCTCCCTGGCATGCTCGCCCGTCAAGGAATACCCCGGAAGTTTGTGGACACAATAAGTGCTTTGTATTCTGGCTTCCGGACGTGTGAGAGCATAGGGAGAATAAATAATAAATAATGATCGTTCAGTTGTAACACCCCTTCGGTGCCTAGCTGCCATGCCACACAAAGGAAGCACGAGGGCTGGGATACTGCCAGGTTGCCCAAGCCTAGACAGGGGAAATCGAGAGGCAGAGGTCGGGTTTGAACCACAAACCTTCCTGTCAGTAAATTCGCGCTCTAAACACTGAGCCATCTCGCCCCCAACATAGGGAGAGCTCTCCGAAAGCTTCCGTATACAAAGCGGTGTCCGTCAGCAATGTCCACTCTCTCCATTCTTATTTAATTTCGTGATCGGTGACATAATGAGACGAACACTGGAAGGTCTGCAAAACCCTGGTGTTCAAATAGCCTCTGACAAAAACCTTGTCGAGCTGGAATATGCAGATGACATCGTTCTCATCTTCGAAGAGGGACAGAAGGCGCAGGAGTTTTTCGATGTACTGACCAAAGTCATTCCGTCCTTTGGTATGCACTTTGCACCCACAAAGTGTAAGGTCATGCTCCTGGACATGCAGTCACTGGACGCGCCACTTACAATACACGGAGAGACACGAAGTTGTGGATCGTTTTATGTATCTTGGAAGTTGCATTAGTACTGATTGTAGTGTGAAGGATGAGGTAAATGCACGAAGCCGCAAGGTTCGGGTCACATTTGCTAATTTGAGACACCTATGATGTCAACGTGGTATATCTCTGAATCTCAAGTGACATGTGCATCAGGTAAGAGTGTGAGCTGTTTTCTTGTAGAACTGTGAGACTTGGTCTGTTCAAGCAGCGGAACTGAGACGTCTTCAGGTGTTCGATAATCGCTGTCTCAGAACCATAGCTCATGCGGGTCGGTGTCGGCAAATCCGTAACGAGGCAATTAGAAGACGAGTTTTCGGTTGTGCAGCGGAGACTTCCATTGAAGAATCTGTCCAGCACCAGAAGATGCGTTAGTTAGACCATGTATTGCGTATAACAAACTACCGTTTGCTGAAGAGAGTGCTGTTTTCCTCTGAACCGATCCGGACTATTACCGATTGCAGAGGCCATTAAAATCCGACTGCACGATCCATATCTCTGTGCCCAAAACCCGCACGATCTCTGAACTTGAGCTACTGACCCCACGAACTTGTCTGACAATGACTTCACTCACTTGACTCAACGATCCATTGACCAGTGTACTTCCCACCCCTCCCCGTTCTTATTTTTAGAGAGTACGTACCCGTGACTTTCACGTAAACTTTGCAGGTGAATTCTAGTACGACACAAATTTGTGATACATTACCCAAAGGGACCAATCGCAAAAAACAAGCATCCTTCGCTACCCTCGTTCTTCTCATGACTTCTGCGGGTATATCTAATCGTCTACACCTTAATGTGGATAATTCCGCTAAGGACAAGATCAGTACCATTATTTTGGGTGAAGTTCAGAGATGCGGTTGATATCTTGCTTAAAGGAGTGGACAGATTTGGCGCAGACTCCAGGCTCAGGAAGCCGGTTGCAGAAACGTATTACAATTGAGGATGAGTTACATCTGGGCGGGTGGCATGCCCCAGTGGAAAACTTTGAGCTTGCAACCAAGTACCTTGGTATTCTGGGTGAGAGTGAAAAAATGAGTGTTGCCACTGAGACTCTATGAGTGTGGGTAAGGCAGCCGCACAGTCGGTGGTACTTGAGGGGACGAGCATGAAGTTGGAGTCGATGAGTAAGGAAGGTGGCGAATGGCCCGAAGAGCTTTGGTAACACTATGTTCAACATCCTCCAATGTTGGTTCGTCGCGTTTGAGCTGGGGAATCCACGCCCAGCTGCAGTGTTCCAAAAGAGGTAGGATAAAAGTGACGTAAGCCAAGCGCAATTTGTGGAGATCGATGAATGGAACGAAACGGCGGATCTGATTGATCTTTCCTGTGGCTTTCACGGAGTTGGAACACACATACGAAGGGGAGAGGTCTGTAGAAATCCAGACGTCTAGATCCTTGATGTTGTACGAAAGGAATGAGAATAGGGCCTGCATCAACAGATATTAGTGGATGATGAGGCGGATTAAAGAAAACCATGTGCACCACTTTCTGTTTGAGGTTACGGAGGACATTTGAGTGTGCCCACGCTGAACAGTCATTGGTAACAGTCTGTAGAAAAGTTGGGTCGCTGTACCATAATTTTGAGTCATCAGCACGCAGCAGCGCTGAGTGATCCGGAGACAAAAAGGCAGAAAGTGTTAAAACACTGAAGTGAGAAGGTCTTCGGGACAATTCCTTGAGGAATTCCACTAAAAACCTCCGAATGGAAACGAGTGGGAACTACAGACTCTGACTTGGGAAGGCTGATTGGTGCGGAAGGCAGATAACCATTGGGGGAGGTGGTCTAATAGTTTCCAACTTCGAAAGAGTACACATTAAGGTGTTCTTCTCAAAGCCTCCACGGAAGCTGAATAAAACAGAATGAACACTCGTTGTGGATTTGGCCGCATTAATGGGTTCAGGGCAGAAGAGGACCAGACTGGTTAGGCAGGAGCAAGATGGGCAAGATGTAGAAGGTTGTTGGAAACAAGGAAGGGTAGTCTTCTTGATAATTTCCTTCCATAGCTCGTAAGAAATGCTGGTATGGCTGACTGGGCTGTATCTGGACGGATCATAACAGTGTCCTTCCTTGTAGATGGAATGAGTGATTGCTTCCAGGTTGACAGGAGGATGTCTGACAACGTGATGAACAGAACGGTAGTGCCAGAAGACACGTGCGTTCTTTAGGGATTTTAAGATACACGCCGTGGGAGGGGATCCACCTGGATCGCGGGGGGACATATGCCGCTGGATTTCATTGGTCAGGAAGCCTGACATAGAACGATGGATGTGGCTGTGACTTCCGGATATCATCCTCATCATAATCAAAGACAGCAACATCAGTATTGACAATGATGTTTCACTGTCGTATAACCATAAGGTTAGTCTAATTATATTTAAAGCCCCAGAGTAAAAAGGGAAAAACAGTGGGTGAGGGAGGGGACCTAGTGCTGGCCTAGGTCAAGCATTCTGAGGTGCCCACACCCCTAAGCGCTCAACCAGACAATCTGGAGAGAAACTGACAGCACGAATGCCACTGACATCGATTAGCTGCCATTTCTTGCAACGTCTCCAGCCAAGCACAGGCGGGGCCACGGGGACCCATCCTGAAAGGCGTACAACACCAACAAGACCCAAACTCTTCGTGATCTTTTTCACGCCCTTCTGCCAAGTCATGCGTTGTCCACCTCGCGATTCGCGCCATTCTGAAGGGGGCACGGAGAACAACACTGGTCTCGGTAGACGGTGTTTCGGCATACGTAGCACATGACCGAGCCATCGTAGTCGGTGGTGCTAGATTTTCCGCCGATTGAAGTACCTGCAGCACAACCAAATACCCGTTTTCTAATCACCTCGTTACTAACACGCTGAAGCCATCCAAAACCAGCCACGCTTCTGAGGCATCGGTGGTCAAAAACCTGAAGACGCCTCACATCATCTGTCCGCAGAGGCCATGTCTCGCACCCATACGGCAACACATCCCTTACTGTAGCCTGGTACTTTTTTTTATTCGGAGACTGTACGTTCTGAAGCAGGACTTTGCTTTTTGAAGGTGCAAGGTGCGTGCCAAAATATGGTATGATGGTGGTCAGTCTATTCAACAGGGCTTAAGCTTCGCTTTGGTCTTCAAAGATGAGGGTGATGTCATCTGCGTACTCCAGATCAACCAGGCTTTGACCAGCAACAATTTGAACACCGAGGTTTTGAAGACCTTCCAGCGTTCGCCTCATTATTTCATCAGTGATGAAGTTGACAACAGTGGCACGGCGTTGGTACTTCGGTCGATATGTTGTGGAGACCTTAACAGCTGATGCATACACACTTCAGCGGGCTCGTTTGACAAATCCCTCAATAATTGAGAAGCGCATTGGGAATGAAGGGGAAAATACAGGGTACGTTTGTGGAGGAGGGAGTTGGGGTTGGAAGCGGATATGTGGCCGACATGTGGGGGCCAAAACGTGAAGAGATCTGAGGAAAGCTTGCTACTGGTGAGCAGAGCAGGAGCAATCGTGGTGGTTCGACGGGCCCCTGCTCGGTGTGCGTTGAGCCGCCATGGGACATGTACAGAAGGAAGGTAGGTCCACTGTGCGCTGACCTGCCATTTCAAACTCACTGAGCTGTGGGCGGTTGTCAGGTTTTTTCTGAAGAACTAGAAAGTTGGTAGTCCTTTGTGGTATGTGACAGCTGAACGATTACCTATTATCTATTTGTGGGAGTGCACTGGAAGTCAAATGCGTCAGTGCAGAGAATGAGGGGATTCGTGAACAAGAGCTCCACGGACTCTTGCGTTGACATATGCTGAGGTAACGCCGCGGCTTTGACTGCATGGTTTGTTAGGAGAGGGGTAGGATGTAGGCATCTTTGAATCTTAGAATCCGGTGGATTAGGGAGGCCAGTTTATCGCTTAGATCAGCGATGGAGGCTTATTTAATTGCCCAAGAACCGCTTGGAAGGATAGGGTCATCCATTGGGAGTTCTCGATACCTCCGCAGAGGTATGGCAGAGATGGTTTTGGACTGGGACTGAAGGGACATTTGAGGTGTGACACCTTTATCTTCCATGTCAGAGAAAGGGTTATTAGGTGTTCGGTAGCCGACCGACGAAATCATGCGTATGGTCAGAAGTAGAGTGGTAGGAGGTACCAATATGCCTACGGCGCACCTCAAGATTTCCCAATATAATACAAACTATGCAAGATAACTCTTGGGTAGGTCTCCCATGATGTCGTATTGACCCCCGGGGGGCAATACAGTTACTGCTGATCAGTAGTGCCGATTCCAACCAGCACACTGGACCCCACTGGTGACTACTCTGCCAAAACCTCGTCCAGCGTAGCTGACTACCTTATTATGGTACAGCCTGATAGGATACTTAATACAGCCGGCCTGAGTCAGACTATAAAAACGAGAAACCCGCTCAACTCTAGCACCCTTTCGGCGCCTAACTGCCATGCCACCAGAAGGAAGCACGAGGGCTGGGATACTTGCGGTCAGTAAATTCGTGCCCTAACCACCGGGCCCGGTACCAACTCAAGCCGCTAAGGCACAATCGGGATAAGTTGAAAGCTACGTACAATGGCGTGCCAAAAATAGGCACGGGGCAAATGAGTAAGTTTAATAGACCATCAGAATCCAATGTTCCACACTGGAACACCAGCACGCGAGTAACACTAACTAGCACGAAGGAAAAAAGAAATCAATTTCGAGCCTACATGCTCCCTTCGGGTCCATGGCAGCTAAGTGCCAAAAGGCTGCCACAGCTGAAATAATCTTTTTATGTTATTTATGACGAGGTAATGCCCGCCATGTCGTGACGGTAGGCGGAATCCCAAGTCAAAACTGCAGCACCGACCACAGTCTACCACCGAAGCGGCCAACAGCCCTACTTGCACGTGAATGGCCAAAACACACTGTTGGCCAGCCAGACACCAATCCGACCTCCGATTGGTCGAAATTGTGGGCTAGACAAGCTTAGTGAGTTAGAGCGGAAAAGAGGGAACTAATCTCCAACACTTGCGATGGGGGGCCTCAAATTCT
>SJOL01007780.1:266294-313934 GCA_004794785.1 Opisthorchis felineus | reverse complement strand
TCTTACTGAAGTGGGGAACATCCATTCCTTCGAGTGCTTACGGCTCACAATGGTTGTCCTTCGTTTTTATAGCGGAGTGATGAGATTCTGAGATGAATATTACCTGAGACTGTTTTTTTAACTGACTGAATATCACATCAATTTTCGGCATCACTAACCTGAAGCCATATAGCAAGCCAGAGTTGAACGGTTGCGTTGGCGGTTAGCTTGTCGAATACACAACATTCATAAAAATTTGTCTTGCTACTTCTCGGTTTTCTATTCCCCTTGATTGATCTCGGTGATATATAATGGCATTTACGCACGATAAATTCTATCTGCAACTTCGCTCCCGTCACCGAGGTGTGAATTGTTTTCACCGTTTTTCAGTCCTAGTAACCCACCGTCAATTGCGAGATCACGACCATAAGATTCATACCACACGTACAAGATTCTGCCTAGTCCATTTTTGTACCAATTTGGACCATCTGTTGTATGGTATAAATCATTTCTAAAATTAGACTCCAGCAACAGCACTCTTTTCAAGGAGGGACGATTATCAGCTTTGCGACGCTGTACCACAATAGCAGAGGGCAACTGGGAGGTACGCTTTTATCATGGCGGACTAAAATCGAGCGCGAAACATGAATTACCCGCAGCATTTTGCGCCAAGTGAATAGGTCACTCGGTGCTCGCAAAATGGAATTGAATTCTCGAAAACTACGAGGTTTTCAAGGTTGCCACATCATACTGAAAATTTTTAATCCACCGCCAAAGGTTTTGCAGAAAAGAGCATTTTCTGGTCAAGGATCAGCTGTGAATTGTGTAGTACACTGTGTTTGCCAGTTTGATTGATTTACATGAAAGTATTGATGACGTACAACCTTGCTTACTGGGCTTAGTCTCATGAACTTTCTTTCTGTCTTCCATCCGCAGAAATTGTCCTGAATCCATACATTCGGAGGTTTGCTCTCCCATGGTGCTTCCATAATGTGCATTCTACAATAGACACAATATCGACGTGGTTATGAAAAGTTATGACAGGTGTTCCCTTAATGCTACGCTGCCGGGAACGTTTCTTTGGTTCATGATTTGCCGATAGATTTATACCCACGTAGATGGATTTTCAGGCAAACCGGCATTGTGTTAACTTCAGTTTCAAATGGAGTACAGCTTTCTCGGATCATTTAGCCTTTTGGGTGTCTAATATTCAGTGGCGTTAGACAGGCAACTGATTCCAAAATCTCATCACGAAAATTTTTTGCTCGGTATATTTAGTAAATTCGGGCACCTGAACGGACGAAATCGTCAAATACATCGAATTTCAGGAGGCCGTCAACCGAGTGGCACTCAAAAATAGGAGAAACGGGATTTATAAAATAAATGTGGCACCGACAATGCCAAAGTATAACCAAGTGTGTTTCTACCTCAAGCATGGGAAACATCCATTGAATAGCCCCAGGGTGCGACCGAATACATGCCCAGAAATGCAGAAGCGAACCATTCCAGGAATCGCGCTATACCTAAGGTAACGGTCTGATGGCAACGTAAAAGTAGCAACTCTGCCTCAGCAAAGCACAGTAATGTTGGCACGGTGTGCTCAAATGACACCCAATGTGTTTAAAGTATGCTCAAGATAGTTGTTTTTTTCATGGCAATCCAACTTTTCAGCCTTGCTAGAACATACAAAAACAAGAGCGAAGCGTGTTTTGCTGTTAAACAACCAAAAATGCGGAGATAACATGAGCAGGCAAAAACGAACCGCATTCGGCTGGTTAGGTCATGGAAGACGTTATGCTAGTTCAACATGGAGTTGCAAGCTAAAATAACCATTCCTAGGATATCCTTTGAACTGTGGACATATATGAATAGTCTGTGCGCAAATAACCAAGAGTGGTGGGTACATTGTGGGTAGCTGACGGCAAATTACTCTGAGCGATCAGTAACGATGGTGTGGGGGCACTGAATCGTTGGTCAAGGAAAGGATGTTCTAAGTTAGGAGGGGCAAGTGTTCACTGCAGAGTTACAGCTTGTGGTGACCAGATGGCCAGCTTGTGCGGCTTGGGGTAGCTCGAGATCACATGGCGCCTGCAAGTTCAAACGAAACCCCTGAACTCATGATCATTGGTGGCTCGTCAAGGGTAAAGAAACCGAATATGCACAAAGAAAAGCTAGAACTTGCAAATAACACTCAATAGCAGTGCAAGATGGGCGAAAAACTTGACAAAACAGCTTTGCTAGGAGCCCAGATAGATTGGAAAGCAAGAAAGCAGCAAGCATGCAACACGGATTCGCCGAAGTATGCGGGTGGAATTTGTAAATCTCAATTGCAAAAACGGTATATCATTGTAGCCATGCTTTTCAGTTGTTAAACAATAAACGGAGGTGCAGCCACTAAGCGGTATTTGATGCCGTCGATGACGTGTTGTTGTGTTGAATAATGCATTTATGACATCCAAACCAAACATTTTCGCGGGCAGTTTGATTTTTAAGTATGTAATGCAATTGAAACTGAACTGTACCTGCTTACACGTGTTTGTCATATAACCCTATGTATGTGCATCTCTCTTTGTCTCTATTACAGGTACACCCGACCAAACCCATTGACTGTTTCCATGCCATGTTGTTTGACTTTTGTACACATCCGGTTTCGGTTTCGTTTGCAATACACGTGTGTTGTTGTTACGCTCCGGTCTTCTCCCCTGTGTCACCCAATCTGTGCGAATGTGTGCTTTGTGTGCCGCGTGGATTCGATAATACCAGTTTCCATATCTACACATTTCAGAACCGACGTGTGCCGTCACTACATCCTCGCGAGCATCGAATACCACTGACTTCCTGACATCCCACGCTACAAGTACGTTTTACCGATTTCTTATTTGTTTCTACGGCCACAGCAAATTTATTGTCCAACGAATCATCCCGACACCTTAGGTATCAGTTTGGCGTTATTTTGTTAAATTTCTGGGTTCTATGCGGGAGGAATTTTATCCGGTTTATCCATCGACATATCAGCGTCTAAATGTCCCCCACCATATCTCGATTGTTCAGATGGATATACGGTCATGTGTAGAGAAGTTCTACGGTGTACTTAAAGTGTACTCTGACATGTTACTGAAAAGTAGCTTGATTGTGTTCCGATGGAAATCAGATAAGTTCTTCAGCGGTGCAGACTAAGCGAAAAGAATTATATACTACTTACGACGTTCAAGTAGCAAAATTAATAAAACTCAACGAATCTCATTTTCCTTTGCTAATACGATTTTTTGCATGTTCCAAAGTTGTTCGAGCGTTCCTCGACAAGATGGATTACAGTGGTGACCTGCTGAAATGGCATTCACCTGTGACTGCATCGCGGACGGAACGTAACCAAATAACATTAATGTTGTTGAGCTGCAAACGGTTGCCAACGCATCCCTGTACTCTCGTCTTCAAGTAAGGCTTAACTGTCTGGTACACAAAATACACCATGGCTTTTCGATTGGATATCCGTTCAAATCGTATATTGTGTTGGCGATAACGCAAATTAGGGAAGTGTGACTTGTTCTGCTTTGGATTAATCTAACTGCAAGGCATTTTGATGCCGCACTTTTATATTAACGGCAAGCCCTCGGTCCCGACGAATCCAAATCCAGTGTTACAGTAATGAGAAGACGGTAATTTTTTCGTATATGGGGACGCTGATTTTGACTAACGTACTCCCGATTACAGGAAAAATGCTTGTCATTTTTGCAAATTATCAAAGCAACAACAACTTGAACAACACGATCGACCACGAGGCTTTGCAGCAAATGTTTGACTGCAAGGGGAAAATCTGGTGAAAAGATGCGCCAAAGTTTGTGTGCAGTTGTCCTTTCTCGCCTTTCTTCGCGTAAGGCAGTGAACACATCACAACCCTGGGATCTGCGTATGAAGCATTCCAAATCGAGCACTGACGAATCGTTTAGGAGAATCATCTATCTTCCCAGTACTTTTCTTTATCAGTAAGTGTCTTCATTAATTCGCTATGGGGCTATGACAGAAAAAAGTTTAGCAGTGGAAGTTTGTTACCGATATTGCTCAGTGAATTCTGCTCAATTGAAGTTAAAAATTTTGTCGCCATTTATTCGGCTTGTCACATATTCGAGCGTGTCTAAATTATTATGAAAGCCATTCCTAAAAGTTCAGCAAAAAGATCTCAGAAAAAGTCGACGGCAGGGAAAAATTGTGTGGATTCAGCGGCACAATTTGAAAGCCTTAATGGAAAATTAGAACGTCAACACTACGTTAAAATTGCTTATGTCGGCTACTTGGAGTGAATTTGAACCTTGCTTTCTCTTCCGATCCAAATGACAACCCTATCACTGAGGAGGGTGGCCAGAGCTCGCAGACGCTTAACTAAAACCCCATTGTTATTGCAACACCTTCCTCCTTGCAGCAGGGCTATTACGTTTACCGGACTGTAACAGCTACATGAGAATGAAAACTTCCCTCCTAAGAGAAGCCCGGCGGTTTGAAAAATACCTAAACCTGGTACTAAATAATTCGTGAGTTTCGTAAGGAATCGGGCAAACCGAACATAAAAGTAACGTTCTCTTTTTCAAGCGGTCATCGGTTTCTGAAACCCTCTTCAGGTCTCGAGCTGAAATTTCCGTCACCTGACAAGCTCGAGATTTGGATGTTTTCATCCCTCGGTGGAGGTAGATTTATTTCCATCAGAAACCTCCAATGTAAACGCTCAGAAACAGTACCGTTGACTTCACCAGATAAAAAGACTTTCGGTAAGATCCCTAGAAGGAGGATTTCGGGCACACAAGCCACCATAGTAAAGCACACGGAACCACCTACTGGACATGCCGCGTGTTACTTCAACGTATCGACCACAGTGCAGTAGCAGCCGCCAGCATGTGAAACAAGGGGGAAAGAACCTATGCACGAGCCTTTTGAGAACTGACCCACCGGAAGTTTGACGAGGGGCAACATGAAGGACCCTAGAACGGAATCCTTGAGCAATTTGCTGAAGTGGTTCAGTGTCCAACCGTGCAGCTAGCACTCCTGCCCCGCCCATTGATATCATGGTAAGGCGCCCATGATAGGACAGGAGAATCACAGAAAACTGAAGTTGTCGTCACCTCCAAAGCCGACAAATGCACAGTAACCAACAACCCTCAGGAAGCATCATGCACCAATGGCCCGGCAGCGATAGGTTCCATGGCTTCCGTCCTTCGCTTCCCTTCCAGTGAGAAACGTCACTAACTCATCCGTCTTAATACCGGATCAGTGGAAGCTGGCATGGATGGCTAGGGACCAGGCTACACAATACCCGCTTCCACCATAATAGACCATCGACCCTATCTCCGTCATCTTAGGTGTGCATTCACTTGCATTCAAGGAAGTAGGAGATGTTTTGAGCCTGTTGATTTCGGCACTGTCATGCAAGCTGGGGAGAGCAAAGAGATGGTCTTTGACAGATCTCTGCTTTTGGTGGTGGGATCACGGATAACAACATAGAAAGTAACACTCACAATAGATGTAAGCAGACAGACATGGGAACATCATTTTAAACGCAGTCGTGAACTGGTACCCGACATTTAGGCCTTGGATTGCTACGCTGTCAGAATAGCCAAGAAATGTTAAAGAACCTGTAGCTAATGAACATAAACAAAGGCAGACCAACCAACAATCACCGAGTTCAAGGATATGCGGTAACAGATGCTTTTCAAGAAGGATATCATTGTACGTTGCTGAAGCTCGGGCCTAGAGCTGAGTCAGGGACCAAACTCCATTAACCCTCGAAGCCCCCACACATTCGCCCGGAATACAGGCAAGCTCGAAAGTATCACACTGCTATGACACGGGATACATAAAAACAACGTGCAGAATTCCTTGAAGAATGGGAGCTTAAAAACTAATGTTTTGCAGCCACCAAACTTCTCTTGGTCGGTCCCGGTGATACAAAACGGTAAAGGTAGAAAGTTACCGCTATCTAGTGACTGTCGATGGATGAAGCCTATAAACTGGAATGGTGGATTCTGCTACCACCAACATACTTGGTGCTTTCGGGAGCCAAACAATGTAGTGGCTCGGATCTGGCCTATGGTGATCGGTGGATAGAGAGGTGGATAAAGGACGGATAAAAACGGGCTTTCAGCGAACGCATGGCTGCACGAATTGGAAAAGTGAATCTGGAGTTGGTGATTGTGCCAACAAAGTTTCAGTGACCTACACAGAACGATTCACGGGGCGCAACTGCTCACTAGCTCTTGATATATTTAGTTAACATCCCTTTCCGGGGTAAACCTGCTTACGAGTTTGATACAAGTTCAAAGAGAATACTGGAGCACACCAAAGATTCGTGATGTGATGCTAGCCAAATGACACCGGGGATAATCACTAAGTAGTACGCAGTCTGGCCTAAACGCGATCAATCCAATATGGCTGTTATAGTGGAACTGAGCACTCGGATTTCAGAAGACGAATCCTGGTAGGTAAATATATGTTGCACTGATGTAGAGTGTTGTAAGCAAAGCGACCAATTTTCTCCACCTAGATGGGGACAAATTCCGAAGCTGTGGAGCACAAATTAAACAAACGAATAAACGTCGCCTCGACTGACCGCAGTCGAAATCGAAGCGGAACCTAGCCGGTCGGCCATGATTTCACATGAACAAACGGATGAGTTGAGATGTAGGATGGGACACAAACACGACAACAATTTGTAAGCGGCAATAGTCCTTTGAATAAACGGGTGGGTGTAAGGTAACGAATAGAAACTGGGAAGCAGCACGCGAAGATCAAACTGATGTAAGTATTAGGTATATTGCTACGTCGTAAAGAGATTATCATGATATAATATACAAACACAAGGCATAACCAAACATGGATGCCTTACATCAGTCCCACCTTGAGGTTTACTGTAAAGCCTTCTAACCTCCAGGAGCAACACACCGCAGAAGACTCTCTGACAGCTCACGACGAGCTTCGCTCTCCTTCGAGGTCATCGTGTAGACGAAGTTCCGAGTTTTCATCAACCTAATGTTCTCCCTGAACTCAAATTGGACAGAATTCGACAAATATTCTCATTTGCACATTACATCAGCTATACCTGGCGTCCCAACAGAATCCATTTATGTTCTTCAACTGAAAGTACTGCACAAGTCCGTTCCTGGTTTCGGTTGGTACGATATTTAAGGTATCGCATCATGTGTTCTGGAATATCGTGTCAACTTTAAAATGAGGTGGTCTTTTTCGGCGCATTCATCTGAGGAATATCATAAACCAGAGATTCAACTGAGTCTCTCGCTAACACCAAGTTAATGTACAAATGAGTTTATTTGGCGAATTATAAGTTCCACTTCTTACGTCAGTAGGTCGTGTACATGGGATATGTGGCTTCATGAGACGGCGTGCTTGCTGGCCCAGTAAAGGTTAATCGCGTACATACATGAGCATGGCCACAGGAATCGCGGAAATTGCCTGCAAATACGGCAGATTCATGAAGGATTTTTCACACACAGCATTACCACATGAGCACTGACAAAAAGGGACAACAATTTCAGCGCGCTTCCCAGTGGCTACAACCATGGCCCAATTGATCGGGCACTCAAGGGCACGTCAGGACCAGTCGGTAGATTTATTTTATATACCAGCGCCAGCAATGAAACAGTCGGGGCTGTTTTGCTTTAGAAGGTGCTCGGCAGTAAGTAAAACACGACTGTCTACGGGGGTTGATGTTTAGATAAAGGGTGTAACCACTGCACCGCACGAAAGTCTATGCTTGTACTTATATCTTCCCCTAAGTTCATTAACTACTTACCAGAAAGGCCGTTCATCCTCCGAACGCAAACCAACCGCTTTCCTGGTCGCAAGACCTCAGGAAAGCGGACTGAAAGATCGCTCAGTGGTCGGAAATCCTACAGCAGCAGGATTCTCAATGTATTCAATGACCAGGAAAACAACGCATCACTGCTGACGAATGTTCCAGATTGCGTAATAGGAACCTGAGGGTTCTCCCGCATGCACAGCCTAATGCGTAACGGCATTAAGCCTCAAACCCGCAGACCACGAACGGTTGTGGAGCGGGTAGTCAGAGGAATTAAGATTGAAAATTATTGAGGTTCCCGGTACGGAACTTTGAGTCATGCATAGGTTCGACTATCCCGAGTACTAAAAGGAAAAAAGTACGTTTCGAAAGTCTGCGGTATTATCTACACAAAGGCAAGGAAAAATACGCACTCAACCTCAACTGCTCACGTTTGTGGAGCTAACAAGTGCGCAAGTCTGTCACTGACCGACAACGCCGTGTCAAGGTTCGCACACTAGACAACAGCGAGCAGAATATTTGCTCGGCGGTGGGTTGCGGTCGTCTCTTCCAAAGCCAGTCTCGTGATTCTGATTGTCGGTGCCATAACACGGAAATCACAACAAAACGGGTCAGATCAGACCCAGCAGAAGAGGCACGAACACGCATGGGTAAGTAGGCCAGTGAGACAAGCACAAACGTACACGAATGCTAGTATACGGGTGTCGGACGCGGCGGTCTTTGTGACAAGGCGAATGGCGGGTACGGAGGAGCAAAATCTAGTGAGATCAAAAACACACGGGCTGAGTAAGCATATGAATGGAGGATTTGCTTATTGTAAGCCGCTACTACATTACCCTTATGTCAAGTTGGATTCAATAAAGGTTTTCTGTGGCGCTACGGGGAGTGAAGCTGATTGAGTCACTCGCATTGAGTTGGAAGGCCAAACCTCTGAATTGAGAGGCCTTTGTTTGCTACGGGGTCAGCTGACAAGTACACGTGATCCAACACATTCTGATGGTACGAACCTACCAACTTTCTGTACCACAGACCGTTGACCTTGAGAGGCTTAACTTTGACTATGATGTACGCCTGAGATGCCTTTCGGTTGTGGGTCTTTTAACTTCAAAATGCTAGGCGGCGGGCTCAGCGAATGTGTTCAGTCACCCCCCCCCAGTCTGTGGGAGGAGTTTGTTTTATTCCTGCGGCGAAATTCGATTACACAATTGTTTATACATATTCTTCTTGGCTTAAAATAGATGAAAAACCCTAAAAGGAACAGTGTTGCTTAATTATTAAAGTTTGAAATGCGAGATGGGAGTGTTGCAGCACTTCAGACATGCGGTAAACACTACAATTCAATGTGCCCCACCAACTGCGAGGTTAAAAGGCCCTCTTTTAGCCCAGTAACGAAGGCTTAGCCCATCAAACTGGCTTTTACAAGGCAAAGATAGAGAACTTGCAGGCTCAATAAGCTGGAGGTGACCACATTGGAGAATGAGATCCATTCATTCTGTAAACATCAACGGTTCATAGATGCAGAGTTGTGTATGACATCTATTCGTCTGGGGTCGTTGTACTGTGGTTGGTGATTTGTAGCAAAAGCGTCAACACAGAGATCAAATGGTTGTGGAAGGGATATCGGTTGTATGAAATTTCAATATCCCACAAGATGGAATTTTGGACCAGATGCGAGGGAGGCAAATTGCTCGTGCTATTGCTACAATTGTGTGAACTAAAAAAGACTACTCCCTCAACGTGACTGTACGGTTGGCTATGCTGGAAAAGATGAGCCTTAATTTCCTTGGGATGACCGAATACTGACTTCCGTGATCGATTAGTGGCTAGGAAATTGTCGTCTCTTTTTTACAGGGCAGGTAGTCGCTAAAGGCAGTTGAATTCAGGATGTTTCCTTTTTAAATTTCAAAATGGATGTGCAAGCAATACACATGAAGTGCAGAATAAGACTCGTCGTGATGGGAAGAATAACCTGAATTTTACCATCATTGCAAAACTATGAAAATTTATTTTGGTAGCAAGACAAGCAAAGTCATTCTGAAAGTGCCCGAAAGTAGCTTCTTGCCTAGGAGACGGTTGCCAGTTAACGTAAACAAAGTTGAGGGGACAGACGACTGTCTTCCCACCAAGGAAACGCTTTTCACTGACTGCTGTTGTACGGAGCAGTAAAACGCAACAATTCTTTAAAAGACGTTAATTCTGGACACCTTTTTGTCCCATGTGTGGCAAAATAAAGGGCGTGAATGCTGGTACCTAAACAGATAGAAGGCTTCGTAAGTCTAAACGACAACAAAACCCACCATCATCTCTAATGAGTCGTATTACTCCACGCTTTCCAGAGCCTAGAAAATAATGCAAACTCCAGACTGCGAAACTTACAATCATACACATGATAAAGCTCAGCTGCATGGATCCGTCGTTGGTCAAACACCATGAACGACAGAGCGTAGTGTACAAATTCGTCCTGAACTGTGGTATTCTGAAGCAGCCGTTCAAAGTTATCGGACAAATACTCTTATTGCAAACAACTAGTCAGCGAGGACCTGGTGGCGGTAACACTCGCAAAGATTTCCATTTACGACTGCACAAACAAGCCGTGAGGCAAAGCACTGTGGAACTGGCAGTGCGCTTCATCCAAATTCAGTGACACATTTTAGGGGGACACACATCCATAGTTAGGCTTCTTGGTAATGTTCTTCAGCAACTACAAAGACTCGTTCACGGCCAAGAATGGGAAAGAACCGTTTACTTTCCTAGAGAACGGTGAGAACAAAGAGAATATGGAACAAATGGGCATTAAATATATGTAGAATCTGAGAAGAAACTTTGTTAGTTTTCTCTCCTATTCCCGCCCAAAGGAAGTAATTATTAAGTTTGTCACCAGTCAGAAAATTGATTGAGGCCCTTTAGCGGCCTCTTAACGTATCTTCCCCCTTCCTCAGGCTCATTGGGTAGGTCTGTTCCCATATTTCCCCAAACTTATTGTTCCAGAGGAGAAATCCATTTGATTTCTGCCTAACCGCTTGTTGGACTGTGCGAATATTCCTGACCGCAGACCATATTTCAATACGGAGATCTTCATAGTCAAATAAAAGGAATGGGAAATACTTTTTGGTTTTTCATTATAAAATTCCAAAACTACTTAGGCAAAATTTCACCTATAGACGCATTGACTGTAGTCAGTTCTTATCGCAAACCAGTTCAGCAACTAACTCGGGAACACAGTATTAATGTATTAGACGTGTGTACCATTGAAGGAGAAACTCCCAATACTTCAGAAATATTATATTTCTACTTGGTTAACTGTGAAGAGAAACTGGCAGGTTTGATTGAAATCAGTCAGTACCCTGTTTTGTCCTCCCATCCAACAGACGATTCCTTTTGTGGATAACACTGGACAAAGTGAAATAACGGTAATCCAAAAATACCGAGAATTCCGCCATAGGTTACTGCAGAAAGCGGTAGCCGGATTTCTCAATCAGACTCAGACCACGAGATACAATTGCAGTAGGTGGAGGAGTGATCGATCATTCACGCTGAATTGTTGCTGTTGCTTTTGTAATGGTCTGGCTACCCGAAAAGCTACTTCACCAGGAGTGTGTGGCAAAGAAATTAAAATAATAACGCTAGATTGAGTATACAATAATAAAGAGGGTCAAATGGAACAGATTCACTAAGAATTGTCCTCTTTAAAATGGTTCGTAGTTGGCCTAGGTCAGTAAATAAATAATAATCCAATTATGGTTGTCCAGGGATCTTCTTTTGAACAGTTCTCACATATAATAAAATCCGAAGATAGTCTGAAATGTTTTGATAGCAGAGTTAGCGCATGAAACTCGCGAATGATCGCTGTAAGCGCGAGCGAAGTCAGAAGAGAAAGTCGAAGCACGTGACCACGTTTGTATTGCGTGTAATTGTACAAAAGCGCGTTTTTGTAGTTTTTCGTATTCAAACAAAAAAGTTAGCGATTGACGAAATACGTAAGGTTATAATGGAAGCAATAGAAAGGTACAAAACACCACACGCTGTCATAGACAGACCTTAGTAGTCGGGCCTTAGCCCCAGACCACCTGTCACACAGTCTGCTAGTAGCCACAGCCAAATTACTCTTCCGCAGCTAGAAATAGGCCCTGGCAAGTGCTTTGACTGACCTGGAAGAAGCAACATTTGCTACGCGCGATCTGTGGTGCAAGCTCAGGCGATTGCTATGCCTTTCCGATTCACATGACGCTCGAGGGAACAAGCTTGCCAACGCGAAAACTGACAAAGCACACAATCAGGAATGTTAAGACTGGTGATTGTGTGCAAAGAATTCTGCTTCGGTTAGCAGGCTGTGACACCTGCAGAGCTACTACTCACAAGCCATGCATAACTATCTATAGTCGGTATGTCCTTTAGGTCATCTTATTCAAAAAGATAGCAGTTTCCAGAACATACGGGTAAAGTTGATAGTTTGAGAAGAGTTGGGAACTTCCAATCGAGCTTTCATCCTGTAAGTGAAAACTTCCAAATCTCCCCATACTGTCAGCAAACTGTAGGTAATTCAGAGGTAGTAATCATTCACATGTCGCGTGAACCCTCCAACTAAGAAGCCGTCACTCAATGAACCACTCAGCAAGTAACCACGTAATGTGACTCTCTTGACTGAAGTATGCATGTCCAAGTGCGAGTTAATCACAATTCCGATCAGCCGTCCGTGCCCGAGCGGTTTAGTCAAAATCTCCCTCGAGGTTTTTGGGAAACGTACTGCTGATGATTCTCAATATGGGTCAAACTGCTACACGGTGCATTCGGCATTTCAACATAAGGGTGCTGTTGAATCCAACTTGACCTCGGGAAAATTCCCCCGTTCATTTGTCTACTCCGTGCATGTACTTATGGTCTCCACTTGTTTCGCTCACCTGTGCGGGCCATTAACCTTTCCACAAAGGCCGTCCCGTCCGACACTGGTATCTTGGCTCGTGTGTATGTGTGACTGTGCGCAGCTGACTTACCCATTCGTGTTCGTGCCCCCGTTTGCTGAGCTTGCCCTGACTTGTTCTGTCATGAGTTCCACCGCCAATCAGAATTACGAGCTATCCTCGAAAGGGACAACGGCAATCCACACTACAAAGCCAACATTCCGCTCTCCGAAGCTTCGTGTACGGACCTGGACACTGCACTGTCGGTCAGTGACAGCATTATACTCTTGCTGACGCCACGAAACTGGACAATTGAGGTTTGTTGTGTAAATTTGTTTACCTTTGTGTAAATAGTACTGTAGACTTTCGAACCCAATTCTTCCTTTTGATATTCGGAATCGTCAAACCTATGCCTGACTCAAAGTTCCGTATCGGGAGCCACAACAGGTGCAGTATTTCTGTTATATACGTAGCCACTGTCGACAGTTACGGCACTCCTACACTTAGCGTGTGAATAACAAATCCTTTAGCACTGAGTTAGTTGTGAAACTGCATGAAAACTACCGAAATGGTGGCGACAGATGCGTACACAACTGTCTACACCCCAACTCCTGTGTACATGTCATGGTCAAGGCCACAGTGAAGCACCAGTGAAACTCTCCGCATTTCTACCCATTGAACACCTTCCTGACAATTCAGCAGAAATGAATCAGAACCTGTACAGTTTTCTAACCAAGATCTTTACAGATGGTTCCGTATTTGAAGGATTGTTTTGACGTATCATGAAAAGGGTTTAAAAATCTTAATTGATCAGTGCTTAGCGATCGATACTGTGCGGGTGATCTCGTCGGCTTATTGCTAAAATAAGTCACGATCATCGCTGAAAGCATCGGTTGCGTTAGCGGGAAAAATAGAAATAAGTGTTGACCACCACGAGTAATGATTGACTCTCAGTCAAATGACTGTAAAGCACTAAAGCGCTGAACCGTCGCCTGTGCGTTATCGAACAAGAATACTACACCCTTCAACATGGACACGATACATAGCGCACATCGAACGAAATTTTTATCCTGTCTACAACTCTAACTGTTGCTATGTTTTTGGATGCAACTTCCTCCAAGTGGCAGGTACTTAGCTATTTTGGTGACTTCTGCTACAGGTATCTCACATTTCTTGGTACCACACTATTTGCATGTTATGAGAACTGTTCGACAACACACTGCCGATTTGTCCTTGATGTTCATTAATTTGTACATCAGCAATAAACTGTACTTAACTGTAGTGGTACTCTCACATTTAAATAAAGATGACGTTGACGTGGGGTCCAAGGGAATCCCACTACATTCGGTTGAATAATACCACAAATGGGAATTCAGTTAGTTCTCATACTCACGTCAACTTTATTTGCAAATGAGAGAATCTCAAATCTGTTGCTCGAGCACTCAGACGCGCTGCCCATAAGAATCTGCAAGTTCTTTATGGATAAGCTGAGTCTCACTGTTTTCCCATTCCTCCAAGAAAAGCACAATTTTGGCTGGTTCCAGCTCACCTGGGATAACCATTGTGCCGGTTTTTGGCAGCTCAGATGCTCTGAATTGCATTGGCCCTAAACTAAATACAGGTGTTTTACATAGGACTTCAATGCTCAGCGAAATATGAATAAATGCTCTTGTAAGCTTACAAATGCAACCATAGTGCACGTGAAGCTTCGTCATGTTAGCACACCCCTATGGAAAAACTGATCCGCTTTGTTTCTTTGTTTCTATTGCAGCTGCGTAGCTCTTTCTCTTCACGTGTCCAAAAGTTGGGGTGCCTCCATGCTTTCGTACAACGGCTACTGCTTAACTTTCACAAGAAATTTTGCGCAGAATTTCCTTAGTGATTTCCCCTAAGCACAGGTATGTATTGGTAAGGACCATCTCTAGAAAGATGTGCACTTAGCGAATTAGTCGCGACGTTTATCTCCACCACAGTCATGTTCAAAGACCTCTGACCAACTTAAAGAATCTTGTCAGCAATCCGATTGGTCAGGTGTTCTCCTGGTGGCAGAACATAAAAAATTTCGAGATTTTAATCCCGCTTCTGTTTGAGCGTAGACGTTTACCCGGGAGACACGAAATGCTTTTTCAGTTGTGGAGTGTTATTTTGAAAGCTTTTAGTTTCAGGACAAACGAAAGTGTAGTTTTCCCTTTTGGTAGATTACCCCTCTTGTTGGAAAACTTGTTGAGGGACCGCCCCGTACCATTCACATTTACAACTACGTTCCATTTCATAGATAGCGTGTGATATACTTTTACGCTTGTTTTACTTGTTTTGTTAGAGGATGTACCAATGCTGCCCTCATAGTCCCTCCCCTCAGTGGAATTATCCCATCCGAACTTTGAGCTTGTTTTCATCGATGCTTAGAGGTTCGGTAAGGTCCCAAATCTCTCCTGCCTGGGGTGATTTGAATAGCGTCCGTGAAGTTGTTGGTTGTGTAGTTTGTACACTACCAAATGTGTAAATTAGAAAAACCGCGACACTGTGAACGAGCTCACCGGGAACTAGACAGCCTAATTCAATGATGGTAGACGTGAACGGCATATGCAATTTTTCGCGCCTATTATCAAAAAATAGAAATGCAAATAGAAAAGCATGAGGAGTTGTCGTAAAGAAAGGCTACAATGGGGTTAGATAGTACAGTTTTACTGAATCCAACTGAGATATTTGAAAACATGCTATCGGGTTGTTATGAACGTAGCGCGTAAACACTTTGGAAATCGTCTGATAGGTGCGGTGTTATGTGTTACCGGTTCGAAACGAACGGAACCACATTCTTTGCCCGTCAATCTACTGCAAATACTACATGTTGTAAGCAAAGACTTTGACCGCAGTCCAAAGCTGTCGTCCAACTGTACGTATGTATGTCGGCGGAAGTAAGAAGCCATATCTTCCTTCGTCACAAAGTTCGATAGTATAAGCGTATGGAACATTCAGTACACCGGCTACGAAGTCTTCAGCTCCCCCAGAGGCCTCGTCTGTATACAAAAGCAAGAAACACAGTGAACAGAAAAGTAAGCAAAACACGTTTCAGCATCACAGTGTTGAGACCAAACCATAAACTAAACAAAAACTGTGGAGGTTCCCAGTTGGTTAATTCGTAGACGCAGCGTCTTTGTAGTTTTACCGCAACCCACTCTACTATCCGTGAACTGTTTTCAAGACTTTTGGTTCCACTTCATTTAAGTCAAGGAATTACACTGAAGCCTATTGGTTGTTTCAAAATAAATGGCATCAAAAGCGAGGTTCAGTCCATACTCGCTTCCAGAATTACAGCTAGAACTTCACGTTAGCACCAGTGTTTTCCGACATTCAGGTCTCGCTAACCATGACTTCAAGTTTTCCCTTCAATGCATGCCAATCCGACGGCTTTTTTTCTTATCGGGAACAGGGTCAAGATGAAGAGGATGCCTAGGGATTATGCATATGCTCTTAAAGTCACTCGCACCGCCAAGCATGGGGCGATAGAGAGAACATATAACAATTAACGATTTGAAGCCTCAGTCCTTATAAGGTGCAATCCGCCATTATGTAGGGCACGAACTAGTTAGCGAGTGGCCGTACCCTTATTCACGAGTAACCAGTTATCATATAGGGCCCGGATGCTCAATTCCGTTATTAATCACGTTTGACAGGCCTATTCCATTTCCGTTTTTACCACGGGACATTCTAATCACATGACGACGAAATTTTCAGTTGTCACTGGGTCATCACTGTATACGGAGACGGCTTTAACCCATAAACACATGGACGTCCAAGTTTCTTTCCGATTACTCTAATTGCAAAACCACCTGTTCAGCTTTT
Organism: Opisthorchis felineus; assembly: GCA_004794785.1. NCBI lineage: Eukaryota > Metazoa > Platyhelminthes > Trematoda > Opisthorchiida > Opisthorchiidae > Opisthorchis > Opisthorchis felineus. Next base: position 297,413 of record SJOL01007780.1, on the reverse strand, counting down.
CAGTATCCATTTGTGGCTTCAAATTTAAACGGTATTACTCATTTTAATCCCCGATTCTCAAGCCTCCTCAGTTTTCAGTATATCACACTACTAATAGAAACAGATCGTCACTGGTAACAACAGTACCATTAGAAATATAAACATATATGATTACAATAATTATTGGAGTAAAAACGCCCGAAACGTTTATTTTTTCAGGTCACTTTGGAATACGATGAATTGTCAAGGGCACAAGGATACAAATTTCCAAATTTGACCAACCAGTTCATATCATTGCTGTCGTAATTGGTCTATTCGGCCGGACAGAGTACAAACCTGATTTACGGTAGAGACTTACACAGGAGATCAGAAGCCGATCCGACTCGGTAGACGTAATTGTATCGCTTTTGGATCTCCTTCTGAACGAGTTCACCCAAGTTGATCTAAAAGAACGAAAGAGTGGGATTGATACCGGAAGTGTCGTTGGACGCACGTAACTTAAAAGCTGAGTACTGTTTCATTGTCTGCACTAAAACTCGTCCCTCAGTCACTTTTGATGACCACATCTGGGTACTGCTGACCAAATTAATACAACTGCAGTTTTTCCTTTCACATAAAGTCTTCTTGCGGTACCATTCGTATCGGAGCAACCGATTCTTCCTCATCAATATGAGAAATGTTGACAACAGCATAAGATATTTTGGCGCCTCCTACAGATATCAGCACTATGAGAAAATGATCCGAATTCACTCTTCCGGAAATGAGTTTCATAGGCAGAAATGATAAAACTATTGCCCTGGATAACACAAATACCTACTGTACGCTTTTTTGAAGAATCCTCAGTGACCTCGCGTTGTATGATCATGTAGATACATGGCATATAAAAATAGGGCCTTTTAAACTAGACACCTTGGAAACTCGTGTGACTGTTGCACACAATATCAGCCATTTATTCCAGGGTAAACTGAAGTAATAAGTGAGCATTATTGGTAGAATACAATCAGTCACGTATTAAGTTGATGTCAATGAGAGACTCGGTCGAATCTCTTGTTCATGCTACCCCTCACCTAAATACGCTACACAAACACTTGGTGTGCAATTTAATGCTCAGGCAGAACATAGGGTTGATGGAAACTCGGAAATTATGCCTGCCCGATGAGCCGCAAGAACGAAGAAAACTGCAATAAACTGTCAATGAGTTTTCAGCAACCCTGTGAGTAGTGTGCTGAGTAAAGAAAATAGATGTAGACTATTTGCGAAAAACACTCGCAAGCCGCACATGGAGGTCGGTTTTAAAGCGGTACGGAGATCTGGAGCTTTATTGATTCAGTCGATTGTGTTTTGCAACCCAGTCACATCAATGCAGGCGTAATTTTAAATTACCCTCCTCAAATACTCATTTACAATTTTCTATCATTCCAAAGCCTATTGCCGTGCAACAAACTTCACTTTTCCAGTCGAGGCTATCTGACAGCTCGAACACACTTAATTAGTACATTTTACCGCCGAGTACATTCGTCTGGATTGTTACATTCTTACTCGTAGCAATGATGATGAGCTGAACCAAGGTACTAGATGCTAGATCCTATAGATAGCTTCGGTTGTAAGGTGAACAGACAGAAGCTGAGAACTCAAACTCAATAACAACTAACCCGGGCCTTGCATTTTTAAAACCATCTGCTTACAGGAAGCTTAGGACGCTTTGTGCAAGGAAGACTACTTAGCCGACGACTTGCCACCCACCTAGCTAAGTGCATTTGACGCCTAAAGACTCAGTTCAGTAACTAATGTAACCCGAGTTTATAGTCATCCGACTTCGTCCAGATGCGCGGATGATTTCATGGTCGACAAAGCAGGTGACCAAAATGTTTCGAGTTGTGTTCGTTGAATGAAAACCCACATTTAGAGGGAATGAGATGAAATCACTCAAAAAGTAACCTTGGAATGCACAATCTCCGCACGTTTTTGAAGTGCATGCTGTAGGGTCACGAAAAAGAGCAAAAATCAAGTGTGTCCACCATGAAGGTCCCGACGACCTCGGGATCAACCAGTGGATATAGACTAGGATGGATACATGTTTCATGAATCGGGTAATTCAGTTATTCAGGACATTGTTCATGTAAATATCAATCACTAGCTGAGGACAAATCCTCATTGTATTGGCTTCAAGTACGCACAGAAGTTTCTTGATGAGAGAGCACGTGTTGTGGCCTTCCTCAAAGCTTACAGAAGAAACTCTCTGCCGCTTTAGGAGGGTATTTTGGGTCACACAATTTGTACACTCTCTCTAGAACGGGCAAACCACAGCATTATTGCATTTATTGCACTTTTACACCACACGAACAAAGTTGTCTGATAAAAACAGCTACAGAGTCACCTGAACATGGACTGTAGAGCGCATATGAAAAGATCGTGTATTTGGATTTGGTCGGAACTTTCCGGTTCAGAGCTTTCCTGATCAAACTATATATTACGAAGAACCCAGTTGCTTCAGCTCCGTGATAGGGTTAACATGATTGGCCGCAATAATCCGACAGGCTGCAACCGGTTATGCTCTGCTGTGTCGCATTAGGTACGCGTTCTCTATAAGTTAAGATGAGCCTTTCGTCATGTGCGCACACCAAATCGTATGTGTGCATGCATACTCGACTGGTATGAATGGAAGACCTGAAAGAGCCCTCTTGTACGTCATTTCCAAAGACTTCATTAAGATGATCAGCCTGGTTGTGCACTCCATAGAGAAGCAAAGCAAAATTCCCACTTACAACTTTTAGGATTCTAATGGGAGTTAAATCCGAGTCATTGGCTCCATCCCCTTGGTCAGCCGGTGGCGAGAATTCACTGAATGCGACAGCCTCTTGCAGTCGCCATGAAGAATCATGTGGATACGTTTTACTCTGTTGCTCTATAAAAAGCTAGGTTGGTTGACCAAGATGAGTTTAGCAGCAGACTCTCAAGGGAGACCAATTAATGAAATGTGTAACAGTAGCTCCATTTTTTTATTCAACCAATAGAAACCTATCCGAGCTTTAGGCAGTAAGCACTGGTGGTTGATTTTGTTTTTGTTCACCTGATGCAGTGATGCTTTATGAAAAGCAGGTTTTCAGCCAAAATTAATATCAATTCTAGAAATATCAGTTTACTTTGAAAAGATGGCTACTTGGAATTTGTATCACTGATAAACTTGGCAATATCTGATCACAATTTTGTCTTACACAGAGAAGGAGATTTCGCCTACTTGATGTGAAATTGATTCAACAAAACTGATTGTTCAAAAGAGACGAAAGTTTCCCCGATATTTCAGGGATAACTCTACAGAATTCAAAGATAATGTGTTATCCAGCAACAGCTTACCATATTGTTATAGTTTCCGGGATAACGATACCGGGCAAAGCCATACGGTGTCAGAATAAACTGTCCAAATGAGTGTAAGTTCAAGTACAGTACAATTTGATCTTTCAGTTCTGTCAGTTTGTTGATTAGTGCTTGGGATTCGAGCTCCGAAGCTGGTCCATCTCCGCGATAGATATCATCGCATGCCCGTGGCGATGTGCCATCCCCGACTGCCAGCAGAGAAGTGGATGAAAACAAAAGATAACACTACAGAATTGAAACGAAAAAGCGTCACACCTGGTTCATGGCCGTGATATTTTACATCGTTCTCACGCGCGCAAATATCAGCGTTTTCACGCTACGGACGTGACAAAAAATACAGGAAGCCCATCTATAGGGTTGCTTATTAGGACTCTCTTGAATTTGCCGGAAAATGTTAACACTTTGTTCTTCAATGTTTCAAATTCGATAAGTGGACACTGAAACTGTCATGGTAAGTAGTAAGTTTTTTCTAACTTTTCAAATTTCACCGGATCGTGCAAACGAACCATGACTCAGATTACACCGTACCATTTGTTTTGTGCCGCACCACATGCAAAACAGTTTTCTGATCACTGCGAACTCAAGCGAATAATACCAAAGAGCAAACGAAGGGAGTAGTTCCATTGCCAGCAGTATGCTCAGCTGACTACCCATGGATTCCACCCAACGTGGGCTTAGCTTTCCAGCCACACGATTGAATCCATACTACAAGCAAATAGATGAGTTAAATGGGACTAGAAAAACTGAATTTTTCGGGGATACTGGAGACTGGAATGAATTGATCGAACGGAGTTGGACAGGAAGACGCGAAAAGGGACGACACGAACATCTTCTACCTGTTAGCAAGCATGTTCCTTTAATCAGAAGTCAATTTCCTCCGTCATGCACACATTATTCACACTGTTGGCATTGCACGATCACGCAATATACCTTTCGCATGCTTCTTCGCGTGTCGGATCTGACCTGGTGACAGTATTTCTTGGGTGTGAATAAGCCAAGCTCATTTGGCGCTAACAAGGTTACGCTGGGATCACATTGAATGCAGTCATGTCCAGTGTCAGTTTACCGGGTAGACATGACTACAGAGTTTGTTTGCTATTCCACTACAAGGAAAACCAAGTTTGTGGTGGTCCGACAACATATGTTTTGCTGTCTGGTAAGGACTTGTGTTCTCCTGGTTGTTTCATTATTGCAGAAGACTATTCTAGTAATATATTATCGACATGTCATTCCCTTGTAGCACGGCTGTCATGAGATCACACACCCGAAAAGCCCAGTCAACTTAACTGGGACTCCCAGGGTTGTGTTGACCCTATTCAAACTAGCAGTTGAGGTTTCCTGATGTAACACACTACTTAATTTGTAAGTGACTGTATTTCGCCAATAGCGGTCAAGTTCTCGAATCTGAGGCGCGTTATTCCTACTACATTGCCTTATAGTAAATCCACCACTCTAATCCTCCGAGTTTACCAGCGTTTTCGTTGACCTTGAAGTCAATGCAGGGAGATTTTTAATTAGGGTTTGATGCTATGGCTTGAAGCTTGGCTTTATGTTACACCCTTAACTAAGTTGGAGTTCCTGTCTCTTAGTGCAGAAGGCAGACGACGAAAATTAGTAAAAATATCCACCGATAGCCTTATTCAGTGAGGTAAAATTGTAGGCAGGGCTGAAACGTCAGACAGTTTCCAGATTGTAGTGTTCGATATGGCATACTTGGAAGTCACGGTTGATTGTCAGATTCCCAATTCGATAGCTCAGTCCACTGAAAGCAATAGCAGACAGAACTTAGCATTCTTGTCTAGCAGTCCTGCTAAAAATCCCCACAATTAAACTAAATGAAAGTAACTGCGTGCGCTAAAATTTCAATGGGACAAAATTTACGAAGAATTTACGAAATTTACGAAAATGACGCAAAATTTACCCATCTTGCTGAAGATGCCTATATCGGCCCACGTTTGAAGAGCGTCCAGTTATCTAATTTACCCGAAGCATAATATGCCCATATCCAAAATACCACCAAGGAATAAACGCTCCCGGTAGTACTGGCACAAATCGTTGTGTGCTATTAGTATACTACATTCCCACTAATAAGGAAAGGACCTTTTTATTAGGAAGATGATAATCCTTTTGGAATGTTGTCCAATCCTCTTCTCTGAATGAGACTGGTGTTGTACTTATATTAGGAAACTCGTTAGGTATCATGAAGAACCGTATTTTAGATGTAGTGGTTGCTACTACACTTGTGTCTTGTTAACTGGCACTGATTCCTCGGTTCGAAATGATGCATTTGGATGATGACCATTTGGACTCCATCCTACTTAAATTTACGCACTTGGCTGACTTGCGCAACCATGAGGACTCCAGAGTGAACTTCAATTTCGAAAAACCGCCGACAAGAATGGGTCTACTGGATCAACAGAACGTAGGTCAGCAAAGCTCCGCGTTTGCCTTCGGTCAGCGCACTAAAGAAAGCTAGCACATTACCGTACCCACTAAAGTTGCTGTTATTAGTAGAATAAAACATCAAGCTTCAGTAAAAATTCTTCACAGTGTGCCTGTCTATTATGTTCGCCTCTTCAGGGTGATCGTTTTTGGTCTCTTTCCTCAAAATCATGTTTTGAAACGATTTGCACTTATTCCTGTCAGCAACAGACAACGCACAGATGACAGCAACACTCCCAAAACATGTATAAGTGCATGTCATAGAATATTACGAAAAGTGTAATTTAACGGGTAATAAGATTCACTGTAAAGTGCATGTTTCAGAAGCTATGCTCTTCAACCGATCTCTTCAATGGGTACTGTAGATCCCTGTGCCATGCTACCACCATCAATACTCTATTTTAAGGCCATATCCTACCGATGAAACCTGTGAGCAATATGCATTTGTCCGCAATATGTATGTCCGCAACGCCAACTCCATAACAAACCGACAGCTGAGTTGATGGTCATTGGGTTGTTCAAGTTTGTTCATTTATTGACGTCAGATGTCAAAATGACACTCAGACATAAGCCTAGGAACATTGAGTCCTTCAAACTCTACGCAAGTGGTTTTCTGGCTTTATTGTGATTGGCTGCAAACGCTCTGTTTGTGGTTCACAACAAGTGACTCCTCGTTCGGGCGTCTCCGGCGGCTTCTACTACGACCGATGTGTAGCTCTTAAGTTGTTCACAGGACTTCTTGATAAAATCTCGAGTCTTTTTTTTCGTTCAAATTCGCTGATCTGATTAAATGACGTGGAACATATACCAGTTTGATACGTTCCGAAATATAAATAAACGACAAAACCACGGCAACTCACATCCCCATTTCAAAGGAAAGTTTCTGTTCAGGTCCACACCAACGCAATGCTCCCCGGCAGTGGGTGAACGATTCTTTCGCCAAAGACGGTCCTTGAGGATAAAAAGTCAATCAAACAGAGCAAAAATGTAAATATGCATTCTCATTAACTTGATCAAATTTATATCCTTTCTGCTAAATAACCTCACCCCCGAATTTCCTGAGTTTGTAACTTCAAGCATGTTTCTAAAGCTTTGCAAAACAGTCATATTTATTTTCAACCACAAAAGGTAAACTACTATCAAAAGACCAATTTCTTAAAAATTTGAGCTTGAATTGTGTTCGGAACAAACCAGCTGCGCACTCAAAAAAAAAGACGCACGCTACATTGAAATTCTCAGATCTTTTAGGAATCAAGACTTGTAGGAAATTCATACTCTCTTTCGCTCGTTCAAAAACAATTCATCGTGAGCGAAATCTGAGCGAATTATATCGGGGAGAACTATGCGCGGAGGTTTTTGACATTTGCTCTACAGCATTCAACGGAATATGTCAACTTAGGAAACAGCCTGAGCCGAGAAGCTTCTCGGCTTTTCAGCATAGCTTGGCTTCTCCACATAAATACAGATTCTCGGTAGTAGTAGAGGTTCATCTCCGTTCCTCCGACGCGCGACGCCAGCATGTGCGACTATTGTTCAATCAATATATACTGGTTGAACCGGGATACACCAGTTCTACTGTGTGTTTAGGAGAATGGAACCCACACAGATAATGCTCATAAAGTTTATACTGAGTTGACAGTTTTGTAGAATTAAAGGGAGCTTGTGTGCGGTGCCTGGTTGTCTGTCTGTTCGCCAAGCTTGACAGTTGCATTGCAAAAGTTCCATCACCAATCGAGGTGAAATCGTCAGTGGAGTGACCCACTCAACTCCACATTGACGATGTCACCTCGATTGGTGATGAAACGTTTATACAGAGTGTGAATACTATAAATCTGATGGCAAACTACTCCAATCACAGATGGATGCTCTACTCCTAGCCTATATACCTTCAATCTGACGCGTGTAAATTCATGTTCTGTAGGGATACAGCCCGTCAGAACTACTTCCACAGAAACGTGTGTTTGAAAACGTTTACACGTTATGGAGTTTTTCATTGACTGGTTTTGATTTCAACTGGGTGCCCTTGAAAGTTCGGGACTAACATGAGATTTTTTTTAACGTCACCTGGGACTGATTTTACGTATGGCTATCAGGTTCACAACACTTGTGTTTGCCCTCTGACTTACGGCTTGGTGGGTGTAGTGGTAGCCGTCGGGGTTCACCAGAGGCACAATGAAGAACTGAAAGTCTTTCAAAAATGCCTGTCCGCCTCGTGTAAGCAGCTGAAAGAAAGGCGTTAGAGGAGGACAATACAGATGGAGGGAATTACTGAGTAGACTAATCTAGCGATCAATTACTTCAGTAGGGTAACCATGTTTTCGTCAATCAGATAGAGTTACCATAATATCTAAATTGTGCTCCGTTGACCTGTGCGTCGTGAAGACGGACATAAATATTGTATTCCCCCAGTAGGTGCGTCTCCGGAGAAACGCTATTCTCTTGGATGGGCTACAACAACGTTCTTTTTAGGCTTAACTCGTGATTTCTTCGAAGGTACACTAATCCCAAGGGCAGCAAACCAATCAGTTTCCAGACGGTTCACTCGCATGGGCGAATAACCACAAGCGTTGACTTGACTAAGGAGAGTGAGGCATTCTAGACTGTAATTGCCTCCCATGCGCCCTTTCTCCATTATTCAGGCCATATCATTAAACAGTCAGACGACCTTGGCCGTCGTGAGGTCCATGCAGTTACAATGATACCGACAAGCGAAGATGTGCTCATTCACCCCAAATGTGAGACACCTTTCTAAAAACCCTGTGTTTTCTAGGTTTTACCGTGGTGACTTGTCATGATTTGGTTGTCACTTCCTTTGTGGACAAATTTTTGGAATCACATTCACAATGAGGTGGGGCTAGATCCTCCATGGGGAAAATCGCACAAGATCAATTCTGCTGGGAAAGCTAGTCAGGGAACTGGCCCATCATTTTTGACAATTTCCCTCAAAGTGTATAGTAATATAAGATGAGCATTCCTGTCTCGTTTTCTCTCTCAATGAATTTCTTTGCGCTGTCACTACTTCCAATAACTGGAGCACATCTTCGGCTGAAAACCGCGGATGGTCAACCATACTCACCTGGACACACTACCTTGTTTCTTCTGTGACCGCAACTTTACAGAAGGGAAGCATTAGTGTTTAACACTGATATTATGCTCCCGGCGATGATGATGACCACAAACTTGAACTGCCAGCAGAACTACTCCGGTTTTATGCTGACTTACCCTATCAACAAAATATAGTGTTGCTGCGGGAGCGATCCACTCACGGGCGTGTATCCCAGCATCAATCCAAATGATTGGCTTGCTCACATCCTTAGATATCTGAAAGGACAAGTCAGTGTTAAATTTTAGCACACGACTGAATGTTTCCATGGGCTCTTTCACGTTAATTAACTGACTTCCAGTTACAAAGATATCACGACTTTCTCTATACTGCATAGCAGTATAACACTGTTTTGAATTTGGCTGGTTTTACTTGATTAGTGCTCAACGTTTGGTGGGTTTGTCCCCACTTCGAATGCCTCGAAGTACAAAGCAACAATTGCATTACAATCGTCGCATGGGTTCTGAACACCGGCTTGTTTTCATCAAGTTATGTGAAGTACTGAGCACCGCAATTTCAAATATTTACATTCATCGAGACCGTTAAATATTGTGATGACCAATACTACCAAACTCGATGATCAAATCAAGCGTACAGTCTGTATAAAAGTTACTACGAAACCAGACCATTTCTAACAATGGACGGTACTTTAAGCTTCACCAAGCTAAGGCGAAAGACACGACCCATTAGCTGACTTGTGCACTGGATGTGTATTCTACGCTGATATGAAAAGTTATCAGTAGATTCCAAGAAACCATTTTGGTTGACTCAGGCGCTAAACAACCGTAGACAATGGCTTCACTGTTCCAGCTATCCCTAACACTGAAGGGATGTAGTGCCAAGGCAAGCATACGCAAATGCCACATTCCTGGTCTGTAAGCGGTGAAACCGGTTGCTCCAATTAAGTGAGGTCAAAAACATCATAAACGAGAAATTCAGCTGAGATTCCAGTTGAGTCTCCCGCAAAACCAAATTGAGTTGCAAATGAGCGTACTTCGATTAGGTGAAAACCGTTTTGACAACCGACAAGGCTGCGAAGACAACACGAACGGTATCGGTTATTGGTTATTATCTTATGTAAGCAGCTGTTTGCGCAGAAGCAGCCCACTCAGTCACCTCGAACGAGCCGCCATCGGTCGACCAACTAAGAACGAGTCACACTTCTGTTACCTGATTAGCATTTGCTCTTATAGCTGTGTGAGTCCGCATTTATGCATTCTGTTTGCATTTGTTTGTTGAGTTGCAACTGTACAAACCGATATGTTGACTAACCTCCATATTCTGGTTGAAAAAAAGTCTCAGTAAGATGTCTCTATAGGAGGCTTAAAGCGTCCAAGGCCTTGGGCATTCATAGCCGGGACTTCATGTGGCACAATGCATGTTTTGTTTTTAGTTAATGAAACGATTGTTTTTGCACCAAAAAGGAAGAGACACAGTAATGCATGTTAGATTTCCGTCGTCATTGTTGGACATGTTAGCAAGGCAGCTGGGAAATAAGACCGGGACAGAATGACATGGAACAGGCCAAGTCTTTTAATCATCTTTTGAGTACGGTACCAGGGGCAGTGGATTTTCAAAACCCTGGGGAATGTTAAATGTTCAAATTCCAGCCACGTGGTTTGCGTGCTGTATTGGATGCAGCAAAACCCCGGCAAATCAGTTCTTCCATTCTGACGGATGGCCCTCTAGCCGTATAACTTGTTTTACTGATGAAATGACGAACTGGGTCGATTCAAAGGTGATAAGTATAAATATAAGTAAATAAGCAACAATGATAGGACGAAAATTTTGGACTAGATGTAAGGCATCATACCTTCAAAGCGCGAACAGGTCTATTTTCCGCCGTGTAACCCAAAACTTCTATTTGGACGAATGGGTGTTTCCTCGCGTATCGATCCACCGCGGCTTCGATCTGGTGGGAAGTCAAAATAGATTTTAGTGTCGTGGCAGGTGAAGGCAATACAGGACTTTCTTATCAAGAAAGGCGACATTTGGAAGCAGCCATACTATTTAACTTGAGGTTCAAAAAGAAGCCAAAATTAAACAAGACTACAGAAAGCAGAACTCAATAGCCCTGTCAAAGCTATCCACTGCTCGTCTTCCTGTGAGTAACACTCGTCACGTTGATGAAGCATGATACGATTGCCTCACGTTCAAACTGAGTTGGTACTTACCAGGTCCTCCTTAGAGATCATGAGAAGTTAGGGACAATTGTAGCAACTAACATCTTGTCAGGCTCCTAACAAGTTCCCACGCAGGTGCTAAACCAAGCAAAAACTACCTGAATCCATGTGAGCCATGCATATAAGCATGGTTGGCGACCTCTTGGTTATGATCAAATCTAGTCAGGAACAAGCGCGCATTGCACTGCTCTTCCAGGGGTGACTACTGCCTTAGACGTATTGCTCCCGAAGGCTCTAAGCTCAGGGCCCAGTAAGCATCAGGTCATGAATAAATAGGGGCAATGCTTATTTGTATTTCAGAAGAGTTTGGTGAACCACCAATTGGCTTTAGGTGGCGTCAGGAAATTTTGGAGCTTTTCGATCGAGATTTTGTCTTCTAAATGGCCGAATGGTTCGGCCTTCAGCTACTAGAGGGAATGCTACGAGTTTGAAACACCTTGAGGATTCAAGCACCGGTTCACCAAATGTTATGAGCTTTGTTCGTACAACTCAGTTCACTTCGCTTCATCTAGCGAGTGGGAAGCGAACAAAAGCATGTCTAATCGTAATTTGCTTGGGTGTGTATTTGAAGCGGATTTAAATTTTTTGCTGCTCAATTACTGGAGTTTGTTCCTAACACAAAGAACTGATACGGCTAACAAAGCCCGACTTCCAAAATTTGACACCTTAAAAGTATTCTAAGTTAGAGGTCCCCTACAACGAGATAATATCCCAAAGAGAAAGGCGACAAAATAGAGGTTCGCCAAAATCGTATTCCTCGAGGTCCGTATTAGATACAGGTTTTATTCAGAGAGAATGTGGGGTAAAATGAGCAAGTTAAGTGATTTGCAGCAACCTACCTCTTCTACTGTCCTGTACGTATCGTGTTCCGATTTTATTTTCGTTCTGAACATCTGCAAACGAAGTTGACGGTTTTTTTCTCGTGCCTGACGGTCGATTTCGCTAAGCAAATGAAAAAGCATACCGGTGAGATCATTGACTGAAAACGGATATGGAAAGATTGGTTGCATAAGACTGGAGATTGGACAGAATCATTCATTATCTGCCATGTACAAACGTGAAATTATGTTCTCATGAGAGCGTACACTTAGTGGTAAGAGTTTTGAAAATAGGTCCAACCAAACGATTGAAAAGTTTTTGACGTGACATCTCCACCTTTAGCATCGTGTTACATTTCCTTAAAAGTATTTAGTGTTTACAGACTGTGAAGGTACCGGTAGAGTTCGTTTGAGCTAACCACTCGCAAGGGAACGTCTTGCTCCTAAAAGATCTTTGGATTCTCTAGTGAATCAAAGGTGATGGGATAAGCAGACGTATCGATGACAGCGCCCCTAAAACTCCAAACACGACGTCAACCGCTGGTATGAACAAGGAGGCAGGAAAAACCGTCGTACCTGGATTTGTAACGGTATCTGATTAGGTACTCGAGTAAAAACCACCTAAATGAAGGCCTACTGCATTTCTGACAGCCCTGAACATGTGTCTTTAAATTACGCTCGTTGAAGTCAACCAAGTTCCGTCCCTCCTATTCTTCAGCCAGCCATCAAGACCCAGTATAGTGTAGGCCCTAATGTCACGCTGCCTACTGCAGTTATATCTGCATTGCGACACAAGGGCATGACCGAGTTTGTCGGACTTATGTGTAGACCACATAGTTCCATTTCGCACAGTTGTCGGCTGAAAAAGTGCTCATTTGGCCTTCTCAGGTTGTATGCAGCCGTAAGGGGTAGAAGAACTTAAGTTGGTAAAGCGACATTTTGGCGTGCACATTTTTGATGGTGTACCAGCAAGAAGTTGCGCGTAAGGTTCGGTGAACAGACTAAACGCATAACAGACTAAATCACATAAAGGACCCACTTCGGCATACCAAGATTACCGTCGTTCACAAGTATACATTGAATTAAACGAAACAGCAGAAATAGGCTTTCAGTGAATAGGTCGAGCAGGATACACGACCAGAAATACCATTTGCCTTCACTTGCGTGCCAGCAGTTGAGCAGACCATGTACACTTTGGTAATAAGGGTTTAGTAATTCCTCAAAAGTGGATCACTCATGGAGGAACCACTTCTCTCGGGAGACAACCGCGACGTTCCTCTTCAGCGACGAGCTGTTTGAGACTTAAGGAAAGATCAAGTACTCCACCTCTATGTGATGATCTCACTTGCGGGATATTGTGGACCTCTTCCAGTCTGGGCGCCTCTAAATCCACCATAATCCAAATACCTGAAGACCCTCCCACAATATCTTGTTACTGTGAACAAGAATATCCTAAAGTCTCAAAGGCTGGCATGTAAACTTGTTGTTTCCCCCATCCAAGGCTACACTGTCACCCAAATCCCATCAGAACTGGTTCACTGCTGCTGTGACGTATCAGCTGTGCTTATGTTGTCAACCATATAAAGTGGTGATCTATTGGTAGATCTAGTTAGACAACACATGATATATCCATGACAGATTACTTGTAATGCTGCTGAAAATTCGTCATCACTGTTATTGTAGCTTTCTCAATTCGCAAACATAAAGTCTCTCCTCTTCGGTTCCTAACGGCCTGTTTGCTCCAGCAAGAATACGACAGAAAGGAATTCCGTGCCTCGAAAACAGTCTCTTCAAAGGAAGCACCTCATGTTGAGAAGCTTATTCAAGAGAGCAATAACTGTTAGTTAGACCTGGTACGAAGTGTCCTCTGAATAGCAGCCTGCCATTATTTACTATGGAATACCGGAGATCAATAAATATAAGTCGTAATGATTACGACACCCGCGGCAGTGCGTCAAACAAGCGTTTAGGTTGATACAGGTAAGCCATAGATTTAAATACAATGATATGACCAAGGTATGGAACGCAACGGAACAGTATATTTGGTCTAAAATAGAGCGACTATTTGCCTCACAAACGTCGATAAATACCAATAGAAAATTAAGCAAATATTTGCATCCAATCATAAGATACAAGTCCACAAATTCCATGTGGAAGAGATAGCCCGCAAGTGCCTAAGTTTCGTTTTATCCTTATGTGCTCCTCACTGGTTGGTTTCACTGTAAAGCTCTGTTTACAACACACGAAAACAAGGAAACTGACTGAATCATAACAGGTTAAACGTACGCTTTCAAGTTTTCTATCAAAACCTCGAATGTCATGTTAAAACGATCCAGAATTCTTGACAGATTATTCCAACCTTCTGGTGAAACCATCATACAGACAGGCCGTTCCATCCTTCGGTCTATGCTCCAGATGTCATAATGAGGCTGTGAGAAACCGGGAGACGCACAAAAACGTAGTAGACGAATTTGCTATTACCGTGAAAAATGAGTAGACTGACTTTAAAACTCCTAAGACCGACCATAACTGAAGTGGTTTTTGGAGCAACTCATTGTAGTATAACGATATTGAGTTTAATAAGAACTGACTGATAAACTGAATTCCTACAAATCAGAAGCGGAAACACAGTAACGAGCTTGGACAAATGGCCTCGAAGTTAGCCGAAGATCTGGTGCGTTCACTAATCCCGCGGATTGTAGACTTGGTCACGTGGATAGACGTAATACGCTACTCATAAGGTTGTTGCAAACTCTTCGACAGCCCACGACCGGTTTCGGCCTTCTTGGGGCTCATCAGGTAAGCGCAGTCCCCGAGTTTCCGTCAACCTTATGTTCTACCTGGTCACGTGGCATAATTAATTCTGACCACAATCGCAGTTGCCACTAGTGAGTATTTTGCCCTTCAGAAATTTTTCCAAATACCTTTTGCGAAGTTGGGACCTTTAATCCCGCACTTGCGCAACTAAGGACGACTCATTTCGCTACAACCCTTAGACTTCTAGCCATTCGACCGCGAGGATTAACTTTTTTGTTACCCATGTCACCCGTCAGTTCACTTGGGACATGTAAATTGACAGATCAGGCCGGGGCCTCTGTCAAAAAAATCTCTGAGCATACTCCAGTGTATTTGTTACCAGACTGAGGTAGTCCATATCAAATTGTCAGCCATCAGGAACCTAGTATCATTGACTGCAAGACACCTGGTCCCAAGTCACTCAGTTTTGTCACACAGCATTTAGGTATGCATTTAGGTAAGCAATCCCGATTAAGTTTAGACAACAAGCATTTTGTGCACACAAGTTACTCCTTGATGGTGTCCTCAGAGTAATAATCCTTCTTTGGGTGCTTTACGTGATTTCTCGGTTGTTGCTGACGACTGATGTGTTGCGTAGATGACTGATGCAAGTGGAAGGAACATTAACATATCGTCGTTTAAATCTGGCACTTCTGAGCAAACGGAATGAATGCCTTAAGTTCTTCTTTAGCGTCGCCGTTATGGAATACGATACTGGATCCAAGGAAAGAGGCTTCCAGGCAATCAAAGACGGAGTGTCAACAAAACGCCTGATACCTAGTAGATTCTGGATCAATATATTGTGCAAAGCCATACTAGTGACTGCGCACCGTATGACACTCAAGAGCAGATGTTCGCTGTCGAATCTCTTCCGTCCCTACTGCGACCAACTTTCTGGATTTTGTGGGACTCCTCAAAGTCGTGAAGCTGAGGGATGAGTGAACCCAAAGTGCACCTGTATCGGTTGTTCTTACACGAGACTGACAGGCTTTTAAACGGATCTCATACTCAATAAGTTTTGGTTGGACCCCGTAAGGCTCAAATAAGCAAAACCTCTTACCTATTGTGAAACTCATCAGGGCAAATATAGGTCGGTGAAGGCGGATCAAGCCCCTCTGGATCTCAAACTCACGGTAGACCAGATAATCTTCTGGAGAGTCCAATGTCCAAAAACGATTGCCTAGAAGAAGCTCCTTTTGATCGGCCTCGTAAGGTTTCCTTCACAGAAGAGAACTTTTTCTCAGCTCCTTCAGATGGGCTCACCAGCCTTGCTGACCCTTTGGGTGTTAGTTAAGATGTAGTTAAGAATTCATCTAAGAAATGGCCTGAATGTGACAGAAAATATCGATGAAATATCTTTGAGGAACGCACGTTATGTTGTAAATAAACAAGGCACCAATTACTACACATATGTGTTAAGTTGACTTCCGTTTTATAGGCTAGCAAGTCAAGGTTTATAAAATCGCTGAGCAAACGCGTCGTTTCAAAACTCATCCCCTTGTACCTACCTCCACTAGCTCGTGCAGCACAAAAAAGTGGATATCACGAAGTTCGCTTCTAGTTCGAATTTTATCTGTTGGTCCAACAGTCTATGTTTACAACAAAAATTTGTTATCGTTTCTGAATTTAGGTGTGCCAAAAAGTTACCCGATTCTCGATCACCTATAAATAATTGATCGCAATTGAAAAACTTAACGCTTACTTACACTTTCAAGGTGTTCCAGTACTTGTATTGCTTTGGTTTCATTTTTCCCCCGGGGCAAGATTCTGACTAATCGGTAGCTACAAAGGAAGGCAGTGAGTGTTGGAAACATGTTGTATACCAGTTTATGGCCAGTTAGAACCAGCTATAAGTTGGGCACTTATAAAAAAGAGCGAATCCCGCCTTATTCCAACCTTTGAACCAGTCCTGGGCGTCGGGAATTCCAAAGTTGGCAACCCGAGCCCCCCAAACTCAGTTTCTTTGTAGCTACCTGGGATCACTGGGTGTCCTGTGTGATTAAATTTCCGCTCTCCAAGGATCACATCCCTTTACTGTTTATTACTGTTATCAGAGCTTTTTTCCTTATCCAAATCAAGTAAAAATCATTCTCAGGTCTTACTTGGTCCATCTTGTCGAACATCATGTCAAGGAAAGGATTGCAAGTCTTGAAGAGGAACAATCCGTTGGAAAACGTTTGGAACCTATCGAGAAGTCGTCGTTTTAGAAAAGTCGGAAAGAACTGTATTTTGTTCAAGTTAACAGCCTTCACATACCAGCATTGACAAAGCATTTGGAACTTTAGGAATGCGGCTATGAATGAATCCCCAGTGGGAAGGCAAGGAATATTTTTTAAGTATCGATAAAATCATTATAAGCGCTTCGGTTGCCCGTTCTTTCCGCCTAAGACACTGGAGGTTTTTACCTTCCAGCAACTCTTGCCTTAAAACCCAGGACTTATCTGAACACACCTTGATTCTATCTGTTTTAGGGACAGGCCTGCGGCTGGGAACCGCCCATCAAAATTCAGTAGCCTAGTGCCTACCAAAGCTGCTGCCCCACACACTAGTTTTGAAGCTCGATCCTTTAGCACAAAAAGCAATCAGCGTAACGGATAAAGCAGACGACTTGGAGGAATTAGGACTGTGACAAGACAAAAAAGGGACAACCGGGAGTAATGCCTCCGGATAAAACATCTACTTGGAAAGCATAAACATCAGGCAATCGCACATTTCACTGTACAGTTTTTAATGTGTAGGTCCCAGCAACAAGCCATACATCTCATCTTTCCTGACATCAACCAGTTTCAGCTCACCCAACCTGATTCACAAGTTTGAATGGAATATTCTGATGTCAAAATTGAATGAAAAACGCAACAGCGTAATTCAATTTCTGCATTTTAAATGCTTGTGCTTGTTGCAAGGCAAACACTGATCTGATCTGGATTAGTGTGCTCCAGACTAAAACTGTTACCAGGACTAAAGGGTCACTGTTTTTAACGGTTCCTCTCAGTATGAAGCTCAAACACCGTATTCATACCTTAGGAAAAACTACTTCGCAGTTCCTGTGCCATAAGACAAGCAAGCGGTCAGGACAAGACTTGTCAAAACTAGAGGCACGATACATTTAGGAGGATCTGGATCAATAAGAGATTGATTAGTCGTACTACGGATTTCGTCCTACAAGTGACGTCAGTCGGCGCTAACAAGTCTAGAAATACTTTCAGCTGTTTCATCCTTGTTGGAACTCGCTAACAACATGCATCCCATGAATGTCTTGGATGATTCGACCTCGCGACCTTCAGCTGGTAGTTGACGACTATACCATTCGATCACGGATGGCTTATCAGCAATGGGACTACCTAGGACCCAGACGGTGTATCGTGCCTCTCGTCCTTCAATGACGTGATTCACATCATTTTTTCACGTGCTAACTGGCTGCTCGAGTGGAGACTTCCCAAATACAGGTTATGAAATATTTCCCTTTATGAGCAGACTGCTTGTAGTTTCACGGCACCAGTCGTCGGTGTCAGTGCTGGATTTCGAGTGTTTACGTCAGAATTTATCCTAACTTGTATTACACAGTATACTCCCGTCCGTCTGACATCCTTATCTGTGCCTCCTCCCCCTCTAAAAAACCCCCATGTTGACTAGATGTCCGGTGACCCCAGAATCAGCCTCGGCTGAGCTAAAGTCAGCTGGCAACTTACGAAGTTTCTTAAGGACGTGATATATGGTCAGTGTGCGAGCCCCCTGTCAGTTCTGCATATATATGATTCACTGCAAATGCAGGTGAGTTTGAAAAATCGTACGATTCGCTGAACTTAATCATACTGGTCATAGTTGTTTTGCTGACGCATAACTGAAGAGTAGTCCCTGTTAGTACGTAGTGGGGTTGAATTAAAAAGTATGTATTTCTAAGGAATCACAGTTTCCAAGTGCAACAGTACCGGAAGAGGTATCGGCGACAATCTTATCCACCTGAGTTTTGAAGAATAGACAAGCTCTGATTAGTATGGTTCAGGATATACTTTAACCAACTGCTTTGCGACACACCCGTGTGAGTAGTATAGAAAACGTGGAGGAACCAGAACACTCCTCTAAAATGAAGACCAATACTTCATGAAAAGAAATGAGTAAACCAGTCGCCTACGTGACAGCCTTCTGTATGTTGTATTGCAGTGTTACCCTGGGCCGCTACCCGCTTTAACAAGCATTAACTGCAAGTCTCATGGAAGATATTCAACCCATCCCAATGCCTCAGAAGCTAGGATATTGTTCCCATTATCATCACCGTTATTTCCTCTTTCCTCGTTCATTTATGTGGCATGGTGTCTGCCATGTCTGTGTGGGCGGGGGTGTCTAAACACCTCCGAAAATAATGGTGCCATCTTAGTGGATCTCGGGTGTGTGTGTGTGCTTTTTGGAAAAACATGGCGTTAAACCTGGACGACCAAAGCCACGTTACGCTCCTTGGAACACCATGATAGCAGCACGTTCCCCGATATAAATCTCGTTTCTAGGTTGCTAAAGAGGATCTGCTAGGTCTCTGGACTCAAAGTTAGGCCCTTCTAGTCCATTTCTGCTGAGAGGTTGAGTATGTTGAGTGGTTTATATTTGCTACAAAATTGTTTTCTTTTTAGACAATTAATATTGGGATAGGATTCTCTCGTTTTAGTTGACAAACGTTGAGCCTTCCTTTTAGGAAAAAGTCCAGCATTGTTTACTGGCACTGTTTCTCCACAGCTGACGATACCGTTATAACGAGGAAAAACTGCACATTCTATTGGATTCTGGGTGCATTTAGGGAGAGCACTTAACTCATAAACCTCACACCTTCTATCGTGGCTTTCCCCTGTAAGTATTTGTCAGACCCACAGGAAGTGGACGTACTAATTTGGGAAACACGTGACGTATACGTCACCACATTGCTTGTTATCCATATGCAGTAGACATTCCTGTAACTCGACACCGCGAAATCTCCAGCTAAAGACTTTTTATAATTCATCTTAATCTGGTTTTGGGGGGATCGATGACATCTCGCAAAATCCGATAATGAACGATCAGTACAATTCCACGAGGCCTGAAAATCTTCCTTGAGCAGACACTACCTCGTCAACTGTATGAGTTTTGTTTCTCCAGTATCTCCGCATCTTTCTTGTCGCAAGGCCCCGCAAGGTCATGTTTTGACAAGAAATCACCAAGATGAACTAAAGAGCGATAACTGGTCACGTAGTGTCATTGACCGGTGCTATCGATATGTTTTTTGTTTGCGTATGTTACTGTTTCTTTATCTTTGTTTCAATGTGATTTTTTTGAGTGGAGAGGCACCGACATGTTAGCCAAAGATTTGTTCGTTAGACCTTCCTGAACACGATAAGTCCAACCAAAGGGCAGATATTCTATGAAGCGGGAAACAGCAACACGGAATCATCACTATTCTCATGTAGACCAGATACCATATACGCGGAGAATCACGAGCAATTACAAAAGGGATCTATCTCCTCTTTAGATGGCAAGGAACTCGGGCTGACACCAGTGTTTGTTCAAAAAGGGACATTGCAGAGGAGCTGATAAGCACGAGGCTTCTGATCGACAATGCATCAACCTGGAAGAACCACATCATGCGGCTTCGCACAAGTGGAACCCTTCCGAAAATAATAAGTTAGAGTAAATATAGAGATCCAAATACGGAAAGCAATTTCCTACATACTTCCACAAGAGAAGGGGAGGATGAAAAAGCATGCAAAGCAAGCTAAATAGATCCCATATCCATCACTGGTTTGCTCGTAAGATTCATGTCCTATCAAGTCATTTGCAGAGTGCCGCTACACAAGGAAGCCAATGAAGTATCCCCCGATACAGCAGGTTACCGGAAGGGACTTCCGTTCGCTTAGCTGGATCTCCTATGTGGTGATCCTGAAAGTAAAAGATGATCCATTCTTTTTCTGAATAACCATGCGTTAGCATTGTTTTGTGAAGTCGTGGAAGTTCTCGAAGGAGTGCTTCCAACGAAGCTTTCGAAATGAAAGCTTTTAAGTGAACACAATACAAAAATAATGAGTATGGAAATCTACATTAACATTAAGTAGCCTGGCTACTTAAAAAGGCGAGAAGTTCACTTTATATATACATATATATATACATATGCTCCCAAACATGATTAGTAAGCCTCGAAAAAGTACATTGATTTCTGCTGAACACCTGAACCTCTGAAAAAAGACAATCCGAGTGGTCTGTACGTGATACTCAGAGATATTCCTGTATAGAAAACAGCCTCTTATTATGTTATAGAAAGTTTAAAGAGAAAAACCAGGAACGGAATCTGTCATTTCTGACCTAGAAACACTATTATTACTATTCTGAGCTATTCTGAGAACACTGAATCGGTCAGAAGGATCACATAGGCCTCAGAGTAGGCACCAATCTCAGGTGCAAGCAAAGTCCCGCTTTCATGCAAGAACCAGGAACCTGGTGCCTACCGTTTAGATAGCACAGAATGAGCATGCTGAATCGGCTGGCTTCCAGCTTGGTGCGGAAGTTGTCGGTAAATATCAATCCCGTTTGGTTAGTGGGTTAGTGATGAACATGCTAGTGGTGAGCATGTGGACAAAATGAACGCAGCCATCCGAAAATCCCCACTAAGTCACAAAACAGATTGTTATAGATTACATGCAGATCTCCTTCCACCGTCTTCCACGACTGTTGGCTGGTTGTATGTCGTTTAGTCTCGCTGCGTAACTAGTAATTCTGCTAAAATCTCGTTACACTGAATAAGCGTTTTAGCAAAAGGTATACTGGCAGCTTGCTAACCGTGTGCTTCTTAGTCGTTACAAAATGAAATGACATGCTACAGCACTTTCTCAAATCATAATCAACGTTTCATATACCCATCTTCAGGCCTAGAGTTGATATTTTTGGAACCTGTCGACACAATTTGAACAGGTGTTTCCAAAAATGTTGAAACCAAGCATGACCTTTTGAAAAATCTACACTCAAGTCGATGTAATCACTGAACACATTCTTACCCACACCTTACACTTACCCCTCATATAGAGCGTTTGCACACAAAATATGTAATACTAAAGTGCACAATGAAGCGGACAGATATCTCATTTTAGCACTCATTTGACATCACTGTACACAGCTAGGGCCCTTTTAAACATACTGCTTGTTAGAACGTGTGATGCGCTCTATTGATTACCAGGACATCGAACATCCAGTGTTATCGCTAAGAATTTAGCCGGGTTGTTTAAAAGGTACAGTGGCCTTAACGTAAACAAATTCGAATCATTCGCCGGTTTGTGTAAATGTTGAGTGACACACTAGAGCACGTGGTAGCTTAACGTGTGCCAGCAAGTGTGCACATGTAAGAGTAATATTCTGCGAGCTACCGAAGATCTTGCCGAATCATCGAAGTCGTTGGACGGCGGGAAGCTTGTAAGAGACCAGAAAATTTCTCCCACCTCATGATCCAGAGTGAAATCTTCCAGATTGATGACTTACCTCTACGTTCTGCGCCAGAATGCGGAGCGAGAACCTTAGATAAATATTCCTATCCAAAGACTGATGACACTGCTTCAACCGGGTAGAGAAGATGCTAGATGCATTTGATAATCATGGAGGTGAGAAAAACGAAAAGATGAATGGATGTGAAAACCAGGAATGATTATGTTCCCTGACTCATCTACTCATTTGTACAGCTAACTGGTTTTGACGGGAGACTCAACTGGAACTCAAATGAACTTCTCGTTAATGATGTTCTGTTTTTGAGTCACCCGCCAAAACCAAATTGGTGTGCAAATGAGGGTATTTCGTTGATTTCGTGCAATTCAGGTTCAAAAAGAAAACACTTTAGGTTGACGGAAACTCGGGGACTGCGCCTACCGGATGAGTCCCAGGGGGGAGAAATCGGTCGTGGGCTGTCGAAGAGTTTTCAGCAAACTTGTGAGTAATGTATTACTTCTGGACTATGATCGTCGTTTTATTCTCACGAGTTCAAAACTATGAGGTTCTAGTTATGCACAAAAAACACAGCGAATCGAGAGTTTTTTGCAACCTTGTGAGTAGTGCGTTTTCTCAGCTAACGATTTGTCATTCACGCAGACTGGTAGTTTAGGTAGATCTATCTTATCTAGCCTTTAGCAATACTTATCATGGCACGAAAATCTGAAGCGAATTGAGAGACTCTGCTTGCTTTCAGCAGCTGTGACCATCATAAGCAGCTTACGACTAAAAGTAACTTGACCAGACAGGAAAAATCCGTCAAGCCACACAGATCTTTTATCTGAGAAATTGTCACTCGATGAATCCAACAACACTAGACCACGTGACGTAAACCGAGTGATTGAATGATGAGCGGTGCTGTTCATTTGTGAGATAATCACATTGCTGACCAGCTAGTCGTAGCTGAATAGAATAGTGTTCAGCTAACAGCCGAAGGTTAGCGATTCGAATCGCTGTAGTGATTTGTGGAATGCTCACCGCTTACTCCTTCAAGCGAGGGTGAAAAAGATCAACAGTGTTTCTCACTATTTCCTGAAATCGGCACCGTCACCCACTAGCAAAATAGTTTTCCACTGAAACTTCTATCACCCCGTCTTTTCCTCACTGCCGGCACCCGAAACCCAAACCACCGTCTCCAGGTGCCACACTCTGCGTACATCAGTTTGTCGACCTGAGAAAGTACGGCTGCAGCGGAAACTTTGCTGTCCTTACTCACAATTCAGTAAGCTGGCCAAAGCAATTAGTAATCGGGTGCTTCAAAGATGCGTGGACATTATTTCATCTAGAAATCACACTTTAACAATGTGTACAAAGCTGCTGAAGTGAACAGACATGTCAGCTATTGTCACATATCAGTCTTCCTGTCTAACGCATTTCTTGAGTAATATTTCACTGAACACGACCGCCGTGATGCAATCACTTGATGGTAGTATTTTCAACTCCTTCAACTTCCAAAACACAAAGCTATTTTTTCGGCGGCCAGTCGAGTCGGTTTACTTGCATTGGTTTGAGGAAATAAGCTTCAGAATTAGTCCGATTCGGCACAATTGCATGAAAATGTGACATTGTAGGAAACAGTTTGACTCTTATCACCCTAGAGAGTACCCAATGGGAAGTGGCTCAAGTGAGTTTCATCACTGCCTGATTACTGTGATCCAGAGCGACGGTTCTCACTAGCAGCACTCATGGAGCGTGTTGACGTTAAAGTACCAATTGAACAGTGAATTATGTCGACTGAAGTGTTTGTCACTAAAACGGATGGAATAGGAAAAATTAAGCAAAACTTAAAGACACTGAAAACAAACCAGGTATGTACAGAGTGAAGAAGCAAATGGTGCTATGGCACGCCTTTTTGAAAGCTAAGATTTTCTGACAACAAAACTGAGCCACTTACAAGAGTCGCCAATATCTAAACTCTGCAAAAAACAGTTGGGCTGTTAAACAATCTCAGTTGCTAAATGCTGTTTTCTCTCATGTATTTGACAGCCAGAATTGCAGCCTCCTTTCCGATGGTGAAACCTCAATAATAATAATTGGGGGGGGGTAAAGCTCGTTATGAAGTAGAAATACTTGTACTGACAGCCCTGATTAGTAGCCTTTTTCTAAAATGGACAGGGTCATTATGCCAACGGCGAACTGCAATCAGGATGCAGTTTTTCTTTCAGCAACCCTCAACCGCACCTCTCCCCATTCTCCAGCTGTGCCACCACGGTTCATTCAGCTGTCAGTCACTTAAACATTGTCCCTTGTCCGAGCTATCGCCCACCAAAATAAACCACAAATAAACATTTTCTGAACCTAAAGGTGTGACTGACCTCGCAACTTTCAATTTCTGTTTTCCGTCAAAATGGGCAACAGACATCCCTTGCTGAAACTTTCTGTCGATGTACGTTGTATCTCCTCAGTTCAGTCGTATACCTCAAACCGCCTAGAATGAGCTCAGGTAGTTTACAGTTTACTCTTCTGTCAGTGGCGCCTGATACATAGGGCGTGGGAGTTGCACCCAGCCATAGGGCTGAATGTGCTGTACTCAAATGGATCATAGCAAGCAGTCTTCTTTGCACTGTGCGGTTGCCTGATTCAATTGAGATCAATGCAGGCTGAGGCGGCAAACGATATTTTTGTGTCATATCAGCATACGCATTGACAGGCTGTATCTCTGAGGCTAAGAAGTTGGGCTTTAACGTTACCTGACACAACTGCTTCGGTTAGAAAGAAGAACGGATACTGTCATCCTGGCAAGTAATAACAACACTCAATTTCGACGACCAAGCCCAAAAGAAGCACATTTGGATGGTTGATTCGAAGTGGATGATCACAGCACATATGATGAAGGACGACTTCTTCAGTTGTGTACTGAACCACATCTGTACATTGCCAGTACGACCCTTCAACACTAGCGCTGACACCGAGCTACTTGTTGGCCAAGACAGCACTGAACTCACTCGGATGGTTTCGCCGTCAGTTTTCGGCGGAGATCCTCCGTCGGTGACTGCTTTCCATTATGATGTCCACAGCCTAACTGCGATCATGACATTGTGCGGATCTCTTTACCAGTTAACTTTTCCCTGGGACTGCACAAGCCAATATAGGGTCATTCGGTTCACGAACTCCAACTGGCTTCAGTATTCTAGCAATATTAAGCTAATCTTGCTGTAAAAATGTGTAGGTCGGTTGGCTGTTCATCAGCTGGCCGTTGATCTGCTTGCCAAGATTTCGTCACCAGTCGACATGATGTGAAGCCATAGTTGACAAACTTTTCGATTGGCTAAGCATAACGATCGCTACTGTGCTTTGAATCGCGAAGGAAGCTTTAACTAAATACACCACTCTTGCCTAATGAATCGGGGGCACAGTTGAGGAAGTTCGAGTACACAAGTGACCACGTTCACTGACAACAAGTACGTACTACGTATGTGTGTACTACGACACATGTATACTGCTGTCCTAAGTATGAGACAGTGTCTGGGCCAGTAAAACTGTTATTTTGTTTTGTTTAGGGAACCCTATGAACCTGGCGAGAGGTTTACATTTATCCCAAATTACGCATCCGGTGAAATTACTTACACAACCATTCTCAGAGGTTGGTCTCCTAATGCTATCAAACGTTATTTACACTTTAGCTGCTAAACACGAGTTGAGCAAGTAGAAACCAGATGGAATTTGCGAGTACATAGAAGAACCGTCATTAGAAATGACTATTTTGGCCTGCCCGTTGAAACTTTCATTAAAGTTTACAACACAGAGTAGAACAGCCGTCCGCTCAGACGCTCGGCCTAACTTTAGAGCAGATTTTGGCCGAAACCTATCTCATAAATAGTCAAACTTTTATCTCCTCGGTCATCAAACCTTCAAGTTGGAACGAACGACCGTTAATAAAACGCTAATTTGTTTTTCAGTTAATTAGTTACTGAACTTTGTGGTGATTAAGAGGGGACTACCAAACAATACAAATAGCTTTAAGCCAAATAATCGCCGTTCGGTCATCTGCACTGAGGACGACAACAACCCGTGATTTTTAATCTTCAAATGCTTGTAGCATATACACAATATTTCACCCTGCAGGCACGACACTGCACGAGGAAAGGGGTACTAAGCGACAGTCGTAATCAGTAGTGGCAGCACGATCAACCTCATTGACAGTAATACATGCTAAAGTGTCATGCAACGATGAGAAGGGATGCCCTAACACATGGTGCAAAAAGGGTAAGGGTAGGGACTTCGTGTAAACAGCCTCATTTCCTTCTGGAGGATGGTCAAGTTCAACAGCAACCAGGTAGACGGTTGCAGCTTACCGGGCATCACACCCGAATAAGACGCCATCATGCGATTGCTCCAACGTCTCTGTCGAATATCACCTAATGACAGAAAACCTTTAGCCGGTCAGTTCCACTTAAAAGTGACAGCATGCTCGCCACTGTGGTTAATCACGTGCCATATCCTGTATGGTTCCCAAGCACGTGTATAGAAGATCACATGGATTTTGACGGAGAATTCAGGAAGGCCCACCAGGAACAATTTTGGTAACAGCTGCCTTCAATCCATAATTCTATGTCGTAACCTTTCCCCCGCGAATGTACCGCCAACAAAAGTTCGCATTTCTTTGGGCATGCATAGTACCCGCTGTAACCACCTTAAACTGAAATGCTTAATTCTCTGCCCTAGCGATTCGGGTTAATCACCAAGTACTCTATTACTTCACCGTTTCATTGCTAACAAGCTGCGGCCAACTAACATCTGTTATAATGCGATGACAGCGATTAGCAATCTATTGAGTCCGTCTGATATTCACGGATCGAACGGACCAGGATTCAAGAGCATAGAGTAAGACTACTTTTATAGCTGCCTTGTGCACACAGCCCTCCAGTTCCAACGGAATTCGTTGCTGATTACACAAATGATGCATCTCAAAACATGTTGTTCATGCCTCAGTAATGTGTTCATTGGCTTCCTCTGTCAGGGTACCGTTACGGCTTATGCAGCTGCCAAGATAAGCAAGCCGGTCGTCAAACCCGAGTTCCTCTGACAGAAATGTTAGGTGCGGACAGAAGGACTGATGATCCTGGACCAACATTTGCACTTCAAATGTTTGAAAAGCCCATGAAACAGGGGACTGCTTCTGGAACTCTATTTCCAGAGTAAATTCAGCGAAGTCTAAGTCCACTAGCCTTTCTCTGGATGCCAAGATCCTCAAACCAAAAAAATTTGGATTCCGTGATGTCACTGGTGACACATTTTGTCAGAAAGTGAGAGGGACGAAAGTCATATTAAACCCCACCATTTATGCAGATCTTTTGGGCAATTCGTAGCAAACTCCTACACAGCCAGCGGTGGGAGAGCACAGCACCCACAGTATAGTTGCAAACTAAAGGGCATTCTTCTTTGGTCATATGTATATAGAATAACTAACCTCCCTACAGGATCAAGGGCTGCTTTCAAGAAAAGGGAAGAAAAACCACAATTGTTGGCTGGTGGTAGACATGGTGGTGCTCAAGAATTAGACACAGTGTGCAGGTATGCCCACTGCACTTCCAGCCTAGGTGATACCCTGCTTGCCACTCTCGGATTTGAGTCACACTTGCCAAAACGAGGCGTCCCAGTAGTAGCCGAAGGCATTTTTATGACAGGCATGAGGCTTACCCCTGTGTAGTTGCAACGACGGCTCCAGGTACAAATTTCAGACAACTTCCGGACAACTTCTCTACTATTTACGGGTGCTCAGTCAAGCACCAACGCCAGTATAGTAATTCAAAAATAACATGTTTGCAGTCAACAGCGTGTGAAAAGCGAACGTGTAGGAAGCTCAATTACTGTACTTGGACTTTATATTCGGGTTTCAAAAAGCAGCAAGCTTCTATAGACAGACTACTATGAGTGAGTACAAAGTGAGCCCTCTTCTAGCCTGCTTAAGGGTACCAATGCCAATAAGGACGCGAAGCGGTAGTTGTACTTACCTGACTAACATGCCTTATTCTTGAACCTGTAGAAGAGAGAGCTTTGAACGGGTTAGGAGGGTGCTATTAACGACAGATGGTAGCCGCAAGTTTTTGCTTATGCGCTCTGCTGCATGCAGCGAATAAGACGGCCCGCCTGAGTCCGCCACGTGACGAACAACTAGGCATAGACTTACTTCTGTTTTTTTTGTATTTCATGGCTGTATCTGGTCTGACGTACCGCCAGGCCTTTGACTCAAAAGCCTGACCACCACAAGGCGCCGGTAGCCGACGTTAGACTACCACTTATTGCCGAAATAATCTCTGCCCAGGAAGCTGTCTGTCGGATTGTTAACCAATGATTAATCTGGTGAGAGATACGCAATGGAGAGTAATTAGGATGCTTCTAGCATAGCTCAGCATTGGTCAACGTACCATCAAAAAACCGTCAAGTCGCAATAAAATTCAGTGTGTCCTCGAGACGGAGTGATAATACAACTAACGGTGGTCAACACACTTGAGCACTTCGCTTGTAGATATCGTGTACATTTACCAGGTTTAAGCAACTTTCAGCGGGAAAATTCAAAAATTTTGAATTAGTGCAAATACACTTGGTTGACTACAAAGGCTAACTGGTAACTTCGGCTGAAACCAATCAAGAACCGAATTTTTTGACAAATGTATATCACATTTTCACAAAATTAAAGGATAATGTTCGTGATTGTGCATGGCGAATTGCCGGACTTGGAAGGAATCCAACGGTGACACGTATGCTTGTCTCTAACTTGCAGTTAGGTTTTTGTACCACCATCAGGTTCATAGAATGCGTAAAATATGTAGCAGGTGAAATTGTGAGCGATCAGCTACTCCATCTACAATCACGTGGCAGGGTCTTGAATTTTTGAAGCACCAATGCTATCATATCTTCCGGTAGCGCAAACAAGGCAGGATGTTTGTATCCTTACTCAGGCTAACACACAACACGTGTGTGGATAACAGCTGTCGCAAAATTGTTAGCACTACCTCGTTCGATAAAAACGCAGAGGCCGTCTATTAGACTAATATATTTGCAGACGGGCTGAAAGTTTGAACAAATATATGGTTGATTGCCTCATTTGACACTTTTATTGAAAGCCTCTTGTGACCTTTAAATTAGGGTCACACAGCCTGCCCGAGCACTTATATTATACACTCCAGCTATTTGCTCGAACCCGGATTATTGCGTGAGTTTTCGTCGTGTCTTCCGCCTGCAGTTTCCAAGCTTGAAAGACAAACCAATATCCAGCCAAAGCACCTAAGCTAGTCATATTTCTCGATGATGCACTTTTTGTTTGAGTTCATATTGTTACGGGGCACCTAACAGTTTGAATTGCCGGGGATGAATGGGGTGTTCATCAATCTTCCGGTCAATGGCACGAGGTGAGCTCGGATACCTGAATGACACTGCTGAACTGAATCGCTGAAGCTCGAGTACCTACCTAATCTCTTTTCAAAGATATACTTTCAGTTTTTCCTCCGTGGGCATTCAGTCACTGAAACATCTATAACCATCAACTCTGCTAACCTCGACAGACAAATGGTCAGTGTACGCGATGACCTTGTGCTGATTCCACCAATCAAACAGTTCGCATCAGTTCATTTTTTGCATCTAGTCGGTTGCGATTGACTCCACCTATACTCCACCACGTTCAGGGCGAGTTTCGGCTGGCAGTAGGGCGTGTATGTTTACTAACTTCGGTCACCAGCAGTCGCGTGTTTTGCTAGTCCCCGCAAACTCAGACAGTGACTCGCCACCACCGATCCAATTAAGATGTGACAGGTGAACCACCGACACGGTAGACCGACAGCGAGGAGCAAACCCCAGAGAATCGGCTCACTGAGTCATCTCCCAAACCCGAACCCCACTTGGGACTGAGTTGTTCACCGAGTGATCCAGATATTTTCAGTTTGGTAGGCACAGCGCAAGGGCATAAGTGCCCAATAAATAAATGAGGCTATTACTGCCTATAAATGTGTACTCTTCCGCACAAGTTGAGTGAAAATTTTGCTCTATTTTTCGGGTTCGAACGGTAGGTTGAAACCCCAACGACAGAGTGAACCAAGAAGCTACTGGAATCAAACATTCTGCAGTCAGCTAAGCACGTATGGAATGATTATGATCCGAAAAGTAGCCTAAGTGAATTCAACTGAATCCTCGATTGTTTTGCTGTACACTTATGTTATAGCTTATACAGGAACAGTGTAAGAATTCAGCGTTGTACGGGGGGGCCCGGTTGGTTTCGGATACTTTTATAGTTTTCGACAAAGTGCTCCACAGGGGAATCTGTGCCGACTTTGCATAGGAACATGTCGGTCCTATCCTCAGACCCATTTAGCTGTTTCCCACAACGAAGTCGGTTCATGAAGAAAAAAATCTCACACGTCGAGTGAATTCTTCGAGAAGTCATCTCTCGTGATATGACCTGGCACCAATGTATTGTGTAGCTTGTCTGCTAGAAGAAAATAAGTTCACACCTCAAGTGCTGACCAAAAACAATCCTTACCAAGACCATCCAGTTGACGAGCGCAACCAACAAGTGGTTCATAAGAATCTCAACTGAGTCTCCTGTTCACGCCAATTTGAATGCAACGGGGCGTTATATTGTTGAGGCTGTAGAGGAGTGTGTCTTCGCAGCCTGGCAAGGAATGCATGGAAGTAATTTAGCGCTACCTTACACATAACTTGCTTGGGTAATTGGTAGTATGATATCCGGACGCGCTTTCTAACAAGAATGCATGTGATATGGACGCAGGAGGAGGAATGTATCTTTCACCGGATTTACAAAACCGTATGCTAAACAGTGTTTTGACATCTGAATTCAATTTCGAATATATCTGTGATAAGAGCCAAGCAGAGAAATCACTTTCAGCGCATGTAAGCAGGAACGTAATGTCATGTTTTGTTCAAACAGTTCATTTAACCACCAGACTGATGTTCAAACGAACAAATCTGCGAATTTTACTCA
>SJOL01007780.1:228340-256904 GCA_004794785.1 Opisthorchis felineus | reverse complement strand
GGTCCCGCTTGACAAACGAAGATGCTAGTCGTCCACTTTTCGTGCACCAAGCGCAAAACACCTTAACGATCTATTCCAGTCGTACCGCAAATTTACCCTTGATCACTCGCAGCCGATTCGCAGTGACAGTGCATGAGATTCGTCTATGTTTTAAACTGCGGTAACGGCTACTAAAATAATCTTGATTAGTTGCTCTTATTTAATATATGTTTCAAGATACATCTAATGTCCACTCTCTTCTCCGGCAACAACTACCTCGTTAAAGCTACTTATTCCGCCTTATGGACGTCAAATGAGCAAGCCATCACGAAGAATTTACAGTTTTCTTCTCTCAGAGCAACCATTGACATAATAACCCCGATGTAGAAACTGGTCTATGAGGGTTCCACTCTGAAGATTAGTTTACAAATCCCCCTTCGTCAGGCAAGACCTGTTGCATGACGCCTCAACAGGCCGGATGTCCCGTCCCATCCTTGTGCTCTTTATATAAAAACAATGGCACATTGTTCTCTTTCAAAGTATTTATCCGGAACTTCGTGTGGTTGAGTTCAAAATCCGCATAACGAACTGGTACTAGTTTCGAAGCGCTGCTACCAACCTTCTTTGTAGAACCATAATCATTACAGGGAATCAGTCGGATTGAAATTGAATGATTCTCATGAACTAACTCTCTATATTTATCGAAAAAGCACACACACCCAGTCATCAACCATCCACTTGGTCCATTTCCATTCATTTAAACGCCATCTAATCTATATTGTCTCCTTAACCTAATTTTACCTGTTTGACTGACAAGGACCTCCGGTCCTACTTTACCTTAATCCAGCATGAGCCGGACATCGTATACAAGCCAGTTTACGGTAAACTAACGTTGTTCGACGATCAACGGCCGAAAACACAATGGTTAGATTGAGTAACCTTCACATGATGCAGTGAACTGTGAGAAAGTAGCAGCGTTTATATACCTGAATCCGGCCAAGATCAATGGGCATAAAAGCAACGAGTAGATCTGCCTTCGGAGAGAATGGTATGACGATTTCAGTTGGCGGCTGTAACCTTGCATACTTCATTCCGATACAGCGCACATACGCACATGCGGTTGAGTCGCCTCACTTAATTGGACAAAACACCTGGCTGGTGTGCACTGCCCAAGAGCTGCCTGCCCTCATTCGAAAGAGCATTTTTCATCAGGAGGAAGCTATATGGCTGCCCATCGAACAGGTGAAGCTGATGGCCTCTTGATCCATTTTGGCCTATTTTTTACCTTACTATTCAGCAGAGGCAGAACAGAGTGCCGGCTAAAATCCTACAATATTCTCCCTTATCGGGTTTGGTCCCTTCTGAGAAGGATCCCTCACCAGTTGCCAGTTTACGCAAATTTATCGCACGGCCTACGTTCTTCACGAAATAATCACTAGGTAGTCTCACTACTTAATGGCAAAAAGTAGTAGGAAAATCATTCTGTACCTGGGAAAGATGACAAAAATCGAATGTTCTACCGGAAAGACACCCATATAACAAAAATATCACTGAATTCACCTAGATTCACGTGTTACCAAGGAAGCCGCAAGTTTTAGCGCTTCACGTTGACACTTGGAGCGTTCAGCTGAGCACAATTCGCTCACGAGAATCATGTTTGGTGAACACATCTGGGTTATTTATTGTAAAGAGGAGTCACCCAGGCTCTCATGATAATCTGAGCCCATGATGACTAGCCTGTAAATGCGTGTTACGGTTACCCACATTCCCATATTTTTCATTCTCTAGTAAAGGTACGGAGTGGATGTCGGCAGCGGCTCGAAATATCAGATAACTCCCTGTTGTTTCGAGACGGACCTTCACGAACTGCACCTTTAATCATTCACCATTCTACTATACACATGAAGGTGAAATTGAAACAGAAGGAGATTAAATCGGATTGGCAGTCCACAACAAACGATAGTTATGCAAGTACCCAGGTTGTTTAAACGGGTCATATAGCAGATGACAGTTTATGGTATGAATATGCGGTCACCTGAGAGCAATAAATTACCTACAACTTTGATTACAACTGTGACAAAATGGAGCAAACATGGGTAGTTCTATCCAGTTTTTGAGAAAGTAAGTTTTTCCATTTTGCATATGTTCGCTCAAAAACTAGCAAACTTCGTTAGCCATGGATTCGGCAAAAACCAGTATCATGAGATGGAATAGCAGTCAGCTCGCCGGGCAGCAAATTGGTTAGAATTCCACAAATTGTTCAGACACAGTGCGATAACAGTATTCGACTGTTCGTACACTACTTCAGTCTTGGAACAGCAAATGAGAGGAAGAAAAGTACAACAATTTCCAGTTTTCTGGTTCCCCTACTCTCCAGAGGGCCTGCAACCAAAAAAGTGCTGTGAAATGATCACAAGGAAATTCCCATGTAACCCTAAGTTCGACCGCAACTTGGTTGCTGACCGACCAAATATCATCCAAAATTGTAGGAGTTAAATAGAACTCCTAAAACGTCGCAATTGCTATAAAGTGTCGCACCTCTAAATGTCCCAACCAAACACTGGCATAATGACACTGGAGTACTTTCTCTACAGAATTAATCCCCAACACTAGAGGGACATCTGTATCGTGGAAACAAGTACGATGAAAAAGAGTCTATTTCATACGTATCCTTTCTGAGAATGAAAGCCCCCAGAATTCAATACGAGACATTGTGGCCTTTGAATTTCTCCCCTAGAGGAGAGTCCACAATGGGAATTTCTTATACTTTTGGCACATATTTAGTTGCTAACCCCCAATTCAAAGAGTTTGTCATGAACACAGCAGATACAAACCTGCAACATTAGATGACCTGTCTTAGTTAACCGATAATTTGGCCTTGGAGACATAAAGCACTATCCATCGGAATAATTCACGGCTGAAATGCCAAATAAGTGTGGTGCAGCTGAAGGGCAGAATGATGTAACATACGATAACTCAGAGTTCCCAGCGGTCATTGTTGTTCGCGCTTTGACATAATACATTTTCGCCCCAAGTTATTTTATTTAGAACTTCTTATCAAGGATCTTAGTAACCAATAGGTCCTAATGACCTAAATAAAAGTGGTTGACGAACGTCCTGAAGCTTTACCATGTTGTGTTAAATGTGGATCGTGGACACGCAACAGCATTGGGCAGATGGGATATTCACTCCGGACGAACCGGATGACTCGCTTTCATCCCGATGAATCCGTTTGAAAAACCGAATCAAATGAAATTCTAGTACTGCATTGGAGAAAGCATGCAACGAGATTCTGATAGACCGCCCAGCCGAGTAAACATTCTGAGATCACTCGAAAGCATTTTCTCGAGGGGAGACTGTATCATAGTCGTTTTGTTTCCTAAGAGGATGCTTGATAAAGCATAGTGATTCGAAAGCCAACATAGTCATTGAAATGGCAACCACCAGCATGTATCTTACGTTATCCAGCCTGGTTTTTTTTAAACACGTCTACTGTTCTGGCTGAAAACGATTAGCCATTTCACTTGCGTGCCACCCGAAGCCAGTCTAAATACATACACCTTGGGAGGCCATAACACACCTGCATCGATCCAAGCTTCTTCCACGGTGCAAAATCTCCCAGTGTATGAACCAACTAACGTCCGATCACTTTTAGACCCTACCCTCAGAATGTGCGACCTCAGAGAATAAGAACCAACAAATCTCACTACCAGCATGGCGTTGGTGCCGGGCGGTTCGTACGCCTACAGGTCAGGGAGCAACGGTATTTTTTACGCTGAGTGCATAAAATCTTTAGGCTAAGTCGAGAGAATTTGGAGGACTACTTGATTTGAAGTAAAATGCCCTAAGCAATGTCCAATCCGTGATGTGAGAGGCACACCTGTCAGAACAATATTAACTCGTAAACGAAACACCGTCACGCTTCTATTGAAACACCTCAACTCTGAAACGGCTGGTTTGCATCTCGTTCAGGCTTTCTTCTGGTTTGTTAAAAAATCCATGAACAGTTCGAACAGCATGCCTGTCGTGGAAGCTCAACGCGTTTTCAGAAACAGTAGATTGCACCTTTACATTTCTTACAGCTGTGTAGAAGATCGATACGTTGTTTGCGCTTTTGTGATTAAGAACCCCGGGCTGCCGGCTGAATAGCAGAAAATCCAGTCATTTTTTTAACAGGTTTATGACCTAGGTTTTGCTTGGAATGCAAAACTGCTTTATTCAACAAGTTTGTAAAAACTAGCACGTGACCAACCGACAGCACACTTGCCAGTATGAATACACCTTAGAAAACATGGGTCAGTCCACCCAAACTAAGAGTGGCTTTGATGCTGAATGAAGGAAATTTGAAGCAACGGGATAGGCCTGCTTCTGGTGTGCGGAAAAAGTGGGCCTCTGGCTTGTATTTTTCACGCATGAGGCCAGTGTGACCTCAATGGGCTTGTCTAATTCGCGCATTATAGCAAGATAGAGACAAGCGAAATTCAATCCTGTCGGTCAGCTCATATTCTGAAGTTTATGGTTTAGGCTGCCATCTTCGTAAGTTGACTGAGGAAATCTCGCCTTTCTCGAGGAAAACACCACAGGTAAAAGTTCAACCTCATGTGTATAAGAGAGCTCATAAATGTAAATCTTACAGGGTACCCCGTCCAGAAACTGGACAAAATACCAACGTGATCGCAACACTCTCTCAGTTCCAGTTAGGTTTGCAACTTCCAAGCGAGCCACTCAATGGCCCGAGGATTGGGTGCCCCGCATTCACAGAATGACTACTACGCTGTTCCGATCTGGTCCCGCGGGGTTTCGTTCTTTGCGGATATCTTAAGGAGAAGACATAATTGGATAAAAACCAACCATATCCAGAAAATGGAGCAACTTATTGTGGGTGGATGCTTTTGAATTCTGGAGAAACATTCCCTGAAAGTACGAGAGTCTTATAAACGTAATACACTACTCATAAGGTTGGTGAAAACTCTTCAACAGTCCACGACCGGTTTCGCCCCTCTTGGGGCTCATCAGGTAGGCACAGTCTTTGAGTTTCCGTCAACTTTATGTTCTACTTGAACCCAAATTGCACGAAATTAGCGAAATGCACTCATTTGCAAACCAATTTGGTTTTGCCGGAGACTCACCTGGAACCCAGCTGAATCTCTCGTTTATGATGTTTTAAGCAACTGAATGTCCTGTACTAGGCCGTCTCATGTATCAGTTGGTACGATATTCGTGATATCACGACACATGTATAGACGTAGTACACTACTCATAAGGTTGCTGAAAACTCTTCAGAAGCCCATTATAAACGAGTGATTAACCTGGATTCCAGGTGAGTCTCCCGTAAAACCAAAATGGCTTGCAAATGAGTGTATTTCGCTACGAGAGTCCTGTTTGAAAAAAGAGCAATTGTGCAGACAGAATTTTGGAGGAAATCGTGGACGGTTCATCTGGCGACAAAATTAGTTGTATTGGTATCGTACTTTCTTATATCGAATGAACTGGCTCACTGAGTTGCCCAGTGAATCGATGCACAGAAAGCACAAATTCCCCCCGTATTTTGGATGAGTACATTCTTTGAAAGATAGCGATTAGCTTGGAACCGAGCGGTCCCCTAGTAAGCCACGTACGTAAAGAATATGAACAGTATGATTTTCCTTTTAGCAATGAGGTCAACACCGCTTACTTCACTAGCCCCAATATTCCGTCTGTTTGTCTAACGAATAAAAAAACTATTGATCACGCGCTACATAAGTAGTGAGTAACAGTCCAAAGCCGACTGAATCATAGGAATCTAACGTTGAATGCGTTTATGATAAACCATGAAGTTGTACTGTTCAAACTGAGACCAAATCCTTTATTACTCCAGTAGGGTCTTTCGGAGAAACAGAGAGTCCATATTTTGGGAACCGGCCTTTTGGACTGCGCAAAAGCCAAATCCGTATATATATATATATATATATATATGGAGAGAGAGAGAGAGAAATGAGGAACGAGAAGTCACGCATAGTCAAGAAGGACTTACGGTGAAAGTTCAGAAAATATAGAAGAGAGGAGTGCTTAGTGTCGGAGAAGAGCCAACAGAATAGTTCTGTGTAGCACAAGTTAAGGAGACTAAAGTGAAATGAAGAGTTGCACGAGTGAATGTTTACGCAAACATACGACGTTCTCGTTGGCGAACTACACTCATTTACAAATTACATTGATGTCAAAGAAAACTCAAACAACTCCCAGCTGAATTTCTCGTTTATCATATTCTCCGGCTGGGATTCAGGTGAGTCTCCCGTTAAAACCAAGTTGATTCGCAAATGGGTAACTGTTGCTACTTGTGTACAATTTGATGTTCAAGTGGAACACAAGGATGACAGACTGTGTTTGTGTATGACACACGAAAGTGTTCCACGGATCACCGTATAATTTAACGTTCAATTTTGTACAAATCATGAAACTGATTGTACCTGAGTCGTTTTTGGCTCCGACAGGCCGTTTACCTAGGTGGTCAGATAAATTTGACCCATCTCTAATAACATCCATGCCTGGGTGGTCCTGTGAATTGAATTTTATAAACACAATAGACAGGTCGCCAACTAGAGTGAAACTAATTAGGTCAGTTCTCAGAGAAATCCAACTGCTGATCGGATAGCTACAGACAGTCAGCCAGCTTACAGATGCTTAACTTACGAGATAAGGAACTCCCTCGAAGGCAAACCACCACCCCATGTTTGAGTTTTTTCCATCACAATGACCTCAGCATCACTTATGTACAGAAAAATAATCGTGAGATCAATTCCCTTCGGTCTCGACTTCTTCCTACTAAATTAATTCAACAGGGGACATCTCACACGAGAGGATGCAGAAATTCTACTCATGTACATAACGATTGCTATAAATTAAGCTGATCATACAGACTGTCCAAGCGTGGTCACCATCGTCCACGTGGGTAGAGCAACTGGACGCGGCAACAACCACAGGGACTACGATAGG
This sequence comes from Opisthorchis felineus, assembly GCA_004794785.1. NCBI lineage: Eukaryota > Metazoa > Platyhelminthes > Trematoda > Opisthorchiida > Opisthorchiidae > Opisthorchis > Opisthorchis felineus. Next base: position 249,953 of record SJOL01007780.1, on the reverse strand, counting down.
TTTCACTCATCCTCAAACACTGCATGAAGGGAGTGTCCGTAGCTAACCTATATCATTCACCAAAAAGTGCGCACATGCCGTTACAAGTGTGACTTATATGCAAAGAGGTTACTTGTTTCCACAGGGATGTGAACGTATAATATGGTCGTTTACTTTATTCGACTGACTAGTTGAAGGCCATTCGAGTTCTTGCTATTCCGTATGACCTGTACTTTTAAATCACGGGTCTATCATTGCCCTCAGCCGATCTACGCAAACTCAAGTCACAACGGAACTTTGCCACTTAGGGCCCCGTAGTAGTTAAACACTGGATTGATGAAGTGGAAAGCAAACTGCAGCTTCCTGTATTACCTAGAGTGAGAGCCATTTTGTGCCTGTTTTGTGTATAGTGTATAGGACTGCCGCCGCTGCTGCCACTATCGAGTACACAGCTGTAGGTTAAACCCATTAAATTTTGGTGAATTATATTCACCTACAGAAACTGCGTTATTCGAGTTAATGACACTGACCGTTCGCAAGCAATCGACACAAACGTTGTCATCATTTCAACGATTGCTCCAACCCTGGAAAAGATCCAATCATTGCACTCATGGTTCGGTATAGCTGGGTTACGATGGAATTTGCAGCCCAGTATGGTCGTCAGTGTTCTAAGTTAACTACTTTTTGTCTAGGACTAGACGTGCTGGCCCCAAGATTTCGTTCATTTGTTGCAGTAATTCAAACCTAGAATATGTGTATCTTCATAAATTGACGGGTTTCGCAGATTCCAATCATACCATCTATAGTACTTAAACGCGTTTGCCTTGATGGGGCTGATTAGGCCACTAGCAACCAAAAGTTACTCGTTTTTTATCTGGCCTCTGATTGTTTCACACATTCTCTGTGGCGCTGTGCCCACAACGTCTGATCCTTTGGTCAGTCAAATGAACCCATGGAACTTATTTCGAAGATGTACCATATCCACCTGGTAGTATCAGAATACCGGTCAAGATTAACCCTATGGAAACCTCATTTTCTAGTTTGGACTGATACAGCTACATTCCTCATAATGAGGCTGGGGTGGTGAAGTAGATATGTTCGTGGAATACATTTTGACGGCCCGAGTTCAAAATCCACATATTGCTTAAGAAGTAAAAATACAGAAAAGAACCGTAGAAAGTATATCAAGTTTAAAATGCTTTCTACCAAATACCACAGTGAGCGACTCACACAGCGCACAAAAAAGGTCTCTTAATGTGAATCCCTTGATTGAGAAGGTGACTTCAGTTTTGACTGGATTTTTCATATCGTGTCCTTCATCGTACGTTCACCCTCTCATTACCCTTCATCACCAAGGTCTTGAGGTCTATTTTTTCAGGTAGATCACTGCTTCTATACAAGCTATTGTGTCTGTTCCTGGACTGTAATTGGACACTGACAAACCATAGCAGTGTACCGAGTTTAAAAGCGGCTAATCCGTTTAACCATTTCTGTTGACAAATATGCTTTGGCCCCAACCAATCTGATGTTGCGCGCTGGTAGCGCAAATGGGTGAAGTGACATTTAAGCGCTGTCACCTGACATCATCAGTGGGAAGGATAAGTGCACGCTTGCCAGAGCAACGTTAACAGTATTTGTGAGTACACAATGATATATTCGTACAATGATGAGATGCATTGATATGTTGCCATCCAGAAAATCAGAACGACTATCCACCGAAATGATCCAAAAATGCATATCTGAAAAAACTCACTCGCCCAGGAGGTACCTGAACAAAAAATCATGGGAGAAAGATATGTATTATTCACTGAAGCTTCAGCTGCTTATCTCCTGGTAAATTCTGCCGGAACGGACATGCTTTTGGAAGTTACAACAATACCCACAAAAGGCTTCGTGAATCTTCTCTGCTGTCTCGGTACACTGCTCGAGATCATGCTTCTCGAATCCGATTCAGGCATAATAGTAATTCATTTATATTGATTCACTAGCAGAAACTGACCACGTTATTTAAGACGAGAGCCCCTTTGATTTCATGCAGGACAACGGAACGAGAAGTATTTGGACAGCCCTGTCAGTCCAGTCATATGAAACAAATTACTTGCATGTCCCTGTGGGAAATAAAGTCTATGAACTTAGCATTCTGGTGAAGATCAGCTGGAGATGGTCCACCCTAATATCCAAACCAAACAAACCCGACAGAAGAGATGTGTCAGTCAAAGTCGATAATGCAGCACATTGTATTGAAAACACCTTCCGTGAGATAATATATCAAGACCCTCCTTTGTTGCTTTGGTTAGGCAAAATCTTATCTGAGGCCTTGTTGGTGACTCAATCTCATCGTATCCACATTCTCACTTACTACCACCTTTTTCGAAAAAAGGAGGAGTGACATTATAGCCAGGATGAACTATACCTTGGAAGTATTTGAGACTAATATTTACCTGCTGTCAGTGCGTGTGTTCTGGAGTCTGGTGTTGAAATACACCATGTCACGACATATATGACGAATGATAAAACGGGTGAATTACCGAGACATGGGGAAGCATTCCTTACATGCATCCTGTTCCACTTTTGTTGGAACGCTCGATTGGGCAACCCAGAGGCGTCCATCGGTCACTTGAAATAATGTTTTCCGCGTCCCAGATAAATTTGGAACGTGTGAGCTTAACGCCTTCATGCGGCTTCAAACAGCCCCACTAGAAAAGGTACCAATCCGGTCCCGAATTTTAAATCCAAGTCATGATGCAAAGAATGTACAACCCAGAAAACGTAAAACTGGTGTTTCGGATTCGTGCCCTTCACTCGATCCATTGTAAAACGAATCAATATATTACATGTATTGGCTGTCCTGGAACTTACATATGTAATACTCTACCTCAGTTGGTTCAGTTTCAGTTACCCAGCCGCACCTTACATATCAGTAAATTACCATGGCTTTAGCTGTCGCAGATTTGATTGTAAACAGCATAATACAGAAAGAGTACGCAAATGCATTGAAAGTCATAAAATGTAAGAGAATTGACTGTTTGGCTTCGTGCTGGTTGGGATGTCTTTTCGAGGTTGGTGAGAGAAAATAACGACGCATTGGATTCGACAGCTCGCCTAGAGGAGCACCATTGACCACTTAATTGGACCACGTCTCTCAGGCTATTTAAAAACGAATGTGTACCAGCACAGGGTTCCAGATCCGGAGTGCCAACTACCAGTGCGATGGAGTTTGCTAGCTAGAGTCTCCATGTTTATCCGAAAGACCGTTTTCTGACCTTTTTCCGACATACGAACTACATAATCCAAACAAGAGTTCTGAATATCTCTTCAATTATGGGCTACTAACTTCAGTTATGTTGATTTGATTTCTCCCCATATAGTAGGTTTTGAAAAAGTCGATCGTCATAAGCTGTAAAAGTCTGCCCATCCCTTCTGTGTAGTAGACAGATCTCTGATCCGTATGAGGAACCGGACAAACTGCATTTTGTACCTGGATGAGTTACCTGGCCATTAAATGGTTTGGACTAAATCGCATTCTTGCAGCAAAACCGCACCACTCGAAGATATGGGGAATATGTCCATCGCCGAAGAGTGTGTATCGGTTTTTCCCAGTTGTTTGCACGCGGAATTTGAAAGTGTCCTTTGATGAAGATGATTCGCTGACACATAGATTGGTGCAGTCATATTTTTTTAAATGCTGTGAAGCTCTAGACTTTTCTTTTTATACCAGGGTGTATAGAGAAATGCAGCATAGTTTTTCCCAAACCTGTGATTCGATGCAGTCCACTCATTTGTAATATCTGTCACGATTATATAGTGGACAAAATGGTACACTTTCCTGCGCACCGGAACTTCGCCATCAGATTTTTAACAGCTTTTCCGTATTTCCCATGGAAACGACAGACAGTAAATGAAATCTAAAGAGCGAATCTCCTACATGAATATGACCCAGATGTGCGCAACCAACTTTGCTACAGTTTCGAGAATGGACTCGGTACTCGACCTGGAAACAGGCTATTGTTATTACAGTCCAACAGCCAACGACTTGATGTAACAGCTGGGGGCTGACGAGCCCCGTAGTTCGTAGTTCAGGAGGGCTGAATTTTCAGGTTACAGTCATCCACACGACCTCAAACCAAATGAACAGAACCAAGACAGGTGTGCTGTGAGACGGGTCATAGTACGCTTACACAGCAACCATATTTATGCACTTGGTGATGGCTTCGAGGTTAGCTTGCCTGTAATCATGTGAAACAGAGATGACATCACTCCGAGTGTAGGCCCGGCACCAAGTTGCGTGCATTTTTCCGTGAACGCTTGACTGGTACAACTGCCATTCAAAATTGTCCCGATAAGACCTACTCCATTTGTGAATGAATTTTAACATTGGAACGAACATGTTTTTTTACACGTAGTTCAGTGCTAGTATCTTTAAAACCATAGGTGGGGACCGGAAAGTACTCTGCGGCTTTACAGTCTTAATCGCTCAAAACATGTACACAAAATTTTATCCCTATCATTGCAGTACTGTTGATTGGACTGACTGCGTTTACTTCTGACCACAAAACACCTTATCACCTAAGTTGAAAATACGAGGTAGTATGTGTCAGGTTTATAATTTTTTGGACAAGAAAATCTAGGTTCTTTGAAGACATCATAACTGCAGTTGACCAACTTTTAGTAAAATTTGAAAAATCGTGGTTGAAAATGGTCAGAAATGATTATTGATTGTTTTTCACAGGGGTAGCACCCACTCAACCCCGCACTGACGATGTCACCTCGATTGGTGATGAAACGTTTGCAATCCAACTGCCAAGCTCGGCGAACAGACCAAGACCCACTCAACCCCGCACTGATGATGTCACCTCGATTGGTGATGAAACGTTTGCAATCCAACTGCCAAGCTCGGCGAACAGACCAACAACCAAGTAGCCGACTGTCATCTTGGAGGTAAACTCCAAATAGGGGAAAATGAGACGAGGTCAGCGATACCATTATTTTTTCTACCGGAAACCTACTAGTGAGTGGGTTTTTGTGCTGTCCCCAGGCCCATAACTCCCGGCCAAAAATCCAGCAGGTGGAAGTGCGATCGATCGATCCACCTTGTCCCGTTGGGCCTAGTGACAAGTTGGTAGCCATAGTGTACCAGTGGATTGCTCTGGCGTAAAAAGAACTTAGGGGCTGTGTTCTGTTCTCAAGCCCAACGTCGCATGGCTCACATAATGATAGTAACCATGGCAAAAGCAGCGTGGCACAGCTCGAACTGGGCCCTGGTGACTGTTATCTTCGTGGCCTGACCGAAGGAAAAAATCTGCTGCGCACAGTCTGGGGCTGAAAACCGCATGGTTTTTATTTGCTTCCACCTCACACAATTCCATAAAAGCCCAGTTTACCAAAGCAAAAGATGGATAGCGTGGAACGAACTCTACTTCAATTTACAGTCCATGGTTTGTGACACTTGCAAAGTGCCCATATGTATACGGATCGTACTTAATGTATGATCAACCAGAAATGGTCTTAGATGGCCCTCATATCATAGTTTCTTGTTATTTTGGTCAATTAGACGAGGATTTCTAAGGCCCGTGGGTTTAGTAGTGTTGCTCCATCTTTGGGTAGTTTCTAGAGATATGGTAGTCCTACACTTGGCCTATGGATATGAACTTTCTCGGCACTGGTAAATGCAGTCAACCTATGGATACTGGCTTCGCCGCGAAAGGTTTGGACATGTTTGCGGACATGCGGTCCACACCACACACATCTTGCGTACACTTCATAGGGAGGAGTAAGGGTTAGTCCGCTTTCAGAACCTGATGGCATTGCAGACTGGACAAATGAATGTATGGCAATTCATTTGGTGCTGTTCGCTTCTCTACATTTTACCCTGTTGATTGAATGCAGTTTCATCAGTCTCGTGACAATTCTGCAAGAATACAAGAAATTGGGCATAGAATTTCGGATGTTGACGGTTTTCAAACATCGGCGATACAAATGGCTCGATGTATGGGGAGTCTCATCAACATAAATTTAGACAAATTAAAACTATCCATCATACTTTTCGTTTATAATTGACGGCGTTCTAAATCTTGTAGACTAGTGATTTTGTTCACCACTGATAATATATTTCCTTATGTGGTAACTTGCCCCACAATATTTGAATCGTATCTAACACAGTGTTCTGTTGCTCCCGTTGTAGGGCCTTCCGCCTTCCGTCAGCTGGATATTCTACACAAGTCATTTGGGGACGTCGTTTGTTTCAAGGCGTTCGGTAATACTGTGGTTGTTTTCAATAGCTACGAAACACTCTATGAAGCTGCTGTCGTGAATCGTCGCAAGGTTGGGCGATGGACACTATCGGTCAATGATTGGCTGGCTCAAGGTCATGGTAAGTTTTGCCGTATGTTGTGGTGCGATACCCGATCAGGTTTCGAGCAAGATATGGGCAGCTGACACATTTTCCGTTTACAGCTGTCAGATCGGGTGGTAGGTAGAGGTCTAACTCAACGGTACAAACCAGAGTGTGAAAGAGTGGTCATCAGCACACATTGCTCGAGAATCCAACTGTGAGGGATTACCAGGTGGCATTCGAGGGTTTGACATCACAAGTTGACCGATGTAATATTTGAATTGGAAAACTGGTGGGGAAGAGTTGAATAACATCCGAAGGTTAGCATCCTGGTGTTCTAGTGGGATCATATATGGAATAGTAAATTATTTCCCATCCACTGTTAGTTACACGTCTGTGGAATTTTACTATCTTATTGCTGTTATGAAGGCTAAAGACGTCTTGACCGGTCCCAAGCAAGAGATTTCAGAAAATTTCCAAATCACTGAAGCATAATGATAACTAACTGGCGATTATTAAGTCAAGTTTCCTAATCTCATGAGGTGATTATTGCGGTATGATTTAACTTGCACAGTTTGTTATGCGGAAGTATGATTCTTCCTTTCCTTCACTTCTTCCTAACTCACCCTGAATCACCGCTTTTAGCTACAGTCTGCTTCTTATAAACAGAACTCCGTGAGTACTGGCAAGTGAGTTTGCGTCACAGCGTTATATAAAAACCCATGGTGTGAATTTACCTCACTCCTACCCAGAGTCCGACGGTAAGGTCCCATCTTTACACATGACCTCTTGTGTGTGCCAACTCGTCACTCCATTAATTGAGTAGTATAGGCGGTCTTGCTGAACCAACAACAACTAACGTGACCGTCTTACCGAAGTTTTCTTGTGTAACTGGCGCACCAACAACTTTGAACACCAAAAATTCAGGTAAATTTGTAGGACATAGGAGACACTATCTTATATCTCAAGATAAAGAACTAAATGATGGATATGAAAGAATGAGCAAAAATATGTCAGATTTGCTAACAGAGTAGTAGTAGGTATATTCCTAACACTGGCATTTTTCCTTGTTCAGTGCCAGTGAGGTGTTCAGTTTTCGCCCAGCAAAATAGTCTTTTGAGCACGTTAGAAACCCGAGATTCTAGAAATCCGGCACATTCATTCACGTGGATTTTTCGGCCTGATTACGTTTAGTAACGCCTTAGTTCACTTAAAGGCAGTGATACTACAACACATGTTTGCATCCAATAACCATTTTAGTGAGCAATGGCTAGTTGCTATCCAAATCTATCAAGCAGAGCGTTCGAAAGACCGCATTCCTTTGTAAGTTTGTTTTCGGTGAGGCCATACAATGTAAAGGGTTAGTTGTGTCCATCATCTTTTACTCACATGGAAAACTTCCTGTAACTTGGGGGTACGGCGGAAGCCCACGGCTGGCTGATAGCTCTTTATAAGAACCCTATACTGAGAATCAGCACCACGGCATGATAACAAAGGCTTTCCTTGTGCAAATACATATTCCGAATTGCTCGCTTTGTGAGAGCAGGTTGGTGTAACGGCGAAGATTGCACCGGTTAACAACAGAACTCGTAAGCTGTTCTCGGCTCATAGCGCACCAATTAAGCGCCTGTAGCCTCTTCACATCTGAATTACGGTTTTTGTGTTCCCATGACTGTACAAAGTCCCGTCTTAAACATACAGTCCAAGTCCTATCTCAACCCGCTGAACCGTTTGCATGTTGCATGAAGTGGCATTTGTAGCTATGGCCTAGGGCACAAAACATTAAACCCAACACACAAACCCAAGGCCCATCAGCTAATTTGTGAAGGCCTGACGGTAGCCCATGCACCACGGCCCGGCCCCGTCTCACGTAAGCGCTGCAGAAGCGGGCAAACTGATAAGGGGCTCGCTCGCCTGTCAGTGAGGCTTACAATGGTGACGCATCGACGATAAGCCCCAGATCGGACGAGAGGACTGCATCCCATTTGAAGTGAGGAGCTCACCTACTTATTGTGGGACATCTAGCTCCTAGATAGGCGGTCTGAAGATCCCGACTCGCCCCTGGGTTTCGTGGGTCGCCGAGCCTGCCCACGTGTCATGAGCAGGGTGGGAGTCCAGGGTGGGAGTCCAGGGTGGGAGTCCAGGGTGGGAGTCCAGGGTGGGAGTCCAGGGTGGGAGTCCAGGGTGGGAGTCCAGGCTGCAGCCCAGTTAGCTTAGTGAGTCGGGTACTCAAAATCACTTTATTCAATCCTATGAAAGTTGGAAAACCTACTGCAGGAATACACACTCCGTTAGACGCAATTAACAACGCATCAACGACAGTTTCATTATGCACTGCAGTACAACGCTAGGGGCGCCTTGCAACAGTGAGCAGGTGAATTAATGGCTTTCACGGGACTCCTATAAGCAAGCTGAAATTGCGAAGGGCGTAACTCCGTTCCTTTTTTGTGGAGTGACGATTCCGGTGTACAAATTTCCCTCACAGAAGATCGATTCCTCCTGGTCAAGTAACATTTTTGGCAAGATGATACGAAAAAACTTTTAGTTCGCAAATTGGTTCTCCCGTATTTGCGCGTCATCTAAACCTTTCACAGTCACCTGTCAACCTGTTTATCTACTTGATTTCGGTTTGACTACTGACGAGCAACCCATGAAATTGAAGTTGTTTTGTCGGTTCATCACCCTTATGTCGAACAAAAAACTTGGCTTATACATATTGTTGAACGTCCACAGTAATTTCAGCAGCCATTCACATTTACATAGCATTCAATCATTGACCGATCGGTCTTTTGGAGCAGTCAACCTGGCTGCCTGTAGTGACCGCCGAAAAGTTCATTGCCTTACTTTTTTAGCTTGGTTAAATCTGCGATCGAGACTTCAAAACAAATTTGACATTTTTAGAAAGACATAGGTGAAGAGCTTTTAAAACTGCCCGGTTCATGACTTATTTGCCCACCGTACTGTTGGGATGAACATGCTCATATCACTATTTTCATATGGAATGTTAGGAAGCCAGGTTGCCTTCATCCCTAACACTTTATAATCGTGAGCCAAAACATTGGTTTTGAGAGCATTTCCGGAGAAACATTAACCCTGCCAAAGAGCAAGTTTCCGGTGTTTTTTCTTGTCAAAAATCAGATGATATTCTAGAAAAAATATCATTCCGTGTTTGGGTAACTAGGTTCGAGGCTTGGATTTAATCATTAGGTTGAAACATTTGACAGGAGTATGAAAGCATTCAGTCTGAACTTTTTGCGCGCTTTGAAAATCAGTTTAGTTTGTTTGAATATCACGCTGTGTTCAACATCAATGCTCAGTCTGGTCAAGTTTACTAGAGGGGAATAGTCCCCAGAGTTCTGGTGTTAAGAAACTACCCTAATTATATAGCGATATACCTGCGGGATCTTGTTAGAAAACTTTTCTGAAATTATTGTGACCTTCTTGAATTGTTTGTTTGTCTTGTGAAACTGACGGAGGAAGTTATCAAAGATGCAGTTCAAATCTTCATTCGTTTGGCCAACCAAAGCCGTCTTCTTGTGGGTCAACAAAACCACAGATTAGAAAGTTAACTCGTGTGAACCTTTGTTAGCTGCCTTCGAAGCAACCCTTTTTGTGCGGATGCATGAGATGAATGCACTATTACGGGTAACCCAAATGGGTAAGGGATTGGAAAAAGAACCGAAAGTACTGTCATATCCATCTGTATTTGCAGCCCAAAACCCAATTTTTATGACTGCTTAAATAGTTCTATCATTCTAGTTGCTGCTAAGATTGATAGTGGTACATTTGGACCGCTTTTCAGAAGAAATTCCACTTTTTTCAAACATCTCATCAGGAATTTCTAACTACAATACTCCAAGGGCAGTGGAACTCCGCCACGCGCTATTTCGACATCTTTATGGACATGAACATATGATCGCCTACCTAGCAGACAGATCAGAAAACAACAAGCTAACTGCTCCAATCAGAAAAGAAATAAACGGTCTAATACGTGAACTGGAGGATAGCAAGCAAACGCCAATCAAAGTAATGTGAGTTGGCGAATTTCTTCTCTTTGCGGCAAATACATTCAGACGGGACCGACTGGTCTCATCAAGCAAGTGAAACTGCTTGTTTTGGCGATACTAGTAACCTATCTTCAATAAAGTGGGTAAGAGTTTGCTTAACTATTTACATTATCACTTCCACTAAGTGAGCTACAGTAGAACAGCGAATAAAGGCACGCAAATGCGTCCACCTGGTTTCATCCACTTAGTATCACCAAACTAGTAACTACCTTTCGGTGGTTCACTGTGATTGAAAATGAAGAAACCTAGGTCCTAATGTTTTGCTACTTCCCTCACTCGATGGTACTGACTGGTGTGGATGATAATACTGTATGACTTAATAACCCAAGCATTTTCCCATACTGCTTCTCCACTGATTTACTTGGCTATGTGTGCATAGTGGCTGATTATTGTATTAGAACCGAGTTGAATTACCAGCCAAGGCTGGAATGAAGTCTCATTTAATCGATTTTCATCGATCCATTGCGCAGTGGTCCGGCTCATTTGACCTGCAGGATCAAAAAGTCGTGAACGAAGCTCACATTTCACATGCCGTTAGTTGGGACCTGCTTCTCAGTACGGCCCATCCACAAGACTCAACCAAAATCCATCATCCGATTGTTATATTCCCCTGGGCCATCACTTTTCAGAGGCTGAAAGAAAGATGAGGAAAATTAAGTGCATAACAGTGATCATTCTTTTATCACAAAGTAGTGGACCACCTGCTATAATCTTATTTAAGCTAAGGGATATTTCTTCCATCTCTTATCCTGGCTAAACGTTCTTTACATTAAATGAATCAATTGGACAGTCTCGATCACATCACAACCAAGCTGCATAAGTCTCCAATCCTGAAAAATCCTTTTTGTTCCAGAAGAAGGAAGGTCAATGAAGAAAATGAAGAAAAGTGAAGAAATTTATCTCCAGCATTCACTAGATAATTTAATGACCAAGAGTATAAAGGACTTTTACAATAGCTGCAGATGGTAGAATGAGTAAAGGTTTGTTTTTCAGATAATAGAAGTGTTGTAAAAATCAGCATGACCTACATAGTGAATGGTAGGGAAAACCTCCCTAATGTTTTTGACATCATCAGGAAGACCACTTTTCTGGTGGAACGAGAGGAGGAGACTGTTGGTAACAGACATTAAGACCAGCATTGGAAAGGCAGTGAAAAAAAGCACCGCTGAACCGTACTAATGATCAGTTTGATAAACGACAGCCTGGCAGTTTGTGTGTAAATATGATCCATAAATGATCTCTTTGACATTTAACTTCAAACCTCTCATACTGGCTGTGTGAACTGATAAATGTTCAGTTGTTTAAGTTATTTCCGTCTCCTATCAGGCCGTATGTATCTTCTGTCTACTACAAACCATTGTATTCCACTCCATTTAACATCCACTGTAACGTTTCCAGAGATGCTGTTGACGGACTGAATGTTGGTGAAGCAATTGTTACGCTTTACGATATTCACCTGTTCAATTGACTAAACAATGGTATTTAATATGTTGTCTAAAAACAGCCGTCGTGAATCTAACTCAAACTAAGCCGCCTAAGCGTATGCTTTCCGCAGGCAGAGGCGCATACTAAGTCTAATGGCATCAGTCAATTCCTCCTTCACAGTATCGCCTACAGCGATTTTACATCTGCAAGGTTCATCCTTTCCTGAGGTTCTGTCGTCTTACCCACATTCGTGTGCAGGCCATCTGTCTACACAGGAGCCTTTCAGTTCAATCACCTTGTGCTCGTCATTGTCCCTTGCTCAACTGCTCCCGCACTTACGCAAGACATCCAAGTTTGAGTGCACCATACAGGTAACAGTAAATTAGCAGCGTAAACTCATGCGGCACGCATGTACACCAGGCAACGTACTCTGTGGAATTTTGAATGTGAATTTTATTCTAACGGTTTGTTTCACAACAATATTGAACGCATGCAGAAAAAGCTTGTTGATCACGTACTGAAAGGTGAAGTTGGTAAATTTCGATAACATAGAGTAACAAAAGGATGAACTGATGCCCTCAAAAACTCTACTTTCTGCACCGCCCAAATAAAATTTTACGTGATCCCATTTCCATAAAACAGGTGTATGCTGAAGTGAGCGGTCTCTTCTAGGTTGAAAATTAGGAGGAAGAGTGCTAAGTCAGTCAGCGGGAACAAATTCATTAGATCGATGATTTCGATTTTATTCGGTGTACCGAGCACATTTGAGCCATCACACCTCAAGGTGGCAATGGAACTCGACCATGATTTGTGAGTAACCGGGAGTGAAGCAGTTAAGAAAAGTTAAGGAAAGCTGTTTTGCCGCCAATAATTCCACAGTAAACTCCATTCGTTTCAAGTTGTAATGTGTTAATCTTCACCTTCTGGTGTTAAACTAATCGCTTGTGACTTGATGTGGTCCAGAGGAATCGTCCAACATCTCACCAGCTTCGAACCTCTTAGGAAGCATTCCCAACGTCACCTCATATCCAAATGAGTGGATACATCGTAGACACCTCTCTAATTGCTTTGGAAAATTTGTTCGTGGGGGCTGGAGAGACAAGTGCACCACTTGTCGTCACACAGTGCTTGTGGCGAGCAAAGCTCAGCATTTTCTGCATCCATAGAAAGCCAGAATTCCAAGGGTTAGGATTACTGTGAACAGCATTTGCATGCAGTGACTATGTAAATGATTTTCATCGGAAGAGGACGAATTTTATCCGTGACATCGCCGACAAACTTTAGGTCGCCGACAAAGGCCACAAACAAAATCCAACTAATGACTACTCTTTGATTTGTTTTTCACCAAGCACCGTATGGATGTCAGCCGACTGTGTGTACAGTTGAACAATTTTGTGTCAGCAACAAATCCGGCTGATATAAACACCTGGGCTATCCAACGGAAAAAGCATCTTGATTTTCCATATGTTTAGAGGCGAGTAATGTTACTTTTTTGGTTTTGGAAGACAGTGCGGAGATCAACTGTCATTCGTTCAGGGATGAAGGCAAACATACTCTTGGCAAGACAAAAACTCTCATATCTCACACGACACCACTTGTACTTGAACCATTATCCTCCAGTCTCGGCGGGATTATTCTGGTAAGGCTACAAGAAAGAAATAGGTATCGGACTCGTGTTTGATCTGTTTTTTAGGTCTCATCAATCCTGTACACTTCCGCTCGTACCAAGACCAGTGCGTTATCAGCAGTAGACTAGCGTACACTTGACGCGCCTGAAGTATCGCATCCGAATACGTGTGAGAAGACGCGTATGCGTGATTGAGTGTCAACCCAGTGCCAAGTGAATTTGTTTCGGATCGTTCCGTTGAGTACATTTTGCACAAAATATCTTCACCAACGGATCCGAAAAGATGGAAGAGGGGCCGAAAATTCGAGATCCATGACAAAGAGTATAGATTCTTTTAGCCTGAAAAGTCGGTTCCAAACTGTTGAGTAGTGTTTCACGACCAAATTAGTGGTTATTGGATATCATACTAGGAAAGCGGAAGATGGGTCACTAATATACTGTGTGAAACGCACCTAGAACCTTCAGTTTTGCCTGACTTTTTGGGCCTTGATTGAAATTTTTGGAGCATTACCAAAGCATTTACGATCCAGCTGAGTTTGTCACCCACGTGACTCACTTAGCATTCATACTGAGAAAGGTTGGAACACTATGAAATCCAGCAGAAACACGAGTATGTTCCAGAGTTTCTGACAACCAGGAGATGATATGCTTATATATTAATTCTTGGGCTTTTCACTCAGGAGTTCCCCTCTATATCTGGAAATTTCGCAGCGAAGAATGTGGTCCAAATGTATACATAACTTATTATCGTGCCCCACAAATTTTTTGAGATCATTTTCCCTATCTGTGCAATGGTCAGTCAACTGCGTAGTAGCTTGGGACGTTTAATCAACAAGCCGGGTAACCAGGCCACACAAAGAAACCTTTTTATAGTCGAAATTCTTATCATTTGCTATTATTCAGCACTCTTGGCTTGTATTCTACTGTGTCAAACAGATCTTACAGAAAACCTCTTGTTTTCCCGTCTGTTCTTTATTTGGTGAATGATTTTAGTTGCAATATATCAACTGCTTATTTTTCCTCTATCCGCCACCTACAATGTCAATTCTTATGTCCAGCTTGTGACTTACGACAGGATCATCGTATTCATGATTTTGAAGCCTCTATTGACGAAATAAAGAGCAGCGCACATGCTGAGTAGAGCTTAGGGTCAGCGATAGACCAGGTGGCGCAATGGTCTTAAATACGCTTCGCACGTCGTTAGTACTAAACATAAACTTTTAGGCTAGCTCTGTGTACCAGAACAAAGATAGCCATAAGTTCATCAGACGATCGTCTTGTTTAACGTCCGCTAAATGAATGCAATGGAAACCAACCAAAGATTTGGTTGCAGTGGCGTTTCGCATATACTACGAGTGTTCCTTTGTCCACTGGCATTTTCTCTGGGTACCTCTCCGATGAGACGCATTTCAGCCAGTCTAACTCGCGTTGTGTTCAGCATGGGTGCAATGTGGCGGCAACTGATACATCTGGTTAAGGTAATCTTACTAAAGTGCGTGTAGTTGAAAATAATGATCTGCTTTACAGGAATCCTCCTTCAAATCAGACTCCTGCATGTACGGTAGATTTGTTTGTTGATGAAGTATCGTGAGAGAAACCATGTTCATTCAACTAATTACATCTTCATTCTCAACAAACCGGTGTCATTTGGTTGACTGGGAATGTTGAGTGGAGCGTAAACAACTGCCCACCGAGGTGACCAACCAGCCGGCGATAGGGAACTGTGCGGCCACTTCCAGTACTGAAGTAATTCCGAAAAATATTTGAACTTGAGGTCATAATCAGAGGGTCAGTAGGAATTTTACTAGGTGAGCTATGCTCACATCTGTCATGTCATCCATCAGATGAAATTGTCATATGCTGTTATTTGAAACGGTAAACATTGCTAGATGAAGGAAACTCACTTCGGGTACAAAGATGCATAAAGGTCAGGCAGTCTAATTCTCATCGCCTTACGAGGATCGAATCTAAGCTTCGATAACGACCGAGGTGGAAATTGGGGGAGGATCGTCGTGTTTCGGTCACGTTGCAGACGAACTGAGTCTCGTAATCACACATTCGGTTGACCAAAGTTCACTACAGGTGTGTTACCGACTACTATGATGCAGGTTTGATGGCTTCCAGATAAAAGGATAGCGTGCAAGACGTCGTTAAGACCACTAGTTTATCTTGATTACCTTTGCTCCCGTTCAAATTAGAAGTTTCACATTTTCAGCAATGTTCAAAACAGTTGTTCACTGAATTTCTCATCGATTTGGTGTGCACAGGACTCGTAAAACACCATGTTACTCGCTGGAAGGCTGCGAAACTCTATTAAGGTGAGGCCAGACTAAATGCAAAAGCATCACATTTGGGAACAATCGGCCGCCTTGGCTAGACATCACCAAACGATGATGGCTTTGGCATAGCTTTCAGTAAATTACGCAGATGTTCTACGTCGAATTCTACTGCACTCACACGGTGACTCTCATCAGTCTATCGAAAAGCCTACCCCATTCCACAAATTCCCGAAAAGATTTATGTCTCTACCTGAGTTCTGGACTGTCTTACAATGGAATACATCTGACAGACGATGGCTAATTTAATACGTCCGTAGGGATCGAGGTGTTGTCATCTTAAAGTACCCCCATAGAACAGTACGGAAAGGTGGAAGTAGACGAACGTCAAGAGTCCTGATGTGATCGTAATTTTTCCGTCCGATTGGATCACCTTATGTTTCGTTGCCCCAAAGAAAAATCTGAATTCGGCTGCTGTGAACTCTCTCTAATATTCCATCTCACGCCAACAAACATCCAAACCAGATAAACCATCAAAGTCGAGTTCTCGCCACCAATCATGAGCTCCAAGAAGGGCAACATCGTTGTGGGAGAGTTTTCAGCAAACTTATAAGTAGCGCTGAGCCAAGAAAAATGCAATTCACCATTCTGTAAAATGTAAACTTCTACTGACCTTACTCTGCTTCATGTGTGTGTAGTCAAGGGAGCTTATGTCAGACGCGAGGGCTCCTGCCGGGACAGCTGGAAACGTCCACATTCGAACTGAGGAGGGCCGACTTAACTTCACCTTATTGTTTTACTACCCTACTCAGGAAATGGTCACCAAGTTCAGTTGCAGTACATGCATTGCAACTTTCGACATTCATGTAGACAACTTCTCTTTCACCGATAACAAGGATCACGTGCTATCCTTCAGTTAATTCAAATGAACTATTAGGTCATTCATATTTAGAATATAACTCATCAGTTAATGGTAATTGTGATCAACGACACACTAGTTCTGACCCTGGTGAATAACTGTTGGAATCCGGGAGCACTACCGATGTCCAGTGCACATCCGAGACAGTTATCAACCGAATCAAACAGGTGTCTTCAAACGCTCTTTTTACTCTCAGCACACAATAGAGTATTTTCAAGGTTCTATGTAGTTAATGGCTAAAATGCTCATTCAATGGGCATTTGCCGTGTGCGAACGTTCTAAGTCGAACGGGTTTGGAAAAGACCAGAGCCAACATCAAACTTAGTGGCACTCCTCGAAATCCAGGGTAACTTATGAACAAATATGTTAAAACTAGATTTGTTTAAAACTTGGGGCCAAATGTGTTTTATGTCTTAACCCGACACGAATAATACAGTGCTTTTAAAACTCGTGCTTACCTTATGAACTGCTTGTGCGTTCCACCTATGATCAGGTGACGAAAAAGTCCTGGAAATTTGCATTCGCTGTGCGATAGTAAAAAAAAATGACCAGAGAGACATTGGGCACTGTACAGAAGTAATCAATACAACGCGGAAAATCAATCACTGAATGAAAGTATGTTTGATCAATACTCGCAACTCACATTCGGATTCATATGAAGACGTGAATTCTTTTAGAAAACCCGCCAACAGTGCGCGGAATGGGACTATTTTCGCTAGAAGATGGTGGCACAACTGAAAGAAAAATGTAAAATGTGTAAGGATGTATTTCGTAGGAAGTGACACTGAAATACAGGAATTTGGATGGTACAACAAAAGTAACTGCCAAGCAAAGTACATCTAAATTGTTCCGGTTACGTTACCTAAGAGCTCTGACAAATCGCGCTGTTATACTTTTATTGAGTGTCTGGATGAACTTTAACTGATGCTTCCAGACTCATGGCAGCCACCAGCTCATCTTTTGGGTCACAGTCTATTTGACACTGCACACAGCCTACTATTACATCGAGTGGACAGCAGTACATGTCAACTAGCTTGAAATTACACCAGAATCTCGCTCCAGATAACAAGAGGTGTGAATCATTCTGTTTAATTTTCGAAATATCCAATGCTCCTGTCCACTCGCGCAATGCGCGGCCATGATAATTTCCTCAGTCCCTTGATGCAAGCATACGTACGATTGATGTTACCTTGTGTGACAATCAGAGTGCAGTAAGTTGGAACATTTCAACCAGAGAGCAATGGTTTACATATCTCACCTCACCGGGAATAGGCTCCTGTTCTACGGCGTAAAGATTTGCCACCCTGCTGTCTTGATATCAACCCGATCGGGAACACAATGCACATACTATCTCACTCAGAGACAAAGATGCAGCAGTCTATAATTCTCAGAATGAATTATGGCTGCTCTGAAATAGTAATGAAGGTACATAGACACAAACGTCATCCACACACTTATTAAAAGTAGAAGAAATTTATGTTACTATTTATAGATTAACTCGAAGTTAATCAGAGACCTGAATGAGTACCAACTGAAAATCTCGTTTACCATAACCTTCGAGTGAATGCACTTCAAAAAGAGCGTTTCGTAGTTCAGTTGGAATGAAATTCAAGATATCGAAGCATTTTTCTTGAAACGATACTAATTTAACACCTTGAATATAGTTTTATGGTGTACATGAGACAGCCTTCGTGAGGCATATTATGATAAAGAAGACTCAAATAACCAATTGAGTCCACCGAGTTAATTTCCAAATGCGTGTATAACTCCACCTACGTACGGAACGCCATCCGACTAGAAAATGCGACTGATTGAACTCGGGTATGACGCTTACCCGATGAGCCTAAAAAAGGGTGAAACTGATGGTGAGCTGTCAGCGGCTTTTTTTAACTTAATAGGTGTTGTGTCATGAAGGAGCAAATTTATTTACAGACTATATTTGGTACAATAGGGTGCTTGTATTAGCCGGAACTACTCCAGAGGGTGAATATACCGTAATAAGTGATCAACACAAAGCTATTCTCTGTTTAGGTCTGTCTCCAATGCACAAAAAACGCAAAACCTCAAAACCTCAAAACACAACACCATTTGATCGATCCAGACACCTTATTTAGATGAAAAATAAATTGTTACAGAACGACCCTGTCTAGTCAAAACATGGACTACTCTGACCTACGTTGCTTGAGCTCCAGAAGGCTCAGTGGTTAAGGCACCGACCTATCGACCGAAAGGTCCCAACCTCGGCACCTCGACTGCTTCTGTTTAGGCTTGGGCAACATCCCAGCCCTCGTGCTTCTTTCGGATTGCATGCCAGCTATGTACCAACTGTTACACCACCGGTTGCAGCAGAGCAATCATCTAATTTTCTATTACAGTGCTTGTTCATGAGCAGCCAATATAATATTTACGTAGTTTGCTTGACCCATTTCTTGTAAACTGTGACCAACAGTAAGCTCGAAATATGGAACAACTCGGTATAGGGAAATATTATACGCACATATTTCCGATCCGATCAGAACAGCTAACTCAGTATACTTTTTCTCCTCATTTACAGGCCGATTATTCGCCGAACTATCTGGAAGATTATGTGGAGGGTAGTGTTCGGTACGATGTGCGAGATGGAGAACGGGGAAATCGAACATATACTCCAACAGATAAGCTGTAATAACATGGAAAATACAATGCTCCAGGCTAGTCAGTTACTTCCCAAATGCATGTGAGTGG
This sequence comes from Opisthorchis felineus, assembly GCA_004794785.1. Classification (NCBI taxonomy): domain Eukaryota; kingdom Metazoa; phylum Platyhelminthes; class Trematoda; order Opisthorchiida; family Opisthorchiidae; genus Opisthorchis; species Opisthorchis felineus. The sequence continues at coordinate 230,605 of SJOL01007780.1, read as the reverse complement.
ACAGTGTAGTTAACTCTACGAACCGGTGACTGCAGTATGAGCTAGATTATCTTCGGTCAATCACCCCGTCGGCAGTGACATAATAAGCGACATTTTTTCTTAAAGTGGTGACCAGGCAAACTGCCTTCTTCAGCCACTATTCACCCTTTAAATGTTAGGTTTGCTTGAGACAGCATTACGGGTGAAAAGTGATGGAACAGTGCTAAAATTTTGTTGCTGTAGTCGTTGTCAGTTCCAGTGATTGATGGTAGTCGTCATTTTTGTTACCGTTGCTCCGTTCACATGCTATGGCCAAATTTCCTTGACAGTGAACACGTTCTGTATACTGACCAACGGTTTCCCGAGGAGTAAGTGGTCCTCACTCAGCACTTATAAAGTTCGCAACTGCATGCGAAAACACTCTTTTTACATACAACAAAAGGCAGGAGAACGGAAATTTGTTTTTCATCAAGTAACAGAGCCTTGTTTCTTTTTGGACCAGAACTTTGGTGCGCTCTCAAGCATACAACCGATCGGTGATTATGGATGAAGGCGGAGCCATAAGTACACAGGGATGGAACGGCCTCTCTCAAACCGCCGGTGGACTCATACTAAATATTCGGGACTGGCATTTAGATTTGTATTGGAGTTGGGTTAAGTAGATTTGCTCAAATTTTTGTAGGAATTGGTAAGAAAAGGACGGTTTGTCCTAGAATAGGATGTTTACAAGACGACTCAGCGCATTTGGTTTGGAAAAACAGAAGAAAATTGAAAAACCGACCAGGCTATTGAGAAAAGTTGTCATCTATGCCCCCCCCCGTCGTTTTGAAGGCCAGGAAGACACATAGTACAGTACAGTACAGTACAGTACAGTACAGTACAGTACAGTACAGTACAGTACAGCACCGCACAGCACAGTAAAGTGCAGTATAGTGCAGTATAGTACAATACAGTGTAGTGCAGTAAAGTACAGTAAACGCAGTAACTAGTCGTTTCTAAAAAAAAGAAGACTTTTCCTAGGAATGGTGGAGTAGCCTTCCTGACACCATGCATAAACTATGTAGACTTTTGGTGCTATAATTCACTTGTGGCATCAGCACAGAACATAACAGTAAGACAGACGCGTGAGTTATTACAGATTAGTCAGAGCCGATTGGGTTGTTGATCGGTTGCTTGAGGAGTGAACACAGATAAACCCGGATATCATGTCTGTTCGCTAACCTTTGTGCTAGGTTATGGAATCGCTGAAGGCAATATTTTGAAGTGCGTAAATGGTTGAATCTCTTTGAATGGCATTTGCACTCATTGACCTGTTTTAGAACATACAAGTTGCAATCATATGACTTTGATATGGTCCCGTCAGGCAACTGCACGTTTTAGTTCCTTCTAGACACGAGTGCGATTTACGTGTGCCACACCAAGACTGTCTGAAAATATGAGAAAAGCACGTCGTTTTCGAAGGGCATTTTCAGTTTCACTTCGTATGGTTTATTTCATTTTATTGTTCCATCTGAAAAGCTTATGGGACGGTTAAATGGTGGTTCTTAATTCCTTTGGTAACTTGTGAAACATACCACATTGTCGACGTGAATCCCAGCCGAAAGATTCAGCTTGGATCCAGTTGAATCCCCCGCTGACAGCAATTTAGTTGGCAAAAGTTTATTTCACAAGGTGCGTACAAAGTAGTTAGTCCGTATAACATAAGGTTGATAAAAAATTGAGTACTTGCCTACTCGATAGGCGTCAAAAAGGGCTAAACCGATAGTAGGCTACTAAAGTGCTTTCAACAACCTTGAAATTAGTGTACCTTTTAAGGAAGAAAACTCCAATAATTCCTTGCGCACAAGGGCACGTTGATGTCTACTCACAGAAAAACAAAACAGTTAGCCCCACAGTTTCGTGATATTTAAAGCTCAACAAATTTTCGAAGAAAATGTCGGTACCTTTTACAATGGAACCGAAATACATGCTCATCTACAACTGCAGTAGAATTAACTGCACTGCTCAGAGGCATGGTGAAGATTGCCATTTAGCCAGAAGTTTGTGTGGGCAAAAATAGAGACCCAGAAATTTTGGCACTTGTCAATTCTGTCAAGCATGATTTTCACTGAAACAAAGTATATGATTCTTTTAGGTCTACGCATTGGTCACGTGTCTTGAGTATTCTACAAGCTGATTTCACTTGCATAGGGGTTTCATACATAGACATCGCATCAGCGGCACATGAACAGACAACGTCCAAGTCTGCCGAAGCGAGATGACTCCGTGTAACTGGTTAGAAATGAA
>SJOL01007780.1:148420-227032 GCA_004794785.1 Opisthorchis felineus | reverse complement strand
CATTCTTATGAGTAGTGTATTACGTCTATAAAAGTATAGTATTCATTTGGTCACCTCATTCGCCCACACATGACCGATTACACCGCAAACTATTGTTCAGCTGAACATGACAGTAGCTGCAGGAGCTACAATCACTGAATAACAAGGACATCGGCCAGGTGACCTAAGCTTACCGGTTGCTCCAACCAGATGAGGCCTGAAAGTGAGGTCCACTCTGGACTACTCTGTGCTGTGATTCACTCTCCCTGATTGTAGGAAAAATGCAAAAGAGCCTTGTTGAACTCTATTTTCAAGTCATGTGGCAAGAGAACTAGGTTATCCGTATTCGGTTTCGGCGGTGTTCGCCGAGTAATTGACAATGTGTTCGGATCAGTGAAAACAAAAAACGGTATGTCAGATAGCGATATCTTTCACTGTCATATACACTAGCGGAGAGATGTTTGAGGTATGTTGGCACAAGTTCATGTATATGGGTGTACTTTAGGGTCCAGGGTAGGAAAAATCCAATTTTGCGAGTGAAATGCATGTAAAACGACTGAAAGAAGGACCAAAACCTAAGAAATGATTAAGTAAACAAAAAATTATTCAGTGACAAGCTACTGAGTGTCATAGATTGATTTATGGTCACGGAGGTCAAATCTACGCCTAAATGAAATAACTCACTCAACAGATCAACTTTTTGGAGTTCTGTAAATGTCCTCTAAAAGTGGAATCTGTTTATCCTGGTCAGCCGTAAGATTTGCCAGTCAATCATATCTCCAATTAAGCAACAACCCGTTTTAAATGGCTTCAAAACATTTCATTTTCACAGCGCCTGGTCGCTTTACACTTGCTAACAGAAGATTTTTTGTCTCTCTTCTATAGATTGCCAACTTTTAAATATTTCCCGTATATTCAACGATTCTTCAATGTGGACAAACTGACAGAGCGTTACAAGGTTATTCATTGTACAATGCAAAGAGAGATCACAAAGTCCATGGAGGCCGGACTCAGCCCGGAATCATTATTGTATCGATTTACTGAGGATGATAAGTTAAAGCTAACACGTGAGTTTTATGGTGTGACAGAGCACTTTTTCCTAGAAGCATTTTGTTTTTCCTCTAGTCATCATGAGAAAGCTACCCACTTGATAGAGCGTCTTCAAATATGGGCATTGTAAGACGGTCCCATCCGACCCCTGAACACTTTCCTCGGCTTTTCATTTGCACTGTTATTCACCACCGATGCCGGCTATCTCTGTATTCGGTAGCTAATGCATGAGTACAAACGTAGCCTTGTCTTGCTGATAACTCTGGTGAGCAAACCACATATCGTGAAACAGTGTCAGTGGTTTTTTTTTGTTAGGCGGGGGGATTGCTCACACTCACTGAGATTTTCATTATGGGTGAGTAATAAACTGACGAGCGATTGACTCGTTAATGACGACAGACCAGCAAGTGATACGCATTGTCAGTGGCTAGGTCGGTCGGTACTTTCGACTGTTTGAGATCGTGCTTGTGGGTGGGCCTATATGAACTAGGACTGCTAAAACGATGGAAACAGGAGGTCATGGACCACGAGCTACTTCGAATTACTGGGCTTACTGAATGCCAAAATGTGTACCGAAAACAACCACATTGCTAGGCAATGTATCCTACGAAATGCACCCAACCAACAGTAGTCGAGTAATGTCACTGGAACCAGTTTGCTCTCAATAAATGAGGATTAATCTTTCCTCCAACCACTGCGCTCTTGATACCAGACATTTCAGCTTCTTTGAATGTAGATTTCATGGTTATCAACCTGCTCATGAGTTACGGAACCTCAGCACTTAGGCTTCTGAAGAGCTTAGCCTCGGGATATTTCACTGGAAATATTGAAAGAAATCGTTTTAGTGATCTGATTTTAAAGCCCAGGTGAGGCAGGAGACAAAACTTCTGTTTGGAAATTACAGTTGTCTTCGATTTACAATTTGACACTCAGTAAGCCCAGTAATTTGGTCTCATAAGCTTCTGTTTGCTACGGTTTTCGCCATCCAAGTTGATGTGGCCTGGCTCATCAACACGACTGACTGTGTTTTCTTAGCAGTTAACAATTCGTTTCACATTCGCTCGTGGACTGTCCGTTCGTGCGCCGTTTGCTCGCTAGTGTCTGAGCGATATCCCTCACCCAAACGAACCACCAATACCTCAAGATATGTGATTTGTCCACCAGCACGATCTTCTGGGCGGGCATACATGGATATTTATTCATCGCAATCAGCTGTCCTCCGTAGTGATCAAAAGTTAAGACAGCTGGTTGGTATGCTGTGAACGAGAGATTATTTGTCGATCAGCGACCGACTGGACGTCAAGCATGCAAACACAAGCCGTCTTGTGCAAAACACGAACGTATCCAAGCAACTCAAGTTATTTGGGATGGATGGTAGGTAATGTAGTGAGAAATACTGGAAATACTGGAAATACTGCCCTGTACTTTCTAAATTTTTAGAACAGATGTACTCTCTATCCGTGAAAGGTTTTGACAAACGACAGAATCTAAGATGTGATACTCTGACTCTTACAAGAGAGGTTGACTCCTTCTGAAAACTAGTAAATTGCCAGTTGATTTCGCGAATGACCAACGAGCATTTCACATCAGTCGATCAATATCGACCGGTAATATGACTTACCGAAATTATTAAATATGCAATTTTCTATTATTCGGTTTCCTAAAGCTTTTTGCTACGATTATTTCACATCTGGCTCCGCTAGGTTATAAGTACCCTTTTAAGATTAAACTCACTCTGTCTTGTTCACTATTCCTTACACTTTCGGCCCAGGCTTTCGACGTTTGTCTACCTACAAACATGGACGTTCCCACTGAGCCTCTTGTTTTTATTTTCCCTTCTGTTGACTTGTTTTCAAATATCCTTCTTTGCGCCACCTAGCCTAGATGACTGGATAGCGCCGACCATATCGTCTACTAATGGCTTGGTGGCCTGTGGATTTAGTAAATCTTGGGAACAGGATAATGTGACTGAAAGGTCAGTCTGCTATTTTCTGGAATTCAAAGCCGTTCCGACAGACATTGTAACATTGCAGCACCAGATTTACGGCAGAATCATATATTTCGTCGGAAAACATATGCACAGTAAACGGCGGTAGACTTTGAGTTAGACTTATTTCAAGCAATATAGATTCTTGAACTTCACTTTGAATTGCTCCAAACTTGAATCAGTCTTTTCTTTCGGATGACCTGCTCATTAGACGTCAACAGTTACGTATTGTCAGTTGAAAACAATCGAGTTCACAATAGCCGCTTCCTTAGGAAACTTTCTCGCAAAAAGACCATCCTTTGGGGTCCGCTCCCAGCCGCAAGTTTGTATGACAGTGATTCATTAGGAGGCAGCTGAATCTCCGTTGTTCAGTTTTCAAGAGCCTTCTTCTAAATCTTTTCTATCCGCTACTTTAGCAACAGAACTGCATCGTTTGGCATTCGAACTAATGGCAGCCGGGAGCGATACAAGTTCTCTCACACTCACTTGGGCGTTTACTTACCTGGCAGCTCACCCCGAACAGTTCAACGACACCGTGAACACGGAAAGTATGGACGCAATACATCGATATGCTAGCGTTGTGCCCTTCGGCTTACCCCACATTGCTCAAGAGGCAATGACGGTAGCTGGTTTCCATATTCCAAGAAGGGCTATGCTCATTTTCAACTTGTATGCAGTGCACCAGAAACAACTTTCAACCGTTTGGAATGTGACACCACCAATACCTTTCTCTCTGGGTGAGTTGATTAGCATCTTGTGAGCTATGGTCACCAAAAACTATGCGGTACCATGACAGCCCAGTTAGGGTTGGGGTATCGTTTCATTTAAACCTGTGGTTTTGTAATCAGACTGCTTGAAATGCCGAAACAAGTCAACCTGAGACACATGCAGGTAAATAAGCAATTCATATGGAACTCACAGGACATTAGTAACCAGCCCATGCATATGTTAACCTTGAAGCGGCGGAAAGACACATTTTTCAGTTTCTCAGACAAGCCTACTGTGTAGCAATCCGTCTACAAATTATATATCACCGACCATCGATGTAGTTGATTAGCAAGGTATAGCGCAAAGTCAGGACATATCATCATGCAAGGCGACCGAACACAACCGATGGACCTCTAGTCCAAAAGCCGGCGAATATTTTTTACGCCGAAAGGTGAAACTAAGGAGCTATACGTATGTTTCACATGTGTCTTCTAGCTACTCTAAATGCAGGGAAACAGTGGAGTTTTTTTCAGTCAGACGTCTAAAATGACATTTCTGGAAATTGAAAATTGGGATCCGAATAGCCCCCTCTAACAACCAGTGCCCACGGAATCGCTTTTCTTATTACTTAGTGGGGAATTTAGCACATTGAGGAATGTTTACGAAATTCCACCCAGATTGACTTTTCAAAGTGATATTCCACTAGTTAGCCAACAAATGGTATAATATCCCTCAAAATACGTAACAGTCTTCCACATCACGTGACTGAGCAAGCACAGGAAGAAGTGGTAGTGCAACATCAGTCGACACAGACATTTTAAGAAATACCTCTTATGAAATAAACCTGTTTTGATATCGTAAATGTTGGACCAACTAAATCTTGAGCAACCTTTACACGATATGTTCGGTTGAAGAAAATCGCAAACGAGAGAGTCATTTGGATATCGAATGAGTCTTTCACTCACGACTGAGAGTACGAAAGTGACCGATTGCTTGAGCGCTAGTTAACTTTCGAGAACTGTGGAAAAAGGGTATGCTTCAACAACTGGAGCGGTGTAATAATGCCCTATACGATGTCTGAATGGAAAAGCACTTTTGGACTAACTGGGTTGATTAGCTTGGACACTTGGCTTCAGTGTAATGCTGACTTTTCGTTCTCATACTGATCCTCTCTTATCGTCAACATCCGCGAGCACTGTGTCTGTTAAACTTTGGAGAAGCATTTTTGACTTTCTTGCTGCTCAGTAAGCATATCTGTACTGTTTTTCTACGCCTCTTTAGGAAAACATTCTTAGCTGAAAATCACTGTTTGAACGACACAGGTGGTAGTCCGTACCGTTTGCCATTTTATGGTCTTTTTGGTTGCTGGGCCTGGTCGTGGTAGGTTCATAGTGCTGTGTGCGCTTTCAAAGCCCAAGTATTACCTGGCTATAAAGATTCAACATGCGTTTGTTTCGCTGAAGTTGCAGAACACTAATACACGTCTGTCAAATTACCCATCATATGAAAGATCTCAGTGGAGACTGCTTTGGAACTGCAAATCCTCCTTGCGAGTCAGGCGAACCGTCCACTGAATGTCACTAAATCCACCCAGTGACACATACGGTGCCTTAAATAAGCGTCTGACTGTTTGGTTTGACGGTGAACACAGGTTCCGATTACTCTGGCTCAGCGTATTAGCCTATTCAGCAACAAAAAATTGTGGTTCAGAGTCGTCGGTGCTCAGACTGAGCGCTTGTGTCCGATATTATTTATGAGTAATCCAAAAAGTATAAGGGACCCAATAGTTGTGGCGCCACCATACTGGTAGGAATAATCACATTGGCCTTATGTTTTACGTGCGAAGGCGTGACTTGTACCTGACCCGAAATCTAGTTGTGTAAAGCCCGCTGTCCAATTCAGCAGAGTGGAAACTACGTCCATTTGGTTTAAAAAATGCACAGGAAAACTGTCCACTCTCCGAATTCTCTCTCTGCGAAAGCATTAGTTTACAATCAACTTTCCTGCCCGATTTTGCAGTACATATTGCTGGATGCTGCCCTACTGGGAAGCCTTCTGTATACACTCCTTATATTTCTCACCTACTTCCTGGAGAACCTCAAGAGAAAAAATCATTTCGTCTGCAGCAATGCGTGAACCTTATTGTATACCCTGCCACTGCATCCATATTTCCCGCAAGCTGGTCAGGTGATTTTATCAAACCGGCCTGCAGCCTGATTGCCAATGTGACCGAATCACGTATACAGCACCGTGGTCTGTGCTCGGTAACCCAGAGCCAGATGAAACTGGCTCATCTTAGTTGGCTGCAAGAACTCCCTCTGACTTCAGGGCGACCGGATGCAGTACTGCGAATCCATCAAGTTCTCTTTCATGACACCCACCGACTCATTGATCGTGCACCTTGTGTCTCCACAGGCGTTTAACCGACACAGTAGGCAACATTATCTGGTACATCCCAAGCTTTCCGCATACAACCGAACAAATTTAACTATCTTATTGACAAAGTTTCAACAGAGAGTTTGTTACAGTTAGGTAGTCCCTTTTCTCAACCGTTGAATGTGCATGCAAAGCCACGTTTTACTAAGCGTCCTGAGGGCTTTGGCATTGGATGATCTATTGGTTCCGCTTCTTGAGAAAAGCATACAGTGAGGGACTCGGTCTATGCGTACCCATCAAGACTGCAGGAAACCGCATTGTAGACCGAGAATGCGTCGACTGTTCAGCCATAATGAATTGCTTGAAAATCTCTCACCAGCAGCTACATATTCCACTGAGTATGACATCGGTCAAAAATACCCGCTCAGTTTGTCGAGTCAAAATCAGAGGGTGCTGCTAACCGAAGACCAACTAACCCCCTAGGGATAATGGCCGACAGAATGCACGAGTTAAATATAATCACCTCACGTCAGTATTTTGAAAATAGATACATGGGTTCGAGGACATTGGTAGGCTTCAGCTAGCACTTGCAATCAAGCCTCGATCAGAAGCTCACAAATTCTTTAACCTATCCCAATTTTTACCTAACACCACATATTTATTGAACACCATACAAACCCGTTATTTTGATTAGTAACAGTTCCAGGTTCTCAGATGAACCCGAAACATTCGCTTTGTGGGGTTGTATTTTGTTGAATGGCATTTTACCGCTCTTTCGTGGCAAACTTACAGTACTTGATCTGTTAAGATTGACTAAGTTGTACGGACACTGAGTGACTGAAGCACATTCCTTGGGAGTGGTGACTAGTCCTTTATGAGCTGATATTTTAGACTTACTTTATGTTACCTATTGCAGTACAGTCGGTCACAGCAGTCTGATTTTGTAGAAAATAGAGACGACTGATAATACTTGTCTGAAGGTCTACCCCTAGGATTTGTGTACCCAGATGCGACTTGCATAGTACAGTTTGTCAGCACGCTATCATGACTTTCTGACAACAGATGTATTCTCACTTGCACAAACCATCGAACAACACTCACGCACTTGCTATCGTTGTCCATACAGCTGATCTAACTGAGTAAGCAGTAGATCACAGTGACAATTTTACGTGATAGAGTCCTCATCTCGTCCTAACTCAGGCTGTTAGATTCGTGTCTGTATATCGATTAATCGTGTATTCGCATCAATTTATTGATGTGCGCGTTGTATCGATTAATTCACTTGGTTTTTAGATGAGTGATAACTGTTCACCACTCAGACGGCTTCCGCTCGTCCAATGGTTGTTTTCTCTCTTCTTCTCGCAAGCGGCAGTACTTTGAAAGTGAAGGAAGCTGCATAAGGCAGTAAAGAGCGATTCCTCAGAATCAGCCTCATAAAGGCAGGTATTTTAGGAGTATTTCACTTTAGGTCGAAGGAAGATGCTTCTTCTAGCTCAATATCCTCATCCTCGATCACCTTGAAGCTTTTGGAGGCGTAGACAGTCGTCCCTTCTGCAAAAGAAGAAATCCAGTCCTTTGATTAAGAAGCGTAAAATCGACTGGTAGAAAGGTGATCAGATTTTGGCTTTTTAAAGTTCCTCCAACATGCAGTACCGTCCAGTAAACGGAGAAAAAAGCTGTCTCACAGGTATACGGAGGAAGGGAACTCTGTACAGTTCCACTTATGTTAGCAACAAGACTGCTATTCATAGACTAGCACATCGCGCAATTCAAATATGGTGCTGATAGGAAGGTCCGTCCTTCAGCAAATATTTAGACGGACGACCTGACTTCCTGTGCAATTTATTCGGGTAACTGCCTACTCTACAACATCACCACATTTGTTAAATCAGTCCCAATCATCTCGGCCTCCTCAGGCCACAGTTATGAAGACTTACCATTTTATCATTAAACTTATCAGACCTACCAATCACACCACCTGATCACTGTCATTGTCCATTTAAACCTCGGACAAACACTGTGTGTCAGAACTATCGGGGCAATACGTAAGTGACAAACCACACCCAGCCGGCTGCATAGCAAGCGGAACAATAAGCATGCGTCGGTTCGAAGATTCGAGTTGATGTACAATCACCGGATAGTGGTCATAAACAATACAGGTAGAATCATGACGTCGTATTGATGTTTTATTTCAGGTTTATACATGTCATACGCTGTGACCAGCGAGTTGGAAATTTAGATGACCACAAGGACATCATCAAGGATTTTTAGTTGACATGAGAATAGTGAGAAAGATAACGTCATAAATTCACAAACGTCTACGTTTCGCCATATTGTATCGTAGTTCTTGGACCCAAAGCACAATGGCTGGTTAGCATCCCAGGTGGATCCCTCTGTCAGAGGTGAATGAAGTACTGGTCGCCTTTGCGTCCCCCAAGGAGTCGAATTCGGTGCTACTTGCAAGCCATCAATACCTAGGGGATAAGATCTTAGGGCAGGCAAGCAGAGGTCAGCTGAAAGCTACAAGTCGGCATCACAAGGATCTATCAAGATGGTGAACGTCATCCATTGGCTTCCAAACTGCAACAAGTAAATTACGATGAAAATGGCAATGCTTACTACCTACTCCATTAGGTGGAAGTGGATAATCATGTAACCAGTTGGTAGTTTGGATAGCTCCAGGGTGACAATACTCACTTCACTTCACATAACAGTAGGCTGAGCACTTGGATCCATGCTACCTTAGTTGAAAGTTAATTAAGTGGAATGTTGGTTCGGATGGAATTCGACTAGAAGAGATAGTTTGGTCTAATAGAGGAGAATCAACGTCTGAGAGAGGCATTTGGGAAGGGAGCTGTCGTTCAACTTTCTTAGTCCGTACCAACTCGACGACGGAGTCAGTGCTGTATCCGGAAGAGTGCTTTTTATCCGAATGTAACAACAAATTGAAGCAAATTCACTGCAGTCGTAGGTTTGGTTCGATGCATTGGAAATAGCATCTAAAAAGTTACAGAGTCACGCTGAGCTCATACGCAAGTTGGGCGCGTGACCTCTACAGACCAGTAAGACAGAGCCTACTTGGTCATCTAAACCGGATCGGATTCACCGGACAGTATAGAATTCAAACTCAACTGTCCACTGACGGGCAATAATATCAGACATCTTATCGGCAATAATACATAAGGAAGTTTGAAACTACCTGACTTACTTGCCTGATGTAAGCGAGTCAGTCAAGTTACTCTGTAAGGTAACTATGGTCATCTTTAACTAGGTTGTGCGGCCATGCAGCCCAGAAGAGTTGCTACTCTAATGTACAATCCTGTTGTCATCGTCGTCCCGTCGTATGAATTTCGCATGTGAGAGCTATGGGCGGTACATTGTAACATTGTCAGACAGCTGTCTCTGACTAAGAGCTGAGTGCACTGAATGAAAGTGTGGTCTAATTTGGACGTGCAGTGTGATGTTCCGAGACGACCTTCTACTACTAACCGAAGCTCTTATGCATGCATTATGTCTCAAGGGTTATGGGCATGATTGTGATTCTTTTAATTTCCAACAGCGTAAGGAAAGTAAGTCCTTGCGGCTCCTGCTCAGAGTCGAACATTCACGATCACAGCCAAAAGCTTAGGCCCTAGAAAATTTCCATTCACACCTCACTGGTCCGGACAGCCCTCTTCCTCACCTGATGCAATTATTTCGGTTAAGACTCACCAGGGTGTAAAAACAATTGACTAGGGGTTTGTTCGTTTTAAGGTTTATCTGATGTGTACATCCTCTTCCGCTGCCGATGCTACGCCAGCGGTCCAACTGAGTTATCACGCCTGAACAGGCTGACATGCTCGTACTTGGTGAGTGCCGTTTGTCCAACGTCTCAAAAGAAAACCAATCCTGATTCGTATGTCGGAACTTCCAGGATTGTCATGGCCTCCCGATAAAGTTTTATTACTTATAAGTGATTGTGGGATTCGTCGGATTTGTATCTGCATCACTGGCATGGACAGTTCAACTTATCTCTGTACGTGTTTGTGGAGGCTCATACAAAGCGTATGGGCAATCCGATGCATTGCAGTTATATGTAGTGATGTACACGAAAAGTTTTGAATAAAAGCATTCAGATATTTAGAATACCATAGAGCTCGTACTACATTACATACAAATCACCGGGTATGGCTTTCATACAATGGAGATGCTATGCGATCAACAAAAACTGTTCTCTCATGCAGATAAGCTAAGTATATTCGATGTTTTGTCTTATTAGCGAATTCAGAACATTGTTTTCCCAACAATTTATTGGTCGAAAAAGGGTATCATTAACACTAGGACAACGGTATAACTTATCATCCTGATATGATTGGCGTTCGTCAGTTCTGAGCGCGAAAGTTTACAGCAATAAACTGACAAAATAGCGTAGCTCGTACTGGTAGTTTTTAACCGCTCAAAAAGTAAAATTAACTCCTAATGAAGCACTTAAAAAATCCCTACTTGCTTTGAGTAACCTGCATCGGTCTTGGACCGAAGATGGCGGCATTTTCATGGCAAACGTTTGCCAGTTGCTTCTGTCTTTGCGTATTACAGAATTGCTAAAGAATGATTTGAACTGCATGTATTCAACATGGAGACCTGGGAATTCCTGTACTTAGTTTGTTGCACTCACCACGCGCAGAATATAAGTCGATTCGTGGTACTGATCATGAAATGACATTGGACTGCAGTGATGTGTGAATTTGAAGCGGCCTTCACGGACTGAACCACTTTGGTGCCAAGTAAACTTCTGGTCCATAGCTGCTGAAGACAACTACGCATGCAACTTTAGTGATGTAATGAAAACAAACGCCTACTCAAATAAAAACACCATAAACGAGTGATTCAGTTATGTCTCCCGTGAAAACTAAATTGGTATGCAAATGAGTGTATTTTGCTAGAACCAAAGCTTAATAGCTTAACACACCGGAAAAAGGAGGAGCCACTCATAAGCATGATGCTGTTTGCAAATGAAAATTTACACTGCACGTATTAGTTAGGCAGATTTTGTGGCGCGGTGACCAGAAAATCCGTGTTTTTCAGGTGTTATTTTGCTATTGTACACCCACAGAACTCAGCACTCAGTGAACCGGTATCCAAAACTGATCGCAGAAAACTTACACAACATAGCCGTATTCCCGCAATCAAGTTATGATAACAGCGCCGGTGTCAACTATAAGCTGCTTGAAGGTACTTCTACCGTGGTTATTTGCTGTGCGTGGACTGAGCAACAATGAACCCAGTTAATGGATAAAGCTTTACCAACAGTCAGAATTGCTGGCGCTTTGAAAATCTTATCCATAGTCTCTGGTTCGAAAGAAAATAACTGTAGCTGATCGATCGGACTATCACGAACAAACTTCCTGGCAAATATCACAGGTCGTATGGGGCCATAAAAACCTAGCAACAGGCCGATTGTAGATGCATACTTTAAACGTTCCATGACGTTAGATGCCTTTTCGCCCTGTTTGTTGCACCATGCAACATGTTTCGAAACTCTCTTTAAAAGTTCATTTCTTGTCTAGTTTGAACCACGATCGCAAGTTAACTGTCAACGCTAGACGTCAATGGATGCAATATTCTGGAAAACTAAAAGTTTCAAACATTTATGTCAAATGTCAAATTGTCTTGAGGTCAGTTATGCCCACGAGAAAATTACTTGGTTATGTAGCTGCTGTACGTCTGCATTACGATGATGTTCGACTTGCATACAACTTGCTATCGTTGCAAAGTATTAATAAGAATTCGAGTTTAGATTGATTATAGTGATGTCCAGGTGATTTCTGTAGCTCCCAAACGTGCCACGACCTCGATGTCTTCAAGGTTGTCCCATACGAGTATGTTCCATTTTCTGGACACTAAACGGTAACTAAATAAAGGGATCTGACAAGGTCAATGTTGCGTCCATTTTTTGTAGCATAGTGAAATCCCTAGATACTTTCTACATGTACACCCCGTATGTGGATATTTCTGTATCATGAACAGCGCAGAGAACGAAATTGCCTATTTGCTGCGTTATCTTACACTTGGCGACTTTTTACACTTACAGACATTTGAGTAAATTGTAGGCACATTCTGAAGAATGCTAAAGTGCATATAATGGCGGCTGTTTTTGTTTCATGTTCAGCAAATTGTGCCGCTATACAATTCATCTTTTTAAGAATACTGACAGCAGTTGAGTCACCATTTCGGCGCATCACAGCGGAAACACGATGTTGCAAGCTTATTTAGCTGCGTTGTGCATGTTTCATTTCCTCCATCAGTATGACTCCAATGCCATTCGATTCGGTAATAGCGAGCCATTTGTTTTTTCCTTCTTATACATTCTAATACCGTTGTCCGCCAAAGCATGTTCTTATAAGTGGGCTTTACACGGTTCGTGGCATTCAAGTCTCTTCAGGTCTCAGCCTTACATGGAAATACCTTTGCGATCAGGCGATTAACTGTCACCCTCATCGGACATGTGCATTGCGAGCGATGCCAGCAAAGGTCATCTCAGTCCGGATAGTGTAGCCGACGTGTCTCACACGCACCTGTCTTTGTGTATATGCACCACTACTACAAGTCACCTAATCACAATAAGCTGACAAATGTGCGAATACAAGGCGATCCTACTGAAACAACCTAACCATCGTCGAGTCAACTACTCAGACCCAAGGTTCACACTTTTGAAGGGCTGTGAAGCCAGAGCGGTGAAGTAAATAACCGCCAGGTGATGCTCAAAAGATGATTGCCCCATTCTTGTGGTATAATTGTGCCAACACAAGGAAGCAGACAAAAAGCGGGGTGATTAAATCCTGGACAAGAACAAAGCTGACAGGTATGTGAAAGTTTTATTTTGACGTCTCTCCCCATTGTAAACAGCAGAACTTCATAAAGGTCATTCTGTTTCCACTAATTCTGTTTCGTGAGTCGTTCGGATTTTTGTAGACTATCAGCACATGGTCCGCCTAAAATACGGATCCATTAAGGAAAAGTGCATCAGAGCCCATACAGTGATGTAATCTGCGAAACACTCAGTTAAACCTATTCTATGCTTCGGCCGGATGGCTTTTAACCCGAAGTAGATCGTAGAAGAAGATAAGCCTCAAATTCAACTCCATTGTACAGTGTTCTGGACAGTCCCGAACAGCCGAGACCACTATGAGTCTTTTGGTTACCTCCACCTTAGCTGATAATTGATATCGACTATGCCAGCGATCTGAAGTAACGTTATCAAATCCCTATGGTAAGACTAGTCATAGTTGTGGTGATTGTCTTAACTCACAATTGTTATTCGGTGCAGGCATTCATCCAAATGTCTAAGCTGGAAATAATCGCTTCCTTTCTTCCCATACCCAGAGGTAAATATTACTTATGGTGTTGGATACTCTAGTTTTTATTCTTCAGTTCGTGAATTACTTTGTATCATCAGTCGGTGTTGTCCTTTTCACACAGGTGCTCGATCCTGTCCTGGAGGTCGATTTGCAAACAAACTTCTGCTTGATATTATCCAGTCCGTTAGCAACCGATTCAACATTGAGGCCATCAAGGAGAACAATTGTCCTCATCCTGTACCTCGTGGACTTACAAGAGGTCCAGCGGAAAACTACTTTGTCTTTCATCCAAAAATGGCACTCTAATTTGTGAACTGCTCTTCTATTGTGAAGCAAACATTGGACTATGATATGAATGCTGTAATGTACATTCACAGATTAGATACATTAATGATACTTTAAAGTCACTTTTTCCACAAGGTTTAGTGCTCACGGAGTTTCTGAAACACAGGGACTTCTTGATATTGGAGTTAGCTAGAATGTATAGGATGGAGTGGAACCTTCTGAAGAAGAGCGATGTCATATTCACTCATATTTGCTCTGATACGGTCATCCATCACCAGGACGCAGTAGTTCCACATCACTAAACGTCAACGGTGACAGTCAAGTGTTACTAAGGTCACATGAACCCAACCGACCAATGAAGAGAAAAGGTATAGGTGTCTATGAGGGAGGACAAGTTGTCAAATCCTTTGCATGTTATGGTAGAACATCGTTGAAACAAGCATACTTATCAACCAGGCTTTGCTTCACGAATAATAAGAAAGTGGCCCGCGCTATAGCGGCTCAGATGTGCCTCTTAGACTAGAGATATGTCGTCCCTCCTTCAGAAGTGATACAAACAGGTAAATACCACTCTCACCAAAGTGGTCTCCTATTCGACGGCATCTAGCAGAGTTCCGAACTTACAAGACGTCTGTCGGACAGTGCATATTCTGAAGCCATGAAATGAAGCTTCCCACCACAGTTTTGAGGTAACTGATTAAAAACTAGAACAGTGCGACTTCACTAACACAGCTTGACGAGATTCTCTGCAAAAACTTCCTGATACCCTTTTTACAGGACTCTGAAACGGGTGAATATATAATGAAGATGAAATGGTGTCAGAGACCCAAGGTGAAGCCCCTCTTTAGCGGTCACTTCAGACGGCAAACCCGGATGGTGTTTCGAACCAGCATTTATCCATATATATTATANATATATATATATATATATATATATGAACTCTTGTTTACGTTCTCTGTTTAACTTCAAGTGTAGCCAAGGAACTGGAGGAAAGTTGGATTAGCCGGTTGTCGACAGCAGTAGGAAAACTCAATAACGGAACCGACCGAAAGCATCGAAATAGGGACATGCTGCGAAGGTGACTCACTGTACTTCCAACGAGTGGCTTGAAGACGGCCCTGTAGGATTTTATAGACTACTCTTACGTGTGTGTAACTGCGAATTTTAGGAAAGGTCCATGTTCGTGAACCTCTATCAACCTGCAATATTAGTATCACGTTCCTGAAAACTGATATTCCAAAGGAACAATTGAAGTGAGGACGATCTGCTTCCTGCTTCCTTCCACTGGGTACAAACTCAATCAAAAGTTTCGACATTGAAGGACTGACGATTTTTTTGGGATCAACAAAAACGAAATCGTTCAATCAAAGCACTGTAGAAACAAATACGAAAGAAACAAAAATAAACGTCCTGAGTTCAAGATGTTGAATATTACGTGACATCGTGTCAGTCATGTCATGCTTGTGCAGTTAAGGATGAAATTCGTTGAACAGCGCCTGAAATCGTTGTTCTATATCAGACGCATTCAGCAGCCCATGGCTAGCTCTTTCCAGTTCACCGCAAAAGTCTTGTAGTTTTCGTAAGAGCAACGAGCGATTTTTCTTCGGTTTGGTATTTGAAGTGCGAGTCCTCCTGTTGGCAAACCATGAGGAGACCTGTAAGAATGAATAAAAACAGTGCACTTCTTGTCAACACAAAAATGTTTCAGAATATTGTATTATACCCTCCCCCTAGTGGGCAACCAATCAGTTCTACAAACTTAAGTATGAGCGATGGGGATCATGGTCTTGATCAATAGTTGCGTGCGAATCAATTCAGCAACATTATGACAGTAAACTGATCTCCGTTCAACAAAAACCTACTGCTAACATGATAGCTGACCTGTTTAAAGAGCTCTCTACAGAATCTTCCGGGCTAAACAACTCCACGAAAGTGCAAATTTCCTGAGCTACATGTATGATGAAAATATGGGAAAATTTAGTTGTAATTTACAACTTATTCTCAACTGAGGGGTTGCTTGTAATGAGATGTTTCCAAGGATTTTCATTACTTGACTGGAGGCGACAGGTTTACGCACCCAAGGGTCCTTACTTCTAAAAGTGTTTAAAGTACTCGAGATCCACTTTGCTCGAGTTGTGATGCTCGTTATCGTTCAGGTGTTCGACTAATCCAAACGCATAAATATTCCTCGAAATTTCCTATTTTGAAATACCGTAAGCTCGTTTAGGCTCAAAATTGGAAACTTACACTTCATTGGTGAAGGTTAAGTATTCAAACGAAAATACCCCCGTCAAAGTGGGTCATTTAGGTTACGCAACGTTATAGGATGGGATTGTTAGCCACACGAGTAAAGGGGCGCTTGCGGCCAGAAGGGTGTTGTGGTGAAGGAAGAAAGTTTTTAACCGAGGCGGAATGCAACCCATTTCGCTACATCCACCTGAGGGGTCCCAAGCAGGAGAGTAACCAAGTTCTGTCCCATCAGACTATTTCATATAGGGTCTTTTCCGGTAGATAGGTGCAATGGAGCCGTTAGAAGGATAGTACTGGACTGAAGCGACAGTCTTTAAACGAGAAACTTATATGAACATTAAAAAACTTGCAAAAGCGATCTGCACAGATTATGTGTTTAAACGATATGAAAAAAAGGGCAGCATATGTAATAATGGCCTTCGACAAATGTTTTGGTTGATAAGGTTCTTGGCTGAATAGCTCAACAATTCTGAATCACGGTTTTCATATCTGACCGAAAATTTATGTTGAAAATTTCAGTACAGTTCTTAAAGTGGTGACGTAAACTATACCAGAATGCTGTTGTCTTTATACAGCAACTACCTGAGAAATGGTCTTCTGAAGCTAGACCACTCTCTATGGAGCCCACAACGATCTCTCATCAGCCAACACCTGGTATGTGGTGCCTCGGAGCGAGACCATCCGAGAAGACAAACACTGACTCTTCCCTTGATGGTATCTTCTGAAGGGGAGCACCGCAGTAAGTTCGTGGGCTTTTTCTCGAGCCAACTGGTATTAGTGATGAAGGCCAGTTTTATAGCACATTTCTAGGAAGAGGTAGGTTGGGTTCAACAGAGAGCTGTTTTAATAGTCGCCCGATAAAAGTAGTGGACTAGGTTAGCTGTTTGATGAAATCCAGCGTTTCTGTGACTGACCACAGGCAAACATAGTGAAATCACTCACATCAACTTACCTGTGCCACGGTAATACCGCCGAGCATAGCAAATTGCCATTTTTCCTCATTTGTTGGATAGGGATGATCTAGATGCCCACAGTACCACTGATCCATCAAACTTGAAGCAAGTTCATTCAGCGGTTTGTTTCGAGACGAACCTTGATTCTTGCTTGATCTCTCGTCAACGTTATAGACTTCCGCTACATCGCCGTATCTGCCATGCGATGACATGGGCTGGGATCGAATTTCTCTTCTCATACCAGTTCTTAAATTATACTTTTTATTGCCTGTTTTTGTTGACTTTCTATCAACTAATTTTAAATTCGGGGCTGGCTGGTCGGCTCCATTATCCGAAATCAAAGGAGTAGTGCAAAGTGTTGTTTGTTGGTATCCGTTTTGCATACCTGCGTTGGGGAGGAGTACATTAAAAGCGGATTTATGAAATTCAGAACCATTGTTAACTTGAATGCCCATATGTTCGAAACAGCAGTTGGTTACGCCGTACTGTTGACCACCGGTTTTCACAACGTCAGAAATTAAAGGGTAGACTCCGGATTGCAAGGGTTCAGCAGAACAGCGTGATATCCCTTCCAACGCCTGCGTCTGAACAGCTAACATCCAAGGCCAACCGGGATTTAGCATTTTTGCTGTTTCGTCAGCGCAAAACCGTTCAGTGCCAAGACCAAAACCGCTGGGTTGCGAAAAACCTATATCTTGCCCTATGTTGGGCAGAGTAACAGCATCTTCATTGGTAAAAGGCATTCCATTCAGGTGGTTAGCATTGCTCAATGCAGTAGTTTCGTTGTATGGTAGCTGAAAAATACTGTAGTCGCCCTGGTGCTTTGACTGTTGTGGTGGTCTTATCTGGAATGCACTGAAAGAGACTGGCCGCTCTGAGTTGTTCGGAGAACTATTCTCTTCATTTTGCACCGTATAAGATGTGGCAATAGAGTCGTTTCTCTGTATAGAAATTCGTCTTTCTGAAAAATCTTGACCAGCGGTTATGTTCGGCATGGGAACCACAAGCTGAGGTTCCCCGGTTCCACCTGGAGGTACTGATTGTGTAATCCCTACATCAGCAGTGTTTTCCGGCCTTTCCCATGGCAATGTGGGTGAGCAGCCACCACAAACTTCGACTTTATTTATGCCTTTCTCATCGGCAGTTGGTATTGAAGCGAATTCACTAATTGAGGCAACGGCAATCGCTGTCTCGTTAGGTCTGCCTTTATCGAGGTTCCATGTTTCGCTAGATGATTGAGGAGCAGCAGAACTCATGTCAACTGGAGGAGAATCCTTTTTGCATATGGGTGAATCAAATGGCAATCTGGGAGTTTCCATCTCCACTCCAGCAGAGTCCGAAGGAATGTAGCTAAAAGAGAGTGTAGACCAACATAAACCATCAAACAGTGAGTGATGATGACAGAACATTATCAAAAGCAACGAGACATCAAAATTGGTCTTGGTAGTGCACGCACCCAGCCCATTACTCAGGTGAAAATCACGCCGCTGATCTTTAGGTAGTCCCCGATTTAGACTTAGCTCAACAGGTTTCTCAGGATAAATAATCCTAACTTGTTGTCTGCGTTCCCGAAATTCTGATTTACCGCCCATGTTATTTAAGCAAGATATTCTGCGGGCGCCAATGGCTTCCCGAATACGATAATTATCAACTCAATGCGTGTAAGCTAATTATTTCTACATAGTCGTGAGTGACTTCTAGGCACAAACATGAGGTTGAGGAAGTTCCTCCGATCAAAATAAGTCTCCTTTATTGCTTCGCCAAATGCACCTCACTCGCTGTGAGGTTCTATCAAAATTCAACATGGCCGTCATTGATTTGGCCTCCTATTAGGTTGCTAACCGGTCGGATTTGGCGTACCGATACTATCAGTTATCGGCGTATTTTCGACCAAAGTCGTTAGTGTCTTTATAACGAGGTTCAGTCATAATCCTTATCTGTAAATTCACTACCTACAGGATATGCATTATTGAGATGTTTTAGGAGGATCGTGAAAAGTAAACAGCTATAGCCTTACTGCTGGCGAGTAGTTGCATTTATTGGTTGATTCATATGAGGCGCGAGAATATCAATGAATTACATGAATGACCGGGGGAAAGTAAAAAAGCACTAGACTTATTGGCGAGAGTTTTTTACCCATGCAAGAGAGAGAACACCCCACGCAAGTAAGCAAGATTTCGGGCAGACTCATGAATATTATTCGATAAGGTGAGTAATCGCAATACTAGGTGTTTTTGCATTGAAGATGATGAAAATTTTCAAATACCTAGATTGAGCGGCCAAAAAAGTTGTGAATGAAGTTATTCTTATAGTAATTTTTTGGGTGCATGTTGCTGCCTTGAAAATGTAAATGAACACGTCGTCTCGGAAGTCTGTCAGCCCTGCTGGTGAACCCTTGCGTGGCTCCCACACTGGACCAAACATTCGTCCAGCTCACCAGTTCTCAAACTTATCTGACGATCGTCCCATTTCTTCCCATAACAGATGCTAATGCACCCTCAGTAAATGTGCGTTATATGAACGGCCAAAGTAATCCCTAACGGAATCCCTGTGAAGGTAGCCCCCCTGAAGAGTACACCAGTGTCCTTTGTCAGGCAACAGATAATGTGCGATCCGTCCGGGAAAATCCAACCCCGTGGAGATCTTATACAGCTTTCCCTGCGATGGCCTGTCTCAAGAACTTAGTGTGTTGAGAAAAATGCGACGGATACCAGCCTAAAAAAACTAAGTTGATAGTCACTCATGAGACAACTGAGATTCCCATACTGAAAGCTGTTGAGTCTACTTCGACAGTTAGAAGGTGACCTGTCGACAAAAATAACAAAAATCACCGCTGAATACAGTCTGGGAAACAGCATGAACAAAAGCCTGTTTTATTTCGAAATTCAGAGTAGCGTTCGTCCATTTAGTTATGCAACCAAGAGCCTCGGTTGTCCCAGTTGTTGTTGGATCTCACGTTTATGAAGGCTGTATGTTGCCAAGGCAATGAAAATTTACTCACCCGCTAGACTTTTTTATTTGTACACGGTGAAACAGCAAATGTCTTATAAAGGCTTATTCCAGACGAACGAGCTTCAGAATAAAGTCTACCACCAAACCAAGGCTCAGTGGGTACACCTAATTGCATGCGAATGTTCGTTGGCCTCGACTGGGCTTAGACCACCTGGGTTCGCTTGCACACATTCAAAAACTAAAATCCACGGATCCACTGCATTGACAAGATTTATTTGGACAATGTCATGCATGATGATTCAATAACTGCATTATGGATGACAACTTGAGTCAGAATTTTCATAAACAGGATAATCACGTTAAAGGAGCACAGTTATCCACCGTAGCCAACACGCTCATATCATTTTCCATCGACCCTTCCCATCCAACTTCGTTCTACCGCTCCTCCATAGCAATATCATCCATTTGAGAAAGACTGATCTAAACAAAGGACGCCTGTTCCAATTGTTAGAAACTGAGGAATCTTTAGTGAAAAACTCAGGTATGCATAATGCGTGCAAAATTATAGACACCTATGACGAACTAAGCGCTAAACCAGGAACTACTGGTGACGGTAATAGCTCTCGCAGTTTAAAGCAGATGCTGCTATGTGTTTTAGAGGTGACCAATGACGGTGTTCAGCTTTGCTCTGATGTTAGTGAGGCGTCAACACAGTTACTGTGGGACCGAGTCAGCGCAACTTTAAACGGAGTGCGATACTTTGGAATCCAAGGTTTGAAGGTTCTGGCAAACACAATCGGTAATGAGGTACATACAATTAAACCTTCTCACTCTTAGCTATTGTTTATCAGAAACGCGATAATGTTCGCGGTACTGAAATAAAGTGATCGAATTTGAGTGCACCCTACAACGAGGGACCACTGTATCCTCATGTTGCAGTAAAAGAGCCCTACCACCATGATCACGTTTCAGTCACGTTCGACCGCAGGCTGCCACCACATACTGATATCTTTGAAACCGCATAACAAGAGTTGGAAAACTCTCTAATTAGTCATTCTCAAATACGTAAAAAATTCGCAAAGTGAAATCCTCACACATTAAAGGTGTAAAATGGCACTGAAAAAGGGGTACTAACACAACTAACCGCGGTCAAATTGGACCACATAACACTTGAGCATTTGAATGAAAGTTCTTAGGTAGAATGCATGAAGTTTATTCATTGTTGGACGAAGAAGTTAAGGTGCTTTCAAAACACTACAACCATATCTGGTTATCGTTGAGTGCTAACTGCAAACCTTGGTTGAGAATGGCCAGAAGTCGAATTTTTCGACTACAATCGGTCGATTTTCACAGCATGGAAAAAGATTAGGTTCGTCTTTATACTCACCAAGGCTTTGGACATCCGTGGCTACAGCCAGTTCGTAGCCAGGTTGCTGTGGCAATGTCAAATCAAAAATATGGGATAAAGATGCAATAGATGAAACTGCGATGCATCATTCGCTGCCACTTCCGTTCAACCCAGGGGCGAAGGTTTGGACCGTCAAGACACTATCGCCTCTGGCGTGAACAGGCCTTAGCAGATGTGCTCCAGCCTCAGGTTACCTGTCAAAAGACATGCTTGTAGTGGCTACTACCTTACAGTTCTAAGTAGGCTCTAGCGACTGTCTCGCCGCGGTTTGGGTGCATGCTATATGCGGTTTAACATCCTGTGAGTGTTATTAAGCTTGCATTCATATATTTATAGGTAGAGAAAAGTTTATGGTAAAACACAACAGTAGGGATGAAAATTTGCTGGTTTATGGTTACAGGGCCACTGGGTCTCTTAGGTATACTCCGTATACTGGTCATATAGACGTTGATTTGCAACGCACGTGGATGTACCGTTATGGTTGTACATGTGAGCGTAATTTTTTTGATGCGTGGAACAGACTTTTCGTCGGCCCTACAGTCGTTGTGAAAGATGCAAGGAACTCATAGGAACAGACCCATAGAGCGGTACGCGTGCGTGAAATTCATAGCCAAGGTCACGAATCACCATGATTTGAGGTCTGGCGGGGCTACAGAAACTAGCTACCTGCTGAAAGTATGAAATATATGATAACAGACTTTAGGTCCTTAGACTCTCCACACTTTTCCATATTGAGCACGTGCACCCCAATACTCTGCTGTCAGTTTCGTTTACACTCGTGAAATTGTGACTGAAAATTTTGTGTGGGTTAATTCTGACAAACAGTCGCAAACCTTTAAGTATTACTGGCTGTCATTTGATACCTTTCGAAAAATTGAATTCCTCTGTCAAGAAAAAGGAGACTCGATATGTCTAACACGATGCTGTCAGGTTATCGATACAACATGCTGCGGTCGGCTAGTTGGCGTTGTTTTATATTTAATTAGCAGCTAACCTGTCATAAATAGTCTTAGATGCTCATTTAGGAAAAAGACTCCAGGAGTCCGTCGTATCTCGTAAACATTTCCCAGCAAAACTAGACTAAGGAGCAGTTCTGTCCATTCTAACGACCTTCATCGGATTCTCAGGGTAGCGAAACCCTGTGTGGAATGATGATAGCCGAAAGCATCGTTATGTTGGATACCTGTTATGGTCTGATCTACAACTCACCCAAGGGTAGTCTCCCATAGGTGCAGTCTGGTAATGGAGCTATACTAGACGGGTGATCAAATCGATCACTGGTCAGCAAATGTGATGCCATTCATTGTTTTGACTGGAGGGCGTTTCTCACCAGCGCTTCTGATAAACTTCCTCCTACGTTTCCTGCAAATTAAATTCATTCAATCTGAATTGTCCTGGATCGCCATCATTTGCACGCTAATTTGGTTTCAGTGGCAGATAGGTCCCTTGAGGACCCCTGTAATGCGATCCATTTAAGCAGCTTTCGTCATGTGAGCAGCTAAAAATATGGTAACCTCATTTGTACTACCTGCGCGCAACGATAATGTAAAAAAATCTACCACACATTCGTGTGATATTAAGCATCCTGTAGACTATCGTGATATGGAGAGCATCCTCCTCTGAACTGCACGTCTATCTTTACGACCGGGATGTGTCAAACAGCCAACTGGTCGTAATTTGATTGTCCCATTCGGTCCAGCTTTTGAAATTCATGAGCCAAAACAGATAGTGCATGGCTCAGAAGTATCTGTCTGCAGCGAAGTTAATTGCTGCTCAACGAGCCTTAATCTTTTTCTAGGCTACGTGCCTTCGCTGAATACAGTGGTGAGCGACATCGTGTACGTATGACGTTCTCTGCTGCCTAAGTTAGGGCACAGTGAGAAACAGCTACAAATCCTGATCGGAAGATTAGTACAGTTATTCCCTTTGGGGTTGGCCAAAAGTGGCCTGCTCTAGGAGGGAGTTTACCGCTCAAGTCAGCTTCAGGGGTCTGGTGGAACGTGACCGTTTCTGGTAAATGGTCTCTCCAGAGGGACACAATGATAATCGTTAAACAACCATTGACCGATCAGTATAATCATGCTGGTTGAGTGACTTGCTGAGTGGATCTACCAGGTTTCCTAGAATTCTAGTTATTTTAGGGACGTTATACCATGAAAGGTTGTTCGAACAGCACCGCATTGCGGGCAGTTTTCAGTTCAACATCTGCATGTTTCAGATGCACCACTTAGTATCGCATGGTGAGGTTTAGCTAGCTATCAACATGATACTGTGAGTCACTCAGTGGGAACTAACAACGGTCTAGGTGGCTCTGAAACGGTATCCATTCCTGTTAACAATAGCGTGTTACATCGAGGCAAAAACAGCTCACATTTAAATTTCAGGCACCGTCAGTTCCTTCTTGACCAACCTTGAGCATATGGGTCTCCAAAAGCCCGCCAAAGCAGGCGACGAGCATAGTAATTGTTCGTATCCTTCTATTTTCGCACTCGTTCTCCAATCACTCATTTTTTGTTTGCTTAACGCTATTTTGTTCTCTAGTATGAGTGCTACTACACTCCATAGGGGCCGTTGATTGCACATGAAATAGAGGATTACGAACGAATTACGACTCACTGGTTACTAACTTGTAATAAAGACGTGATCGGACCTAAACTGTCAGGCGCTATGTGACGATCGACGGTCATTCGAAGTTTTCTAACTTCTCATAAAATAAATTTAGCCGCTCGACTTGAATTCCCTACCACCCTAAAGCATCCAAGTCCATGATAAGCAGCAACGCGAAACGTATTCGTAACTTACCTGAGTGTATTGTAACCACTGTCAATCTCTTTAGGGCTCGTCGTGAGGAGATCCTCAAGCGCTGGCACCGAAGTCTTAAGTCTGGGTGCTGTGCTTGTCTCGTCCAGCTCAGGCTTTGAGCTGGGTTTGTCTTGACCAATGGCCGAATCACATGTACCGAATAGAGTCAGATCCATTTGAGGAATGTTTTTTTACCGTTAAGTGTTGGTGCAACACCGGCGGGCACGTTATTCTCTCTCCCCCTCTCACAAAACCCGGTGAGCTACGTCACCCACGCTGATGTATGCACCTGGTCCAGTCGAATGGAGTACGTTGACGATGGATAGCTGGTGCGTGTGGGTCGCGTGCATCTTATCGATCGTAGGTCCCGAATGAATAAGCTGCGAACTGAGCAATTTGCAGTCTGATTGGCTGTCAGCGCTGCCCTGGATGCTTTCGAGCCCAGTGTCCTGGCTCTGATTTGATAGGGCCGATTTTAGCTGTCAAGGTCATGGATTGGCTCAGATTTGTTAGGTAGGATGAAAGTCCCTGGGCTGTGGTCGTTGTGGCGAGGTGGTGATAAAGAGTAGTGGTGTTTTCGTTAAAACGCTCCGTTGTTTTTCATCCCTGTCCATTCCTAAAATGAAAAGTACGCGTAAATATTGTATGATCGGAGGGACGTCCCACCTACCCCTCGTTGAATCGCTCAACAATCAGTTGAATAAACCACCAAATTTATGTGAATAACCGCTGCCCGAGGTTGAGGAACGCTGGAATATACCGTAAGACACACTGAAAATGAGTGCAACAAAAGAGCTTAGGTAAAAGCGTAAAAAGACTAAACCTTCTTCCAGAACAAGATCTCACTTTTCCTGCCCATGCCATCATGAGAGATTCCTTTGGAGGGAACATCTACAGTGGACAGGAAAATTCTGAAACTGGATACGTATAATACATGAAAAATCTTCCAGAAAGGAATTCGAAAATTTTGGGAAGGAGTATTCAGCCTCCCAAACGTGCTTTTGCAATTACCAGAAATGGTTTACATTTAGAAGATTGCCATATCAGATCATTAACTGTCCAGGCACAAACCATGGGGAGGCAGGGCGCCAAAACTCACAAGTGCTCTTCGCAGGTTGATCGTAGGCTGGCATGTAAAAACTAGCTGAGTCAGAATGAATAGAAACTGACTCTGATGTTCAGCACATTTTACTCGCATCATTCGCCATGTGCTAGTCGCATCATCCAAATTCAGCCTCTGGTCACTTCCCCTGTCCAACATACCATCCCTAATTTAATGTTCAGGAAGATTTGTCGCTATATTGGAACGAACGCTTCGGAAAATGGGGAAAGAAATAAAGTTCAGTGAAATTCCAGATTTACTTTTAGTGAACAATCCATTCAGCTTCAAACACATCTGCCCATATCCATAATTCAACAGATTGAATTTTCTTGGAGGACCAATATCTTTGATGCTTTGTGACTGAGATGGGAGTTGAACTAACTTCATGGATGGGACAAAGGTTTGATCGGTGTGGGACTGAAAAATCGCAAAACGATGCGATCTTTGTCATTAATTACGCTGCTGTGAGTGCGGATCGATATCTGCAGTTTTCAGGCACAACAGGATTCCTTCAATTCAAAACACACAGTTTAAGTAACACACTCAACAAATGTGGTCTTGCATTACAACTGGACATGCTGTCAGACACATAGGATTCGCTCAAGTCCACGCTTCGGCCGCTGAAGAAGAATGTGTGCAAAAAATTCCATTGTTGAACTTTGGCATTTCCAGCTTACACGATGCCGTTCAGGTGGATTTGGCACCGTTAAAAGAACTTGCAATGAACGTTCTGTTGTGATGGGGATTATCGGGTCTCTTGTACAGTGTGTTGTGATCGTCCACACTACCCAAGACTCGTACCAACCATGGCGATGATGCGTGCATGTGTTGCATTCAGATTTGTTTGCCTACTACTAACCAATGCTTTGCGTTTCAAGCAAGCGCCTCTGTCAGTTCAGTTTAATTTCACGCATTAAAACGTTGTTTGTAAACTGTGTGTTCTTCTCCTTATCAGTCGGGTTCAACGTAGCGTGTGATCCGAGGTCTGCACCCATTCATAAAGGACAGAAAATTGTTTCAATTATCAGTACAACACAATTTTTGCGTCCTATTCATTAGGGTACCCAAATAGGTCGAAATATAACTTCGCGCATAAACTCGACCGGTTGACAAATCACTATGCACAGTCCGAGAGAAACGGAACTCCTGTTATGCAGCCGTCCAGTAGCGATATTTGCAGTCACGGAAAATTTTTGGAAGAACCTTTAACGTACCTCGGGATTACTGGGGGCGAGTTTTATTTTCTGGTCTAAACTGGGGACAACACTGTATGGAACAGATAGATTGAAAACAGACGTTTATGTTTGGGGTTTGTAAAGCCAGAGGAGTCAGGCATTGCAGCTGTTTTTCGAGGACACTGCAGGCAAGTATCTTTGTTCTAACCCGATCACTTGGATTACCGATCCGTTCGATTCGAATCACTACCAGAAAAACTGCACTCGTGGACATTGTGTGGCTCCAATTTCGAATGTTGCTGGTGCCTATTCACAAAGTTTTGGTCTCACTCAACTACTGGAATACCTAGTTTGTATACAGTTTGGACTGAAGGATACATATGACGGCAATAGCTATCCGAATAGCTTGCATCGGGTCACCATGCGTGCGCCCATTTATGCATACAAACGTGCACACACGGACGTAGCGATTATCGATGACAGTCAAGAGCGGAATAGCAATGGACGGAGTCATAACAAAGTTACCGTCCTACCTAATGTTTGGTTGTGGACTAACTTTGCGTTAGATATAAAATGAACAGTTAGTGTTGAGCCAGATCATAAACTGAACAAATTCCAGCCGGCCGTTGTGTGCGTCAAAACATAACTTATTCCGGGATGTTGAATAAGATATGCTTGATTCTTGGTGAGTTTACTGTATTTATTCAACTTCTCTCGGGTTCTAGAAACACTGAATTATTGTTTTGCTTGCAACTAACCGTTGGAGGAACATAGGTCTTAACCACCTTGTTGTCTAGAAATTGTTCGTTTATGAAGTTTCCAGCAGATGATCTGAAGTGAATTAGTAGGTTCATGAGATCGACCAATGAATACCCTCTATACATACCTGATTGAATAGCTAGGAAGATGGGACAGATGCCAACCCTAATTGATACAACGCCACGCAAGCCTGTAAAAGCGCAGGCTCGTGGTGTATGCAGCTGAATCCGAAGAGTACTATTTTGTGCCAGCCTAATACTGTTCTGTGACAATGGTTCTCAACCTACTGCAGACCGTGTGGCCAGAACAGCGTGTGGCGAAAAATAGTCCTACATCTACGGATTTTTCGGACCCGAAATAATTTATTCTAAATAGTACGAAAACCATCTAAAATTAGAAACTAAGTCAACAACTATGAAATGATGTGGACCGCTTTGGATGCAAACAGAACACTGGGCCGTCAACAACAAAGATTAGCAACTGAGTGCATACAACGCATGTGAATTTCAAGACCCAGTTGACTTCTTGAGACGATTTTAAGGTCTGGCTCGCCTTGGTACATCGTCATGTATGTGGAGGGAGGTACATCGCGAGCCGAAAGTCTCGATTTTGTCACTTAAGACCTAAAATGTCTGGGAATTTGGTCAAAGTGGGGTGAAAATTAAAGAGCATCGGGGTTCACTGTTCAGTTAACGGTTTGCTGGCAAGGGCCAATATGTCCCGCACCAAAACATTTAACCTTCCCGTGGTGCTTAAAACGGCTACTCTCTTGCTTCGTGCGTTCATGACATGACAGTCAAGCCCCAGTATGCAGCAATGGTTTGCTGGTATCAATGATGGTCATGGTTCAGCGAAAACAGCTGGCGCAGCTATGTGGGCGAGTGAGAAAACCAGGTAGTTTCAGATAGGGGAGCAGATAAGGAAAGTGGTTTGTCTCGAAAAATGTCTCGCCGTCATGGAAAGAAATTAAAAAGCGAACGTTGAAACAGAACAGAAGTGTCAGTGATCTACCTTTAGTAAGAATCTTCCTAAGGTGTCCTATAAAACACGACTCAAACACTGTTAATGTATGAACGCCTCCTCCGGTGGATTATGTCGGGAATGTATGCAAAGTTTTTTTTCGGTCATTGTTCAATCTAATAAGCTTGTTGGTATCGTATAAACCTGTGTGATTTGGGTAACTGGTTTGAGTAGGAACATACATTCTCACCCAGATCACAGTTACATTTGAACTTTCCCATTGCTTAATACTGGTGGGGAATACACTTCGCTTATATGGTTACTGAGCTACTTAGTACTCCTGACCTTAAAACTGTCTGCAGTACTTCAGGTGATGTTCATTGACATTCTTTGCTAAATCCTTCGCCTCATTACACTCATCCTTCATAGAGTGGTTGCAACAAAAAATTTAAGTCACGTAATTCTAACTTTGACTGCCCCTGTGGAATTGCGTACCGCCAGTAGTGCGTAGATGAACGCTGTAAGTGAAACACACGAAAACCGCCGTTTGTAAATTAGTCCGTAAGTGGACTCTGTCGACGTCTCTTCAGGTTCATTGCATGTGTATCAGTTTGATGTCATCTAATTTTTCTCCGTTTAAAGAGGAAAATCGAGATGAGTTATGACATCAGTTGGAATGCCTAGCTCTGGCACGATACAGTACACCGGGGCCAAGTATCGATGTTCTCTCTATTTGGTGGTCGTTTTCCTGTGAAACGTGCCTGACGTGTTGCTGTGTCTATTCTTTACAGTTGCTTCTCTGGTGTTTCTCAGTCTGTTATAGTGGTAATGCGTGATTGGAACAAACCTACCCAAGTTAACTTTTGTTCCAGTTTTCTCTCGTGCGTGCTGTTCCATCCCTAATGGCCTTCAGCAAACTTTCTACTGCCCCATAATTGTAGATAATACTGTTCTTATGCCATACTAATTATAACTTTTCTATTCTTTCGGCGAACCACAATGAATAGCATGTGTAAACCAGAGGGAACTTCATCTTATAAGGTCCCAGTTGTTATGCTCCGGATGAGAAGCTGAGAAGGGCTACAAGGTAGGAAAATACTTATTCATGTATATATTGAACCGCACAGCACCCTATCACCTACCACATAAAGCGCGGATACTCAAACTCTAATTTGCAAAAGACAGCTTAAGTGGGCTAGCAATTGGACAATTGGGTTATGACAAAGACATCAGGTGGTCACATTAGAGTATCATTCTCCAGTGTCGGATGGTAGTTATAGACCCCTTCGACCATCTTTGTGTGACTCAGATAAAGGATGAATTTGATTCGGTTTGCCTCACTTGATACACACAATCTAGGGTAATTAGACTTAATTGCAGTTTCTGCGATTTTATCTTCAAGTTTCTACTTCCCGTGAAAACATGCCAAACTCTACACTCCATGAACATCCTGGCTTCCTATTCAAAGAGCACTCACGTTGGAATCTGCATTGATTTTCGAATTCCCCTCAGTAGAAAATATTACATCTGAAACTGATGTCGACTAGTAACCAAAATCCACAAAATCTGGCAGGAGGATCCAAAATTTCCCCAAAATAAGTGCCACTCCACCATTAGCTTTTATCTCCGATTTCAACAGTTCAAAAGCCATATTTCCAATAACATATTTTACAACACATACATTTCTTACTCATTAGAGTTTCTTGTCCCGAGAAGGATTTACCGGCATTGTGATAGAAGAGAGGTGCCTGAAGTTTGCGTTAGCTTAAAAGACTAATAATTTGTAGTATATCTTCACTGGCTTTCAAGACATCATTCTTTAAGATCAATAATTGATGCAGGTACATTGTCCCCCAAATAAGCCCTCCAAAAAGACAGAATACCCCTCCGGTTGATACCACTTCGGTACACTCCTGTGAAATTTAGCCTAAGACTGGTGCACACTGAAAGGCAGGGTCATAGCCCACAATAAAATTCCATCCTACGCTTTTCGTGGACGAGAAAATCCGTCCAAATATATATCAGGATACATTTGTTCTATTATATTCTGCTGCCGAGTTTGCAGTACACGGAATGTGCGCACCCAGGTTTGTGTCCCCATGTGATTATGGCCCAGAAACATGCTTTTCACCTGCATGATAAGAATTCAGACCTCTCTCTTTATGAAGGCCACATGAGAGGGCCGACCACTGACAGTCTCTACAAGGCAGGTCACAAAACCAACAAACTATTCAAGTGACAAACCGGAATCGGTCATTTTTAGTGGCGTCATCGCTATAGGAGAGGAATACCGTACGGCACCATACGCAGTACTTTACACATTTCTAAGGGGACCCCTTCAATGGGCCAAGCAAAAATGGACTGATCTGCTAGGTGATCTCTTCTGGGAACGAAATTACTGTTGAAGTACGCTTCAAGGAAACAAACAAAAGTAAATCTTCCTGAAACGTGATCTTCCCTAATTTTATTCTCTCTATGAGCGGTGGTAATTCGTTCAGTTACTCAGTTTTTCCCAGAAAAGACCAGTTGTGTTGATCACTTCAGAGCGACAAGAGAAGGTTTGAAACATCATATTCCTAGATAACTCATAACCACCGTATTATCCCCTCACTGATTCCCCACTAACTCATCAGTATTAACTTCCTCGAGATGTTTTATGCATATCTTTTAACTGTCTATCAATGCTGGAGATCTTTATACCCAGCTCGCTTGGAATCTCATTTAGTAAGCTCCCAGGGCTCTCGAATTTCAGAACTCATGCACAAGTAGAAATATGTTTTTGGATTTGGAAGCTCTGACTATCCCTTCCAAATCATCGCTCGTGTGTCCACTTGTCCTCCAATCGATCGGTAGTTTAGACGATATCGCATTGACATCTACGTGGCTTTACCTACTTATGCTACAAATGATCTTGTAGACTTAAAACGGAAAGGATACGCACAGTATACCATAATTGACGGTCACGCACCTCTCTAACATCAAAAAGTTCGATGATCATGTGGAGGGGAACATTTTACTCAATTATGTTCTAGTTTATGCTTTCTAATAGGACCATAACACATGACTAGTGTCCAGGCGGGTTTAATTGTTCACGCTTACCACGTAAGCATAACTTGTCTTGTTGTGCTCTCTTTTTGCAATCATTATAAAATAGCTGTCTGTGACTTCACCTAATGCTGTCATTTACACAACAATTTGGCTTTCTTGGGTGACATATCTGAATCCCAGCCGACTCCCCGTTTATGATGTTCTCCAGTTGAATGTGATCACCCCTCATGTTTCGATTCGCACAATATTCGAGATATCGCAGTATACTTTCATGGAAGAAAATAGTCATAGGATTGCTGAAAACTCTTCGAACGCCCACGACCGCTTTTATCCTTCTCAGGCTCTTCAAGTGGGCGTGAATCTCTCGGTCCTGTACACCACATCCAGCTGAAGAAGGCCACCACAAACGAGAGATTTAGTTGCATTCACTTGAGTCCTCCGTCAAAACCAAATTACTCTACAATTGAGAGTATCAGTTTTGGTCCAGATGGAAAACATCCTTGACTAGGAGACTGCACCTACCTAATGAGCCCCAAGAGGGTCGAAGTCGTCTATGGGCTGTCAAGAAGTTTTCAGCAACCTTACTACTAGTGTGTTTCATCTAAGTCTGTGTCTGTTTACCGTCAGTTGGCTTAACTTCCCATTCTTTGAGCAGCGCTGCAGTGGACTGTGGTATTCACAGCATCCGGACCGAATGTATTCACGCTAACGAAGGAAATGCAAAGTCACCTGAACGAACAAATTTCTGCAGAATACGACGCATTTTATGTTTACGAAAACATGGTGAGTTATATACGCTAAATATTTTCCGGTTTTGTCTATTTTTGATAAAGCACTCACTGAAGCTTCGATTTTCCAGGTTATTTAAAACAGTTCAACGGCCTGGTTACTATTGAGAACATACGTGAAGAAATTGCTGGGAATAGAGACCTACTAAAGGATAGGTTCCTTGAATTTTGGAGTGTCATGTGACTATCCAATGAAAATAAAACAAATTTCGCATTCACCTTCCTGGTGAAGCCTCCCAAACACGATACAGTTGCCAAAACGGACTGTCTTCGAATTAAATTGAACTACATCATCATCTATTGATGCCAACGGATTAATTACTCGCCATTGGAGCAGTTGGACACTCCAAAAGAAGGCAAAATAATTTAGAGTAAAACACCCGAAAGAAGGGGGTTTTGGTCTCCTCAGCGGAGTGACCACCCCTTAGAGGGTCTCTCCCGCATATGCCTTTCGATCTTTTCGGTAGGAGTTGTTGCCGATTCTCAAATTCCAAACTTCTACTGAACTGCTCTTAAAAAACTATGGATTACGTTTTGCCCACTGACTAAGTTGTTATGGAACACAATTTACTAGTGAACGAAGTTCATAAAGACACTTAGTTTAGAAAAGTTGTTGAAAAAAGTTCTAACGAGCCAGAAGTGACTGGCAAACCTACCACCCGACCAGAAGAGTTAGCTGGTAACCATCAATTGATTTGTCTTATCGTGGTCAGCAAAAGCAACTTCGACCAGATTTGTAGATCTTTTGTTTTCGCTACTGTCGGTAACAAAAACTATCAGCCGAAACAGCTATGCAATAAAAAATGTAATTTTCAAGACCACGCTGAACTTTGGTCTCAAGTATGCTATAGAAGATAACCTCTCCCCCAAGAAGGAGGTACCATCTTGGTGTGTTATTTCAAAAGGGAGACTGAAACGGAGACTTCGGGAGACTGAAATACGCAAGGACAGAACCCACAAAAGCTTTCCCTGGAATCCGTACCGTCTCATTTTGTACCAGCTAGCCGATTCCGATTGGTTGGTACGTGTTTTAACAAATCACATTTAGGGGGGAAATCCGAATGTTTGACAAGGCATTCTTTGATCTGGATTACGACACAATGATTAAGCATTGAAAAGAACACCCACAAGGTCGACCAGAATAGTGCTCCCTCCTCCGGGAAATTCTCTTGAAATGAGAGTTGCTTTTCCTTCACACACCTACACGGTTTGTGAGAACTCTTCGACAACTCACTGCCGATTCCGCCCCGTCTGATATTCACCAGGTAGGCATAACTCCAGTGTTCCCATCGGTCGCGCATCCCATTAGGTCAACGACTTGTCCAAAGCATTCAGCTGTGTTAACAGAGTTGTTTACTTCATTATTTGAGCATTCATGATAATCATTTAACCAATTTAGGTTTTTTTTAATGGTCTTTATCTGCCCAAACGAACTAACTATACACATTCGCACGCACTGACAGGCATTAATGGAGCTTGTAGTAGTGACTTTTAGCTCGGGTCGGTCCACTTCATCCTCACGGATAGCTTTACATAACCACTATATGATAGTTTGTTGTATGTGTCTGCACGAAAATACAACGAATGGCATTCCACACATAGTACACAAATGATGTGGTTATTTGAAATCCCCTCCTTCTGTTGCTTCGTGCTCAGCATCACTTACCTGGCTACCGCTAGATCGGTAAACAATGATCAACAAAGCGGACCAAGACTGAGGTACCAAGTGGTGATCCCAAACTGAGATTGTGAAATTGTAATTTCACAATTTTTTTAGAACTGGGACAGGGAACAACAAAGCGAATCGCCGCTGAGCGGAATTCATTGTCGGATCGGTACTTATTTGGCACAACTCGGTGAAACTATGCCTTTTTCTGCACAGAGTAGCGTTTCCACATTGGGCAAATCAACAGTACACTTCGGCCAGGCATCAGCTGATTAGACCTACCAGTTTGGCAACCTCGACTATGATGCCAACTGTCTGACCTTATAATTCGAACAAACCACCCCGCGCACCAGGACGGGGTGGGGTGAAGATGTGCTTTGCACCCTACCGAAAGGCGAAAAAACTAACACATGCGGATGGCATTGATGGATGGGTGGGGGAGCAGACATTCTGTGGAAAGTACACAGTGGGCTGAGGCGAAAGCTTTCTACGGTGGACCACCGGGGCAGGCCACACAAAAACTGAACCCACATAGACGGAAAAGTGGTTGAATTAGTTTGCTGATTTTTTCCTTCCTCCAGATGGAAAATGAGCGATGGTCATGTAGAATAGAACACACTCATCTGACATGAAAGTGATCACGTTACCGTGTTTCGTCAGCCACTCAGCTCAGGGGGGTTATAATCCTGCCCCGAGTGGCCGTACATTGTACTTTAATCCATCGGTTACCAATCGACAGAAGTTCAAGTATACAGGAGACCTTAAACTTCCTGTAGCTGCGTTGTCACAAATTTATTGGAATAGAATGGCGTGGCGTGGTGCCAACATTCATCATTCCGTGGATATGAGGAAAAGGATTGGAGGAACGTTTGGCGAATGTGATGAATAGGAATGGTAGAGGCTCTGTTAGTTTGACGAAGCAAACACCGACGTATTGGGCAAAAATATGGTAATCTGGTCCTAATCTTGCTAACTTGCACAAAGTTTGAGATACTGAACCGTGTGAAGGCGAACGAATCGGATAGGAAACGTCACCTTTTCGAAATTACGCATGAAGATGGAAGCAGCATAGGGCAAAAGGTGGGTAGCGCAGCGGTATCAAGATACCTTCACGGTCGTGTGATCACACTGAAGGCACTGCGCCATGTTTCTTGAGACAGAGGCCTAGACGAAAGCCCCTTTCCGCTACAACCACAACATCTTATGTTTTTCCGGACCGGTAAGACAAGATACGGTTACCCACCTGATTAAGTGTTCGCCACTGAGTTAGTTGCATCACAAGTCCTGGAGTTGGGTCTTACCCATCCGGTTAGTTAAATGCAGACCTTAGAGTTTACTCAGACGATAGTCATCATGTTTTGAAGTTTCTGATAACAAAACTAAACCTTATTAAGCACTGGTCGCCTAATTCAATTTTTAGTGGAATATTTCTTTCTATAAGGTGTTCTGTTTAATACAAATTCAACAACAGGAACACTAGGATCGTAAGAAATCATTCTCGTGTGAGAGCTTGACACTGAAACTCATTCTCTGTGGCACCAAACAATCACTCAACAAATCAGATTGGTGCGAACCGGAGACTCAACTGAAATTTAAGCTAATTTCTCGTGTATTGTATTCCTCAAATGAATATGCTACCTGAAGGTTTTTTCACGTTTCAGTTTCAAGAGCGAAGTACCTTCCTTCACATGACATTACACATAAGGCCACTGAAAACTCGGACGGCCCATTTCCGTCTTTCTTGGGGCTCAACAAGTCAGCCCATCAATCTTATGTCGCAGTTGGACACCAGATTGTAAGATAGTGAACATCGTTTGAAAAGAACCTCTCCAGAGAGAAGTTCTCGTATGAGCTTGATTTCCCCTTTTTCGAGTTTCCGTATTGGATTAAACACCTTACATGAGAAAAGGTTCGATTAAATATTGAATCACGCGACCAGTGATTACTATGACATGCATTTGACGTGTGCTCCTAGGCTCCAGCAGCGAATGCAGGATTTTTTTACGTGCTATGATCCGCCCATCGGCTTAATATCTTGTGGCCTTTCAAAAAGGTGTGTCAAATGAAATCTTAACCCTTCTGATTGCTTCATGTTATATCTTAGTTACTAGATCATTATTCCGTTCGCCAGCGCAACGTTTATGAGAGTAACGAAGTTACCAAGACGAGACGCGTACGTGCATCCAACAAGCTACCTTGACACGTACACGCGACACGCCTGTCGGGTGAACAAAGTTACGTCATGAGAGACAGGTGATATTATCTACGTTTCATAAGAAAAGGGGCCGAAGCTGATCACCACAGCGGATGGGGAGGGACGAGTAATGGTGTACGATCGAATGAGTACCCCACTAGCGCACAGTTAGGGTTATCTAGTGAAAAAATGTGCGTCGCGCAGCTCAAGTAAACACTACACTTCAGAAATTGGATATAGCACATATAGCCTGGCTATCTGAGAAGTCGTCACTCGAAGAAACAGTTAACGTGTGGCCACGTGATGTGAAATCCATGACTGAAGAATGGGTGGCATTATTTTCTGTCCAAGTGTGAGTCAATCACACTAATGAGCAGCCGCTCGTGACTGAACGTTTTCGTTCTCAACCAATAGCCAGGAGGTTGCGAGTTCGAACCTCCTGGAGGTTCGCGACATGCGAATTGCTAATGATTCCCAACAAGAATGAAACAGCCATACAGTGCTCATTGGCGTTTTGGCACAGACTGACTTCACTGGCAGGACGAAATCTACAATAACTCTTTGAAACCTGTCTATGCTACCTTCTTGAATGTCCAGGTAACAAAAGGTGTTGGAGAGCCACGTTGTTCCACTCAGTAATGTTGCACTTCTGTGACTCGCGGAGGCTGTGTATGTTTCAGTCTCACTTGAAGGACTGCTATGAAAAGAGTGCTGAATGAGTAGCTGTCATTCGATACGAAGTTGGTCGTCAACGAGCGGACATCTACGAATAAGTATTAAGCAACAATCGGTTGTTTCCGAGCAGAACCTGGTATTGCATGCAATTCGTTAGTATCAGCTGAGAAACAAGATGGGCAAAGTAAGGACATGCTGCTTACTATCATTCAGTCTCAGTGGGACAGAAGCAATAGAACCAAGCTTATCACTAAAATAAAACTTTTGTTTACGTCCATTCGTCGAGATTCAGCATAACACAATTCCTCCCTTACAGTACCGTAAAAATGTCCCTAGGAACCCCTTCCCATTCACGTATCATTAAGATGGTATTCCATACTAATATTCTCGTTCGTGGATAGCTTGAAACTGAAGTGATGTCCGGATGTTTGCACAACCAAAGAGCTTCTTTGGTTAGATTATAGTTGCCGTGTCCTTAAATTCAGTGAAACTCGGACTCACATGAATATGTAAAGCGCCCCTTGTTCGAATCATTGAGTTATCCAAGGCTCTCATAATAAGCCCACACAGAGGTCATAATTCCCAAATGCGAGGTGCTCCTCGTCCAGGGGTCCTTTACTGATTTGATTTCGTAGAATACCGAATTCAAGAGACGCTTTAAGACATCAGCGTCTCTCTGTTTGCTTCCTTTCAGGACCAGTAGCTAGATCCTGCATGGGTTGATAGGATTACCCAGTATTTTGAAACTTAAAACCTAGGTATAATCCATTGTGCTAGCCGAGCTGACTCAAATTTTCTTGATGGCAGGGGGAGCACATTTGCGTTACGATGCTTAAGACGGATGGAACTTATTGTAATGGTTTTTTATCTGTTAACTGAACCTGCCAATTGCTTTGCAAACGTTGCCTCATCACTCGAGAAGATATGATCAGGGCCGATTAATTTTCCTCCCTTATTACTGAGACGCGTCAAGTTTTCAAGAAAAACCATCGAATGCGATCGGATATTTTGAAGGTCATTTCGGTGGTCTGATTATGATTTGTGCTGCGTCCTATTTTGTCTTCTTGGCGGTCCATTCGTTTCCTTTCGCTTTGGCCATTTTTTGTACACTATTTGCGTCCAGGATTTGGCCCAAATTGTTGTCCCCAAAAATGCTGCACTTAGCTGGGCAAAGCACCGTTTTTTAAAGCTACACAATGTTTTCGGGGCATGCGTAACCAACGCATGTCACTCCCACTACAATTATCACCAGATCATAAACCGAAAACACAGGCAAAAGTTCAGATCCATTGGACTCTAGTGGGATGGAGGAGTGGTAGAAAAGAACAGTGCTGCAGCAAACGAAGGGGGTTCTTCATAACAAGACGGTGTTTACAGGAATCTTGTGTCCTCATTGAATAGGTCCGTAATCACAATTACTTATGCCTGTTAGTGAATGTCCCGAAGTCGGAGGAGGTGGAATACGAGGTCCCTAATAGGTCTTTGCTTGCTTTCCAGCCATATATGCTCAGCGCACTTCATTTCAGTTCTCGACCTAAAGCTGCCACCTTGACGTGGTGGTCGGGCTTGAGTGCTGCAATGATTCCGCGGGCTATACTGGCTGGACCTTCGTTCCACAAGGTGCAACCAAGCCAGGAAGGCCAAAGGGGAGCAGTCAGACCAAGAGCAGTGAGACCCCGTACTACCAGTAATCGTGCTACGATGCTGTCTGGGGGTAAGGTCGTACTGTCCCCTGCGATAGGAGTGTGAAGGCAATGAGGTATTCCACCCAGGCGACCAGCATGTCCATATTTATGGAGACAGCAATGCTGCCTTCTCTCGAGGAAGGCCGGGTTAGAAATGTTCGGCCCTAAAAACCGCACACTCCGATCGCCCAACAGCGACACTGTTTCCGGCAACCAACAATGGTTGTGTTCCTTGACTTGAAACCTACCTTTGACTTTGTGGACCGTCAGACACTATGGCAGTATCTGTGGAGCAAAGGTGTCCCCCATAAATTCTTGACCCTCCTTAAGGCGCTGTACGCCAACTCCCGCGGCCGTATGAAGGTCTACGGGAAGCTCTCGCCTGAGTTCACCACATCAAGCGGTGTCAGATATGGCTGTCCTATTTCACCTTTCCTCTTCAACTTCCTCATTGATACGATTATGGAAGACTCACTACCAGCCTCTAATGCCTGTGGGGTCGAAGTGCTCCCTGGGCGTCCGCTCACATATATGGAGTACGCAGACGATATAGCTCTCCTTGGATCTGATGCCGTGGTAATGCAAACAATATTAAATAATCTAAATAATTCTGCCTCACGGTTTGGCATGCGCTTCATACCTGCAAAGTGTGAAGTGCTACTGCAAGACTGCGTAGGCTTGAACCCTAGCCTCATGCTTGCGGATGAGCCGCCTGAGGTAGCAGACAAGTATGTCTACCTGGGTAGCTGTATCAGTCCCGGTGGTCTCGCGAAAGATGATATTTCCATCCGGATTGGGAAGGCCAGAGCAGCTTTTGTGAACCTGCGTCACCTGTGGCGTAGGCATGACATCAGCTTATCCGTCAATGATCAAGTTTACAATGCTGCGGTGCGCTGCATATTACTATATGGATCAGAAACCTGGCCGCTGCTCGCCGAGGACGTCACAAGACGTTCGGTGTTTGACCATCGACGTCTTCGGAGTATTGCCCGAGTCTGGTGGGAACCTCGGATCAGCAATGCTGAAATACGTCGAATGGTATTCGGAAGAAATAACTCGCCCATGATAGATGAACTGGTCACACTGCACAGGTTGCGCTGGCTTGGCCACATGCTGCGTATGCCAGTCGCCCGACTTCCTCGAGGGGCTCTTTTTGCAGAACCACGCGAAGGGTGGAAACGAGCCAAGGGAGGTCAAACAATGACTTGGAAGCGAATTGTGAAGACCATTGCCAGCAAACTCAGCTGCGTTGGTCATTGCCATCTCCCTGGATAGGGACCGCAGACGGGACACATCAGTGGTTGAAGACATTGCCAGACATGCCCCAGTCGAGCCCTCAATGGCGCAAGTGCATCCAAGCGATTGCCTTCAATTCACAGCTTCCTCCACAACCCCCCCCCACTTAAAAGTCCACTGACAGACCTGTATTTACGCATCAATTTATCAGCTACCGCTTCCAATGCGCAGCTACCTCCCCTACTTCCCCAAATCATTGCTGGACGAAATTGTGGCAGCTACAACCACAGTACGACAAGTACGCGGGTTTTACAGCTGATAATGATGATGCTGATGATGTTGATGATGATGATGATGTTGTTGTTGTTGATGATGATGATGTTGATGATGATGATGACTATGATGATGATGATGATATTGATGATGATTATGATGGCGATGGTGATGACGATGATGGGCATGTTACAGTTTTGTCACCGGAAAATGGAAAAGCATGGGAGATATAGATAGGTATTAGAGGCGATGGCTTTGATACGCGATCCCCGCTGACAGCGCACTTGGGCCACGTCTACTACAGTTGATGAGTTGACTGCCGGGGTCTCCGTCCAGAGAGGTGGTGGTTGTCAACCAGACTGAGTATACTGGTTAGTGTTTCGTACTTCGTCGCCAAGTCACAGGCTATCTATCTCTCGGTCGCTTGCACTCAGTACAGGGTTGGACATAAGGAGCTCTGCGAGGAAGATGGTCCTCTGGCATGCAAAGTACATGTCATAACCAGCGTAACCTATAGAGCGTAACAGCTCACTCATTGTGGGAGGGTTAGTTCTTCCCAAAACCATATGGCTAATCTGATGTCCCGACCAGGCCCCTTCAATGCCTTGGAGACACCGATAGTCAAATGCCGAGCGTTTCTGTGCGCCCTCAGCGCGTAGAGGTCACATTTCTGATCCACAAAGTAATGCGAATAGCACCATCGTATTGCATTCTCTACCCTGGACAGACAACTGAGGTAGTGTCGACGCTACGGGCGTCGAAATTTGCCAAGTCTTCCGTGGCCTTCCGATTTAGGAGGCTGACATGGAGAACGAACACGGCTTACCGCGTCAACTTGTATTAATTTTTATTGAATCAGGCAATAGTACAGCACATAAATGGTTGTTTGTTGGAATCCAGTCCAATAATGTGCTTTCAGGCTTGAGACTGCGTTCCTACGCTGTAGACACCACCAATCAATGGATCATGGTCACCAAATAACCGAAATTGAAAGGTTAAATGTTTGAACGAGTTCTAAACGGTTTGAGGTGCATGACTGAAGTGAGGTCTTGTGTGCCTATTCCGGAGACACAGTAAAGACCGCCAGATATGAGACCAAATTTTCGGCAAGAGAACCCTGTTGTCCAGTTTGAAAGATTTGGGATCTTTTAAAAATAGCAGTGCGGATAAGATCTTTTGAGTCTAGTGAGGAACTATTTTAGTTTGTTCCACTGGGTGATAATTTAAACGTGACAAAGTTTGAGGGGTTTGCAGATCATCTGACTGCAGTGGACTAGGGCAAATGGTAATTCCTGTTTGCTCAACCGAAGAAGAGCTTTTGACTTAAAAGT
Source organism: Opisthorchis felineus (assembly GCA_004794785.1). Lineage (NCBI taxonomy): Eukaryota > Metazoa > Platyhelminthes > Trematoda > Opisthorchiida > Opisthorchiidae > Opisthorchis > Opisthorchis felineus. Next base: position 186,053 of record SJOL01007780.1, on the reverse strand, counting down.
CTGACCTAGAATGCATTAGGGAGTGTAGAGTTTTATTTCCTGTACCCTGCCCGTAGCCTTGGGCTCAACAGTCTGACCCATAAAGCAACAGGTAAAAGGGTTTCACTTGAGGGGTCTTGCCCAGAGCCCAATAATCTGGCCCGCTGCGATGCAGGGGAACGACCCGGCCCGAGGAAATAGGGAGTAAAGCGCATATGTTTCACTCCTGATGCTGATGTCTACAGAAGTTGAGTTCGAACCCTAATCGGGCTTTTGGCAAGTTTTAATTGTAATTCGACGGTATTTCATAATTCGCCGATGATAACGGTAAACCCCGTTTTTAAGTAAACCTTTTTAGCCTACTCTTTTTCGGGGGAAGGAAACATTGCTGCTCCCATAAATGTGAGCATACCGCCTGGAGGAAACACCCTACTACCTTTACACTACTATCATAGAGCTCAGCACGACTTCACCTACAGACCACGACTACTTGTACAGCATAGGGAGTGAGTGTTCAGTAGCCAGAACAGGTTGCATGAAACGGAGCACTTGTCCAGAACTTGTCTTCTTCGCCGTGTGTACCAAATTGTTACTACACTTGAACAGATAGAAAGAACTGCCAATATGTACCAAATTGGCAACGTGTGTACGAGGGAGTGAGTATTGCTAACCATTAAAACATCGTCTGAAACTCATGAGGAGCGTTAAGAAACGAGTTCCCTATTCTTTATTTCGTATGATAAAAGAACGACTATCAGGGGACAAGTGATGAACTGCAAAAGTCTACAGAAATTCAGTTACCGAGACGTTGAAAAAGTGCATTCAAACCGTTGTTTTATAGCGGATAATTTGGAGCTCAAATCAGTCAAAATGGATTGAATTATCGAACTGGTTGTAGGTGAATTGCAATGAAACCACCCTCTTATCCCAACATCGCATCGGTCTAGCCGCAGGAGATGTAGGACAATGGCGACTTAACTAGCGTTGTTTCTGAGAAATTCGTGCCCAAATGCTGCCTTATCCACCTCGACACGAGGGTACAAGATGAAACAACAGATGCTTTAAGTACCCTGTGCAAAGTGGGAGCCCACTTCTCCCTGATATGGTATGTTTTGTCATGTTTAACAAAACGCTTCAAAAGTCCGTTGCCACTTTTGCGCTTTGGTAGCTCATCGGATGGCACGGTCCAGACTTCTCACATAAACACTCTCATGGACAGATACAGAGTTGAACAGAAAGTTAGAAACTGAGACGCTGTTAACGTCTTAGTGTTTGAGCACGAGATTGAGGCGCTGGAACCACCGGATGAGCAGCGAAAAATCGAAACTTGCATTGGGCTATTAATGAATTCTCATCAAACTTTTAAGTAGTGTCACATTAAAAAAATTATTCCGTTGTCTTGACTATCGATTTAAATAGACCATAAGGCAGCTTTCGCGAAGCACATTCGTTTGAAAAATATAGTTGATGGGGTATTTATTCGAGCCGAATGTTACCAACGCCTCCGCTTTCGAAGGAGCGTCAAATGTCAGATGACAGCCAGCTGTTTCGGAACTAAACCAGGAGTAACCATCCGGTCCAGCGCAGATTCAATTGACGAAGGCTTATCTTGCTGCCACGGAGCGGCAGCGGAGCATTGCAAGCATTTTGAGTTTTAGAATACAGTGCCGTTTTACCTACTTCACTGTTGTGACCCTAGATTTGTTGCAGTTCGACCGAAAGCAGTGAATCTCTCAAGTTTCCGTTTGCAAGCCGGGGAGCATGGGGTGGTTTACTCTCCAGCCCGAAAAAGCGACTGCGATGATCAAAGGTTCGTGAGAACTATGCCCGGATAACTTTATCACCGAAATAATGCATCTTCAGCAGAAAAATCATGGATGTTTGGTTACGTTAGGCAATATAAGCACTCCTGATTTTTATTTAAAATGATGAGAGATACTGAGGTGTATTGAGCTAGGAAACTGGTCTGATTTTGAATTGGAACAACTAATTCCGCTGGAGTTAGCAATTTACAATAAGTAAAGCTATCTAACGACAAGCAAGTGCGATTCGCCGGTAGAAGCCTCAGGCATACATAACTGTCCAAAATCACTTTCTTCTCCCCAATGGAATGATATTCTCCAACACATACGTTCAAACAGTGTGTCCCATTCCGGTTCGGAAAAATGTGAAGTTATTTTCATCAGGTCGCGTAATGTGTAGACTGGCACTTTTTTTTACCTGCAACACTTCTCACAAAAGTGTTTTCTCTTTGGATGTAAAGCAAACAGCCAAGTTAGAAACCAGTTTTTTTGTTCCCTCTTTCCCTAATAAGGTGATCCATCCTTATCTTTCTATCGCGACATCCCCAAACAGATCTCTAAGATAAATTTTCAGGACCGTTTCGATGTACATATCTAATAAACACTCATTAAACCCATCCAGTTTCTTTCTCTTCTGTTCTGAGGTTAATCGACGTTTCGTTATCATGAAGACCACATGTTGAGTGATTCAAGTTGGTGTTCAGCCACAACCACTTACTGAACAATATGTTTGTTTCATGTGAGCTGTACTGAGCATTCTCTTTCAGGTAACAAATTGGTGAAGAGGATGCCGTCTGATGCAAAGCTGTATAGCTGGTTTCCATTGGCGTCACCACGAAACCACTACGGGCAGCCTCACAATTTTGGTCCTTCATCCATATTTTTAAACAGGGCTGTGGTACTTCATTGCGAGTTAAACATTCCTTTAGTGCTCTGGTCCTAACCATTCTAAACCCCATCAAATCAGTGTCCCCCATTTTCATGTAAGACTTCAAGTAGCACGGTGGTGGGTCGGGCAGTCTTGCCTAGGGGTGAAATAGAAATAAACAGCATCTGGCGATTGGGTGGTTCGTCTCAGTGAAGTAACCTCGTCACACTGGCTGGGCAGAAAGGCAGTTTTGAGATCGAGGTCACGGAGGCCTGCGAAAATGAAGGAAAATAGGTGTTTACATTCAGAATATGTACACTGATCCAAGTGCAACCAGTGCCTATAACCTTAAGATTGAACAACAAATGGGAAGCTTGCCAGTGCACTTTTACGATTGAAACAGAGAGCGCCCAACTTGGAAATACCTGTGAGCAACGCTCACAAGGCACACAAATGCACAAATTAGTCGAATGATACATGTGGGAGGTCGCCTAAACAGTGGTGTGTTGACGACAAATAAAAACTCCGTAATCGGTGTTTTGAGGAAAGGTAAATCGAAGAACCCGCAAACAGTGACCCATACCCTGGTCGTTACATTCCCACATCTGGCTGCACCACACTGACTACTAGTCACAGATGCCCCATAAAGGAATACACTAGAATAGAGAGTCCGATTGAAGTCTCATTGGAGTGTTGGATGATTTTCATTTAATTCCTGTGAGGCTGAGAGTCCTATTAGAATTTAATCGGATTCTTCATAACGTTAAAGGACGTACATTGGAGTCATTTCATGTTCAGAAAACGCCTCTCATAAGTCTGTGTTACGAGACCTCAACGAATAAAAACGAAACTTCTTTGGGACTGACTCTAAAGTCCCCCGTTAAGCACAAACGAGAAGTTTAAGTGGTTTGTGCGTGAATGCCGTGCTAACAGGGCATTCACATTCAGAATGAAATCCATTACCTTGGACTGACTAAAAATGACTGTATTGACACTTGCTTTCAGACAGAAAGTGGCCCTGACTGTCCTAGCACTTATTAGCTCATAAAGTTCAACGGAATTTGCTAAATCCACTTTGGAGAAATGTCCCACTAAGGTGTGCTAATTCGGAAGTACGAGGCTCCAAAATCGATTTACCTTTACCTTCTGAACCCATAATTTATAAGTGTTAGTAATCCATACTAACGAGCGACGAATCTAACATTCAGCTCTGAGTAACTGTGCTGGTTGAAAATGATCTGATTGTTTGGTTCTCCTTTCAGTTTCAAACTCGGTCAACCTGGTAAACTGTTCACCAGGCCTGGTAATTTTTTGTATCAAAGACAAACCTTTACCCCATAACATATCCACCGAGTGTTTAGTAAACACTTCTGAAACGAGAAGTTGAGTGCTTTCAAAAACTGTCGGGATATGAAACCTATTTTTCAGGGAAACAGTATAGGTCTCCTACTAACGGCAAGAAGCTTCCGTGCACCACTCATGCTGGTGTGAAAATGGATCGTGATAAGTTCACGGAATCTTACGAGAGAGAAAAATACCTGTCCCTAATCATACGGCATATTCATACTTTGTCAGACCTTGTTGATGTCAACAGTTCGAAACTTCTACTGAGGATAGCTTGACCTGTTTACAAGAGTTCCCGTGCAATAATGAACTACGTTTCCATATATCTGATAAGTCATCATATACCATAGAACGAATCTTCTGTTTAAACAAACTTAAGTGTATGGAAGTTTTACACAATATTTTGCTGCAGACTCCATTCTGTCAGACACTATGTACCTACCTAGTTCAAAAAGATCTACAATAGTCCATCGCGCAAGTGGTAGTAAGTCACAGTAAAAGACGCTACTCGTGGTGTCGCTTTTTGGGAGACTGTACAGTTTCAACAACTTTTTCCGCTCCTATAACTCGTCAGCATCATTACTTTTTGCCAACAACACAGTGTAGTGATGCTACATCCACTAGCGACCAATCCGTCCAGCATTAGACAGACTACAACTTTGGACAATGTACATCCACAATATCACTGTTTGTAGCGGTAGAGAATGCTTGTAGAAGTCATCTGAACAAAGCTAGGTTTTCATGATTGCCGTGGAGACAAATACAGCATTATGTTAAAATAAACGGTGGTTACATGCACACTAGAATACATTTAAACGTTTACGAGTAAAGGGAACAGCAACAAGGGATCAACAGGGTCAACGAGGTCGCTCAATGAATCAAACTGAATCGATATCATATTTGCGTGTACAGCTAAACTGCTTTTCAAGCTAATTCAAATTCAGAGGTTCCACAAGCTTTTTCGGTGCACACAATTTTGGCTACGTAGAATGACTTTTGGTAGCTCCTGAATGGGGAGGAAAAGTGTCTAATGAAAAGCCGAACCTGTAATCCAAGCAAAGAATATGAGATCTCCAAGTAACCAGTCGCGTGGACGACAGCACACACCTCCAGATATGGGGTGACCCAATCGGAGTTTGCTTTCCACTTAGATACTGTGCGCCTAATCTAGTCATCCAGTCAGTCTGTATGCACTTTTGTTGACCGATTTTAACTACCCTAGTGTAACACCGACCAGACAAAACTAGTATTTCCTTGACGGATTGAGGAGATCCTCCAGATTGCACATGAGTTGTTTCCAGTGTTGGCGTATTTGGTCATCCGCAGTGGGACCGGCAGATTGGCCTCTCCAGTTTATTGTATTCTCTGTTCTCTTATACATATTAGGATCGACTGCCGTTTGGACTGGAGGACAGGCCTTCTGCCACCCTCCACGTAAATGAATCAGGGTCCACGCCAAAGTAACGATCATCTGTTGCCATGTGGACTTTCCTGTTGAATATTGGAAAAGAAAGTCATGAAGTATGAAACAAAATGCGCTCAATCAACTTATGTTATCCTGTAAAACGATATAATGGAAGGCGGGCTAGAATAAGGGGTCATCTTTGATTTTTCATGGCGACCGAAACCAAAAACCGTTTTAGCCCATCTGTTGGCGATAAGGAGAACAATCAACATACAACATTGAGCAGCTTCGTTTTATTCAATGACAAACTACACGATCAGGATGAATCCCTCAGTAGACAGATGCTCTTGGTTTAAACTACTAATGGACGGATTTCTGTGGAACACCAAACAACCTGAATCCGTCAGTCAAGTCCTGTAGCTCGCTTGCACTAAACAACATGCCCAAACATAGGATTTAACATGCTACTTGACTTTTTACTCAGCCATTGGAATACTGGTTTCAAAAAGCCCAGGGAGTGGTTGCAATTACTACTAGCTTTCTCAACAGACAGCAACTGCAGGACAAGCTCTCTTTTCAAACAACTACGACCCGACCAATTTCCCTGTTACTGCGCAGTTAGATATACTGCCTCACCACTCATACCTTTTTTTATTTCAGGGATTTCTGACAATTGCGCAAGACTATTTCGATATGATTTTCCAAATCACTAGCCACGAAGCTACAGCTGAGACGATGTGAAGTTACAGTGTCTTAAGAGATGGAAAACTCTTCGAGCCCCACGCTACAGATTGAACAGCCTTTCTTGAGTTTCAGTCAAAACGTCCGAAAAGCACTCAAGTGCCACTTAGAACTCGTATGGATACACACTACTAGGTAAATTGCAAAAGGAAAAAATATAAACAATTATCCAACTGGGTTTGTGGCAGATTTCATTGCAGTACCAGAGTGCACAGGGTCGTACTGGTGACAATTTACTTCAAGTATGCTTGTGAATAAGGAGTATCTTATGGATAATACAACAGCTTTCAAGCCTGATAATGAGAGTTTAAAGAAAGTGTCAGCCGCAGCTAGATATTCACGTCCTAACCTCATGTAACTTTCGAACACTTTGTTGGGATAACCTTACGCTTTACCCGGTCAAATCTATTTATCCTCTGTGTGCTGGAGCTTGTAATCTTAACAGACAACCTGTGTTCTGCAGGGAAAATCAGGATCAAGCATACTTAGGAACACTTGGAACCATGGAAGCATGCAGACGGCAACGATCAGTGTCGAAACCCTAAACGGAATCAATGCTGAATTTGGATGACAATTTTGGCTTGCATCATAGAACGTGGACACATTGTAGTTGAATTGTCTGTTAGCAAGGGAGTTGTAAACGTGCTGAAAGACACTCGTTTCGAGTCGTCATGAGGTGAATGATTCGCCACAAATACTTTGGCGTAAAATGGCATGCCAAGGCACCGCTGTAGCTGCGCAGGCCACTGATGAAACGTGCGAGTACTATCTATTCAAAGAAGTTCAAGGCACCATCCCTGCATCTAATAGTGGTTGAGTTGGCCTGGCTGAGTCAACTGTGTTTGGCTATTTACGTTACGTATTCAAATGGCATTTTGGAAAGCCTGAAAGTAAGCTTGAGAACGTTGATTTTCTTAAACTCCGTGAAAATGAGGGTTTTACTTTTTCCGATGGCTCGTGACAGTTCTGCTGGTAATTTACAGCAAACCACTGCGTTTGAGGAAGTCTTCTTAACTAGTAGTACGAGGTATGACATTAGGGATTTATGTATCTGTGCGATTCACTGAAAATCCATGGAGTCCTGTCCGTGTTGGTACTGAGCAATCGAATACTGATAGAGTGCTTCAAGCCTGTTTTTCCCGATTTTACTTCCCATTTTCCCTTCAGGCGGCCTACTTCTCACGTCCTTCAGTCGGACTAGCCGGATTTGGAAAGTTTTTCCGCAAGGCGGCAGATGAAGAGGTTGAACATGCCAGAAAATTCACAGAATTTGTCAACCTACGGGGAGGCGTTGTCACGTTGAAGCATATCATGGTAATCAGCCTGCTTATCGAAACTTGTCTTTTAGTGTACAAACACTAAGCTACTAACACGAGATAAGTGCAATGACTAGATCAACAAAGCAGCTTAATAGTACAAACGAGGCCTCCATCTCCCATATCTCGGTATTCAGACAATTTAAGTCTCAGGTACTGATGGTTTTTGGTCAATTCCTGTCAGAAACAGCTGGAGAGAACGGCCAAATAAAAAACCGCAACAAGTTGATGAGCCCTCAAATTCAACCAGAGATAAAAGTAAGGGGAGATCCTGTTGTACTGTTGCAAGATTGGTCGAAATTGTAGTTAGTTTACTCCCGTTCCATTAAACCTCCTCATCTCCTTTCAAGAGTATTCTGGCTAGGATACAACACGCTTTTTCGGGCCAAAACTTTCCACAGCTTTTCTTAATATGTACGGATAAAGCTCTTATGATCGTTCGACTAAAAATTAAAGCGGACGCTTAAAAGCATCATAAACGAAGGATTTAGCTGGTTTCCAGGTGAGTTTCTCGTATTTCGTCTCTCGTGTAGTTCGCTAAAGTGGGCACCATTCACTGAAACTTATCACACGTGGTAACCAAACGGTTGTCCACCGTTAGAAATTCAGACACGAAAGCTCGCTGTAAAAGGCTAGAACCTTTGTGACTAAAAATCACAGCCAAACTTCCGTTAGTTTTGATCCACTAAGACATACGTGTCTTGCAAAGTGCTACTTGATGTAACCATTGTTATGTAGGTGGAACATTGGGAATTCAACTTGAGCGCTATTGCCAAAGACAGAGTTCTTTCCGTTTGAGTTTCCCGGTTTTATACCAGGTACTTGAATGGTCAGAAAACATTTTGGAGAAAAAACTGGTAATAGATCAGGTAGAAGCTTTCCCGCCTCATCCAGAGGACAGATCAAATGGTCCTCGAACACAATACCTCAATTAAATTTGACGACAGACTGACTCCCCTTGATAGCATCTGTGTGTTTTGTGCTACAGTAACCAATGCTGGCTGACATTCATTAAGCTCCTCGTAACTAAGATTTATAAATGTATATGTATATGATGTCCATATATGTGTACATACTTGCACTAGTGCACGCCCACACGTGGTCCACAAGCGGCTTCAAAATAAGCACACAATTACGCCTGGATTTCTTGGCGAAATTTGAGCCCGATACGTTGTAAACGTTCCCCCGTTTTATCCAATCGTCGGTTACAGAAACGCGAAAATACGCGTTAGATTCTACTGGGTATGCTGGTCGCAGTGCGACACCTTATACTGCAGACCACTCGGACACAGGCAAGCGAGAGAGAGAGAGAGAGTTTTCTTTACTTCTTTATTCCTGAAAAACATGTGTACTAGTTATCAGGACGGAGGCTAGCAGCCAATTCGAAGGCACTCGTGCTGATGAAGACTGGGTATAGCAACTGGTCGTGCAGTGTCTTGGAGAAAATCAGGCCTGATTTTGAATGATCACTGATAGTTTCATTTCTAACCAGTTACACGGAGTCATCTCGCTTCGGCAGACTTGGACGTTGTCTGTTCATGTGCCGCTGATGCGATGTCTATGTATGAAACCCCTATACAAGTGAAATCAATTTGTAGAATACTCAAGACACGTGACCAATGCATAAAAACGATCAGAGCCATTGAAGCGCTTTCTCCGAAAACGGAGCCCCTAGTCTAACTACCCTGACATTCTAATTTTGAGATCTGAAACGTTACCATGTACCGTTGGATATGTTTCTCAGTACAATTCACTAATACGGACTTTTCTTATACGGGCTCATTCTGAGGCACTGATGCTCCAGCCTTCAGACTACGGTGCCGTAGATGAGAAATTCAGACCAACTGAGTTGTTTTTGGCGCCAGGGAAATATAAATCGCCACACGAGTGAAACGAGCGAACAACAAACAAGAATCAACTTCCTCTATATAAATTCACAAGATGGATATTCTTGGTTGTTGAAATACATTTCTTATATGACTGGTCATTGTTCGCTATATTAATGCTTCTTCTTTGGGCGTCTAAGAACCCAGTACAAACGTTGTCAACATATGGGGCTGGGGTTGTGCAATATTTGTTAAATTGTTGTGTGGTATCTCATTTTCTAATGTTCAATACCGTTTTCAGCCACCTCCAGAGTCAACCCCGCAATCTTTTACATCCGTCAAGCAAGCCATCGCTCTGGCAATCGATAAAGAAATCGAAGTTGGCAGGAAAATCCACACATTGCATATGGTTGCCGGAGAAAACAAGGATTCAGAGGTAGGTGGCTTGTGCCTACGACTGCCCCACTTGTCGAAGGACACACGGAAGGATGTGGGTTCTGCACCAGGCACCAACTGATTTGAAGCCTTCAGTCAAGGTTTTATCATGGAATAAATGTTAGTCTGTGCTGAAAACCCCAAAAGTGCTATACAGCTGTTCCATTCTAGTTTGGAATAGTCAAGAGTAGATACTGCACGAATATCTCGGCTGACTCGAAAATGCTTACTAGGAGCTACGGTATAGACCCTGCAAAACGGGCAGTATGCATGAATACACCCGATGATGTGAAACTAGTGTGCACCTAATGAGGTCAAATGTATCAAACTGTTCTGAAAACAAAGGCAGTTTTTCCGTCTCCAGCGTTGCAGCAGCCTCTTTTTAACTTATGTTAGACTAGTGACAACTTGCGCGCCCCAAACGACAGAGTGCCGGTAAGACTAATGACGATAAAGCAGGCTGACAGATTTGACTCACATTAGCGATACGGAGAGACTAAGGCACCGTAAATTAAACGGATTGTGTAAAAATGAGGAAATATGCTGTCGTCAGAGAAACATATTGATTTTCACAATGTGGGCGGAAAGCAACGCTCCCTCTTTCTCGACGGTACGGTTTCAAACCTGTGCAGACATGGGACCGTTGTTTTCAAGCGCACATTCAGAGTTTACGTTGAAAAACCTTTGGAGAAGCACCAATAGGGAAGTGCTCATCTCCGAGGAAATCACGTGAGATGCTATCAATTAATCGATGCCCAAATGCTGACTGGAATGTTGACACCCACGAGCAGTCGTGAGCAAGAGCGGTAACGGTTGCCTCGTCTGGACTTCACACATCCACAATATGTGTCACGTGTTTCTAGGCTAAATTTGAATAAATGGACGCAATATTAACCGACTGTCACAACTACCCCGACAAATAATTCTGTTAGAGAATGATTATGGAGAAAATATGGTATACTAGGACCGGTAGGATAGAGTGAATGAATCGAATTAATAGAAGCCATTAACTTTCTTGCAGACGTTCTTTTCTAACATTCCGCGCTTGCACTTTCCGTCCGCCTGTGTGGATGAGCTCGTGCTACGATAGTTGTGTAAGGAAGAGGGATACCGTGAACTTTGGTCGGGTTGGGATTCCCATCCCCTTATTTTTGCTAATGATTCTACGTGCATTGACAGCCACACACAGTCACGTGTCAAAAACAAACTGATCGAGATTCCAACACATTCTTATGCCCTCAACTATTTCATCCATCGAGAGCTGTGTTCGTTTCTCAAGTGTCATGTCTGCCAGTAACAACTTCTTAGTTACCTCCAGAGCATCTGCCCTGGGGATGTTTGTGTACACTGAGACTACGTCAAAACTCACGAGGACTTTAACCATCTCCAAAGGAAGCCCTGTGACCTTATTGGCAAAGTCGTACGAATTCCTAACGAAAGTGCTTGATTTCCCCGTGAGTGGTTCTAGTATACCACCTAAGAAGCTGGCTAGCTCACGTGGTGGCGAACCTGTACCATCCACTATTGGCCTTATCGGGACACCTGCCTTGTGGATTTTTGGCAGTCCGTAGAGTCATTGTTGAATCGCACTTTTTGGATACGACCGATACCACTTACCTTGCCCTAAATGGTTCATTATGGATCCCAAATATCCACCAACTTCGACCTTACTCTTATTCATTATTGAAGTAATACTGCTGCTGGTAATTTGTCGATAGGGTCCTTCGGCGAGGTATTGCCTGACCTTTTGAAGATAGTCGCTCTTGCTCGTTACTACTGTGGCTTTACGTTTATCGCCCATGGTAATGAGAATACTATCTACCTGTTTCACTGTGTTCAACGCTCTCTGCTCTGATGGTGCTTACAGGTCAATATTTTTCGAGCAGAAACACGTCCTTTCTTGTTGAGACTGCCTTCATTTAAAACGAATTAATTATATGTTCACCTTGTTTTAGGTACACGTAGGATTTTTCTTGGTTGATACCAAGATATTGCGGTTTAAAATGTGCAAGTTACTCGCATTGTTTAATGGCCACCTTTCGCTGGACAGCGGAATATTAAAGTTTTATGTCGAGGGTCATGAGTTCTGGTCGCCCAAAAGTCTTGTGAGATGCATACTGTTGATTCCCAATAAAGATGAAACGTCTGTGTCATGATTCCCGGCCTTTCCTCATAGTTAGATATAGCTTGTAGGATGAAAGTCGATAAAAAGTGTTGTAATGGTCACCGCAACTTGTCAAATATGGTAGTCCCCGGGTGCATTGCTTGGTAGTTGGTTTGTTTTCCGTGCGGATGCTGTCTCCTCGATTAGTGACCAGGCGTTTGTAATGTAACCGCCAAGCTCCGCGAAAAAATCAACAACCAAGTTAAAAGAACTTTCATTGTTCCACTGTAGATAGGTATAGATTATCCTCGTTCTTTCAATCTACGCGTTGTATCGATGACGTCAGTTGACTTTTAATTGAGTATTGACGGTTAATCGATCAGTGTTCTACACGCGGTTGCGTCCGTCATGTGGCACACCAGTGGTTCTCTCGTGACCACACCAAGCGGGTTGCACAACTAATGACGAATGAATAAACAATAAGTCTATTGCAACTGTTTTATCAGATTGTTAGTACAAAGATTAACGTTCAACCTACCCAACCGGGAAAAACTTGAACAACGCCAACACACCACGCGCATGTCTTTTGGTCAGTCTTTTCTAGAAAAATAATTTCTGACCGCGTAACTAGTTTTGTTCGGGGAGTTTCATTTGTTTGGTTGTAAACGAGTGAACCAAAGATAAGTCCCGAATTTATGGTTGAGATTAGCCATGAACTAGCAGTCAGCTGGTTAGAGTGACGATACCTCCCCATGTGCCTTCTAATCTGTCCGAGAGCTTCCAGATTCCATCTTCAGTGCTATTCTCTGCCCCGGTTGCACATTCTTTGACCAGTCAGTGAATATACCGTTTTTGGGGATGACCTTGACCCGTCTTCATTATTGCATTGTCTGAGTATTCTTGACCACACAGAACCCTGTTCCGAAAATATCAAGAGCAGCTAAGGGTAGTGTTTTAATGTAGCTCGAGGTTTGTAGTAGTACAATACAGGTTTGTCAGTAGTACCTTCCTGAGCAGATAGATGTTACGAATGACCAGAACGATACCCTCTTTTTACTTTATTTTGCATCAGGCCCAGAATTTCTTGGATCCTTTCCTAACGGAGCAAGTTGAATCGATTAGCAAGTTGCGCTCGATGGCTGCCCGCATGGAGTTGTGCGACAGTGCAATCTTCTTGATGGACCAGGAACTGCGTTAAACTCCTGCCAATACACTCGATTAGGTGTATATGATTCATTTCAACATCTTCATTCCGCATCTCTCCATCAACGTTCATGACGAATAGCATTAGCATGGATGTTCATACACATCATCTCCGAGCACATCATAAATTCGCTCTGCAAAAAAACAGCTATCAATAACTCCTTTGGTCTTTATGTTCAATCTGGTGGGAGCCGTATGTTTTTATATTTGAAGTTTCCTCGAAAGGAAGACTGAGACACTCAAATGAGATATTTCTCAGTATTTTCACGTAAAAACCCTTCGCGTACACCTCAAGAGCCTTTTAATTTGTGTAAATCCCACTTCCATTATTGTTCGTGGTGTTACTCAAGAAAATGGTTTTGAAAACTAGTTTGATATGAGTGTATCCCGACGATGAAAGCAATAGTTTTGAACTCGATGAAAAATTGATCGGAACCCTTGCACAATTGTATACTCATTTGCAAATGAAGATGTTATTAACAGGAATCCCAAATGTATCCCCGGTTCATGAATATGCTTCGCAAAGACCACCTCATTTTCCAGTTGGGCCGATATTCAAAATGTCGAGGCAGTATCCCAAGTATAAGCAAGGACCAGTGCTCCCAACGCCAAGATATTTTATTTTCAGCGTTTCAAATTGAGCAATTCCACGTTTTTCTGAGTGATATCCTCGGTTCATTCCGGATTTCTTGTTGACCAGAGCTATGGGTTTGCGCTCCCATTGAACGCCGGAAATTACCATGACGACGGTATAGCACTCGCTCCATATTGTGACTAAGGGAAAAAGGCAAATTACATAATGTTTCAGACAGCCAAACAACTCACGTCATCTCTTGCCATGTAAAGCCGCATGGCTATGTATACATGTATGAAAAGTTATCGATTGAAAACAGTCTTTCATAAAACGTATTTTTGGAGCTCAAAAAGAAGAACCACTAAGTGAACAATACACTAAATAATAAATTACTCATTTAAAATTCTCATGCTTGTTGGGAGTTAATTTAAACAAGTCACACAAACCTGCACTTCCAGACTTTGCCAGTAAACAAGTCTGAAGCACATCATCAATGAATGCAGATTTTTATTGGGCCGGGGAGCTGAGCAGAACCTATAGCAGGAGCTAGCAGGTTAGTTCTCCGTCCATATAATGTCGGAAGCAATAAGGATAATGTGTTGCGCAGCAATTGGTCAATAATCACCTGCTGGACAAAATGCGAGTATAATAATTCAACAAAAAGCGATGTCGTTCCTCTCACTGTTATGTTACGTGTTTGGGAAATTAAACCCGTAGCTTAACAGCCCAATTATGTTTTGTCACAACAGGGCTCCAAGGTCAGTGTACCACCCCATTAGCACACTTCATCTTTGCTTTGCTGGTTCCCCACAGTTTTGTGTTTATAGAGGTAGCTCTGTACAAATCGCGCGCGACATTACCTACTGTGCACATGGGTCCATCAGCTTAGTTCGATGTAGCACGCAAATCCGGAAACGGATGCCAGCTCACCATACCTAGTAAAGGCTAAGTATTTTTATAATGAACACCCTTAGGTCTGAAGTAGCTTACACCGTTAACATCCTTTAGGATATGATCCCTTCAGAGTGGACTCCGATTCGACAGCCTGTGGGCTGCACCTCGAGTAGGCGACTAAGTACCCTTTAGTTGACATAACTTGGTCGGGCTATTGAAACTAGGAGACTTAAAATCACTGAGACCGGATCGTCGTGGAGAAAATCAACGCGCACGCACTACTTCACACATTTTAAGTAGCTCATGTGCTGGTGCCAAATCAACGAGGAACCAGTCCTCCGCCCGTCTTTCAGATCACCGCGCACCTTTGAGAAAACCACATGAAAGAGCTTTCATAGTAGCTAGTGTATATATACGATATTTCCGCAATTCTCCAGTGTCAGTATGCTCAGGCTGTCCTTCGGATGTTTCAGCTGGCTAAATTCGTCTTTCTATCCATATCACCCTTTTGGAGTGCGTCCACTTCGGAGCAATTAATTCAATTGGAGCCTGACTACTATCAGAGTGAATGACGCTATCATCACAAGAGAAATAAAGCTGATCTAACAAATGATACCGAGAGAAGTTTTAGAAATCCCGAAACTGTTTATAGGTAGGTGTTTCTCCAAATATTCAACGAGGATCGGCTACAGCAGTTTCCGAAACAAACGTACACGAGCTCCCGGTAGTTTGTCCTCAGGAACACGGGCTGGACGTTCATGTCAGGTCATTTACTGGTTGTTACGTGTACATGATTTTTATGGCTTGATGTGCCTTGATGATACCAAATACCACCTTTTACCCATTAAGACTTCGTACTGACTGGCACCGCGGACCAGTCGCACGCCTCTGCTAAATCTAGTCACCCAGTTGCGCTAAGTGGTCAGTGACACTCACCTGTTCTCATCGTATCTGTCCTAAACAGGTTGGTGATCAAAGGTGGAGATGAACAGGCATTTTCAAACTTAGTCGGTGCTAAGCAGATAGTTAGCTTAATCGCCCCTTTCAAGATTCTTCAACTAAATGTGCTATACAAAAGTTGGAACGATATTTGAGGTGTTGAAGCAATTCCCCTGACATGACACACCTACAAGGTTGATGGAATCACCATCACCGAACCTGTCCATTCAAAGGTTCATTAGGTAGGTCTGGTCAGTTGGTCGTTCCAACTGAATAATAAGACGACCTTTGTAGAGAAAAACCAGGTGGATATCATAAACGTGAGATTCGTTTGGATCATCCGTTACCACCATCGCAATTTGCAGACAATTGTTTGTCGCTAAGTAGCTGCGAGATAAGATCGATGAAAAGTAGAGGGTAGGCCTACCCAATGTGCCCCAAGAGCGAAACCGGTAGTGGTCTGCCCCAAAAGTTTCAACAACATTATGAGTGGTGTCATGAAACGGTTATTGCCCAGATTATGGCACGCAACAGTGCAACATGGACGATGAGGACTCACTGGCATGAAGAATTATTGAGTTATACTGAAAACATCATGGACCGTCAACAGTTTAATGAGTGACACCCGGGACACTCGAAGAATCTTTTGAACATACGGTAATCACCTTAGCTTGTTGGACTCAAATAAGATGTAGTCCCAGCGATATTTTGAAGTTGCCGTGCAGTGTCCCTGATACGTATATCCATTTCACCGTACGAAAAACCTTGTCCGCATTATTGCGTATTACCACTGGGTGATTGGATGAATGAGTAATCCGATATGTACTTGAAATAGTCATTATACAAGAACCATTTACTTTGCCTTTGAGTGTGGTCGGTGCTCACTGTGGCAACTTGGAGGTTGAAACTTCAAGGTGCGACTCTACGGTCGAAGTGAGAACAAGTATTCAACCGGAGTTATGTATTTAGTTAATTTTGCTGCAGTTTTTTGTCTGGTGTACGCTATGAGATAGGGTTCTTACTTCATTGATGCGTAAAGGGCAGTACGCGGGAGTTGCACATGTTAGCTGAAGACAACGGAGTTATCAGGGTGTTTAAGTAGGCTTCTTGTGGGGTGCATAATATAAGTTGCTATCGCCAGTGGCACCCAAGCTAATTAGCCGTTTTTCGACCGAACAACACTTGTACTCTCAGGTCACACAAAAAAGACGGAGTTAGAAGTTCCACTGGAACCATGATACAGAGATTCAGAACACGGTCACGTATCACCTGCGATATGAACTACGGGAACTGTGATATCGTCATAAATTTTCTGTTGGGAAATCACCTCTCAAGTGTTGCCATCGGTAGGGAAGAATATCGAAAAAGTACTCTATGTCAGATGAGCAACGGAACCTGAATTAAATTGGATAAGAAAATGATATCATGGCCTTTATTGCACACGTCAAGGGTGCACAAATGTAATGAAAAAATAATACAGCACGTCACTTAATCAAACAAAATAACGTTGTGGTTGCTGACAAACACACAACAGAGTTCGGTAGTAAGTCTTTAAAATACAGCGAATCGTGTTGGAAAAAATAACAGTTATGTGAGCAGTACCGCAATGTGACAGGGTCGAATGGACGAAATAAAATCATCCCAGTTGTTGGCGACCCTGAATGCGTCTAGAAATTGCCGAAAACAGTATCTGTGAGAAGCAACATTCCATTTAACCTTCCATTCCTGGGGGCGATTACACATACGGAGGAGCAGAATCGCATCGCACTGCACTGGCGTCAGTCAGACTGTATGCGACAGAATGGACAAACAATGGCACGAGTTGGACCATAGGACATCCCAAACTCCAGGAAAAGTCCGAGAAAACAAGGAGATGCAGTCGGTGAGAACATGACCAGTTTAAGGAAAATCCCATCTTTCATCATCCCAAATTGCTTTCTCAGCTTGCTTACGCCGTTCGTGTTGTGCTGTTGGTATGGGGGTGCGGGAAGGAATAAATCAGTGGGTGAAAATCGGCAAAACAAAAACTCGCATGGAGCGGGAAGGACACAAAGCGGCACCCCTGTTCTGAAACCCAGCAGAATGCGATCATTTCACATGATAAATAAGCTGCATTTCTTACACTGGTCGAAAAACCGAAAAGATCAACTCCCCAGCGCTAGGGAACCTACCGTCCATGAACCTAACGGAGAGATGTTTTGCCAGAGCCGCTCGATTACAGACAAAACCGAGGACTCAACCGTTAACAGGTTAGAAACCATGCCGAGAAAAGCACACCTAATTAACAGTGGCTAAAAATTACAGGTGAGCAAAATATGATCTGGCAGATGGGAATGGAGGAGGCGACCCACATTCCAATGGCCCACAAGAGATATTGAAAGAGGCGGCTGCGAACCTGTTCCAGCGGCGTTCATACTGTCATTTCGATTCGGAGTATCTGACTGAGTTTTAGATATAAAGAGACCTTGGATGTCTGTGTCAGACTGCCATTAGGCCTCTCTCTACCTCTCATAAAACAAGAAGTGAATGTTCGAGAGTGAATTGCCAGTGTCCCAAGCTATTGTTGTTGTAAATGATAATCATGGTGAAGATGCACAAAACAAGATTAATCAAAGAGAAGATTGAGTGCTATAGTTAATAGGGTCGGAGAACGCATAGGTTGGACTGCGAAGTCAAAATATTTGGACATCAGGAGAACCACTGTCCACATCACCATGACCTATGCATGCGAAAACATTGAGAAAAATCCGTCCAGCTGCTGTAAGCTGTAGGGGTAGTCAGGAAATTTAGGTCCTAGATCAAATTTGGATGGACCAAAGAAGGTTAGACAGAAACAGAGGGAATGCGGAGTAGTAGCTGATAGGGAGGGAGAGGGTACATGAATATGCGGAAAAGCATATACGAGGAAAACATCTGCGTTGATTACAAAAGGCTGGAATTAAAGCAGTAGAATGGAAGTATCAAGTCATGCCCCGGCCTAAAGCTGTCATCTTGATGTGATGGTCTGGGCTGAGTGCCTCAATGATCCCGCGAGGTACGCTGGCTGGAACTTCGTTCCACGTGTAACGTATAACTATGCCAAAAGGCCAAAGGGGGGCAATCAGACAAAGAACAACGAGATCCCGTACTAGAAGTAATCGTATAACGAGGCGGTCTGGGGGTAATGTCGTACTGTCCTCTGCGATGGGAGTGTGAATGCAGTAAGGCGTGTCCCCCGGACGACCAGCATGTCCATATTCATGGAAGCAGTGACGCTGCCTTCCCCCGAGGAAGTACGGGCTAGAAAACGTCGGTCCTAAAAACCACACGCTGATCCCCCAACGGTTGACCGTGACCGCCGGTGCATTACTCAATACGGTAGAAAAACAACTAAACCTTGTCATGAGTTCGATGAGGCTCTAGGTGCATCTACTGTGCGCGGCAGTATCAGGAATGAGACATTTATGCCTTATTCCCTGCACTTTCAAGTTAGGCCAACCCCAGGTCAAACTATTGAGTCTTCGGCTAAGGGCAGGGTCCCCAAAGAAAGCCCTACTGCCCACAGCCTCTTGGGAAAACATTTGAGTCGGAGGAAGAACTTAAATTATGAGGCAGGGAAAATACTTGCCAGTTGTCCGGGCCCTTTATCGCAAGAAAAAATATCGCGAAAATTGCTGAGCAACATGAACAGTTGGAATTGTAAGCATGTCAGGGCGTTAAATGTTGAACAAGGTGATCACGATAGGTAATGCACCGGCGGTCTCAGGAAGGCTCAGGATGACGATGTAACAAAACCGTATGATGCCTATGAAACAAAAACTATATCTGTATGAACTAGGCAACGCTTGTTCATGTCCGAACTGCCATCACGGAGTCTAGTTTGTGAATCAACTGCTGGCTGTGGCATTGCAAACTCAAAAGACAAACATCAATGGGGGAATGCAATGTTGTTCACGAAAAGTTACAGCCCTTGGCTGTAGGAAAGAACAGACAACCGATTTGTCTTAGAAATCGCAACAATAATCAACTCGGCCTACTTGTGATAACGATAATACACCGCAAGTATCCCCGGCTGCCCGCAGAAAAAAACGAAAGGTTCACATCCCATCAACTATTCCATACCAACAATATTCTTCCGAATCATTTTGACTACCATAACTGTGTGAGGAAACTGCCGCAGCCACCACTATGGAGGTTTGACGTCCCAACACACAACAGTTCCTTGAAGGGAATGATTTTTTCAAGTCGCGGAGGTGTTCATTGATGGAGCAGTGTATTCCTTGGTGCCATTTTACTCATCGGTCGGCTAAACTAGATGTTATATACGCTTAACGTCAACACTTGTAAAACTCTCGTCCAGAAAACACTTTGCTTTGAAGGAGCTTGATCATATGTACCAGTGCCTCCCATCGGATGTTCTTACACTACAACCCAAAGGTTGTGGCTGTGGGGGTCTGTGGATTGACCTGTAAAAACAGCATACAAACCCAGGATTCTCACTCGAAGAAGCTAACTTACCACGGGCTTCCTGTAAGGCCTCTTTGTCACGTTTTTCCTTCTCTAACTCCTGTGGACTCTTAGTAGTGGTTGACCGTAAACTCAAATGCCCAAGTATTAGCCGATGAGCAGTGCTGGAACTGGTTGGTGGACGTTTTTTGTAGGGCATTGCCCAATCACCAGGTGATTTAGCGAGTTTGAGTTTGCTTTCCAATGAAGCGTCTTTGAACTGGCGTGCCTGCAGATAAAATTCGAATACGATGAGGAAGCACACAATGTCACAAAACACATCGATTTAATACCATTTGGGACTAAGTGGGTACCGGACGGAGGGAGGGGGGGGGCAAAATACGACGAAACGCCTCTTCCTTACAAATAAGTGATTACTGAGTCTCGGCAAGTCACATCAAATAGAGAGATTCTCACTTGAATGTCCTTATAACAGATGGATGAACAGAAGTTTTTACCAAAAACCTAGCACTCAGGAAGTCTTTTGACCAAATTTCGTACGATTTCAAATTCAAATCCCGCGAGTTCTGAATTTACACCGAAGAGGTTGGGCCTTATCATGATGCGGCAGTTCGCGAAGCAGCAACCCATTAAAACATATTGCAAGATGCCAGTGCGACATCCACAATCTTCCCTATCAAGTTGATCAGTGGAGCGATTAAGATAACTAGTCCCTTAAAAGTTGAACTATTGTAGTGGTCCCAAGCCGATCCTTTTTAGGGTTTCGGTTGAAGATACTAGCTGACATGTTTAGGTCTGGAAGCCCTTGTGGTGCCTAAGCCGGCGTACAATTATGAAATGCAGGAACGAGTACATTCATTCTGCATCGGCTGTTACATGGAGGCACTACCAGATTACCCTACTGCCTGAGTACAATAGGACGGACAAGCGAAAGCACATGAAATCTGTCTCCTACCATGCTTCTTAATTATTACCTCTCAACTCTTCCATATCGTCTCACTCGGTCATCACTCTTACGTAGACCCAAGCTTAAGGCATGACATTCAATCATCCAGAGAAGTGACCGATGCACACAACCGCTCATACCACCATCACATCGCTTCAATAATCAGAACTCGATCTGGGGCCATTAATGTTCCAAACACTGAGCACGTTGGCAAACAATTTTATCATACGAATACCTTTAGTGATTTTTCGAGACAATTTGAAAAACTCCAAAGATCAAGCTCGGTAACTGAGTGTATAGCGATCTCTCTATCTAGACTCTGGAGATTGTGAACTTCAGGTGATTGCTCAACTGCTACAACTAGTTACGTCTCAGCTCCAGAGCTACGGCTTCTTTGATCTCACGACAGCTCAGTAATCAAGGCACGAAATTACTGACCGGAAGGTTCATGATTCCAACCCAAGCCCGGCACCTCAAATGATCCTGTCTAGGATTTGGAACCTGGCAGTATCTCTCACTCAGGTAGAGTAGCAGCTAGGCACCGAAAGCGTGTTACAGCTGAACAATTCATTTACAGAATATCTTTAGGCTCCCTTGGATACTGGTAAACAGTGGCAGTGCATTCGTTTGTCCACTTCTATAGGAGCTAGCATTGGTTCAAATGAGCACCTTTATCTATAGTTTCCAGTCATGCAGGGGATAACATTATGCGAACATTTTGTACTCCATGGGCCTCAACTATCCTGTATGAATAGCGGAAGGACTGTAAACATGAAGCCATCCCGAAAACGGATTCGTTTCAATGCAAACACTACTTGGGCAAGATGGCCCAAGTGGTTAGAGCGCGAATTTACTGACCGGAAGATCCGTGGTTCGAGCCCAGACCTCTGCCTCTCGACTCCCCCTGTCTAGGCTTGGGCAACCTGGCAGTATCTCAGCCCTCTTGCTTCCTTCGGGTGGCATAGCAGCTAGGCACTGGAAGGGTGCTACACCTGAGCGATATAAACACTGCCTGATTCGGTAAAAGGCAATTAATTTTATCGGGAAATGACCATCTCACACCCACCAAGAGAAGTTCAAATGAAATGCAGCTGCTAGAGACAGCAATGCACAAATGGGACACCGCAATTCAGCTTAGGTGAAATGTGATGACCTGCGAAAATTGGATGCAAGGAAGAACGATAATGGTGAATGTGGTGCACAGCCATGTGCTGGTTATCAACTGATTATTCGAAGTACCCGGCTATGAACAGTGATATTAAACTCAGGATCTAGCGTCCCTTACTACTTAGTAATGATGGTCTTAAATTGGCGATAGAGCCATTAGCTGTCAATAGCAAAGCTCCGTACTAGACTCCCCACCATTCTACAATACACATGTTCATTCAGGTCACGACCTCGCCTGCTATAGATTTTTACTGAATTCAGCGGGTAAACCCAGCAACAAATTATCTGTTTTGCAGCAAAACATTGCTCCGAAACATAGACTAAGTAAACCGACCAAAATTTACCATGTGATGCAATAGGAGCAGCCTCATGCAACCTGTTACAGATGGCGGCATGTAAGAATGATATCGGAAAATCAGCGTGTGGTGCCTCTGGGCGGGCATTCATTAACCACCAGATCTCAGAACGGCAACTGTCACTTTCTTGATACAAGATGTTGCACGACTTCGGGACCAGAGGACAATGCAACTAGGCGGTCTGGTGAACATCAGCTCAAACGAAGTTCTTGTATCGATATATGGATCCAAACATCTCGAAAAACTGAGGAGGCTGGCGCAGCAAGGAATACGCAGTCTGCTCCAGCTAGTCCGCGAAACACCACACACATCACCGCGATACACCATCTGTTAGTGGGCTAATCAAGAACAATGTCCCAAATCTAGCGGAATGCCTTCAACAACCCGACCTAGTACAGCAAGCCCACGTGCTGTGAGTAATCGTATTACGAGGTGGCCTAGAGGTGCGATAGGAGTGTGAAGACAGTAAGGCGTTTCCTCCAGGCCTCCGGCATGTCCACATTTATGGAAGCAGCGATGTTGTCTTCCCACAAACGAAGGACGGGTTAGAAACGGTCGTCCCTAAAAACCACACTCCGATCGCCCAGAAGTTGAGCATGACCGCCGGCGCATTATACAATACGATCGAAATACTTTTAAAACCAGATAGTCTGGTGCCGCTCAAAAGGTACCTGCCGTGTGCAGCCGCATTAGGAGTGAGATAGTAATGCCAATGCGGCACCCTGCAGCCGAAGGGATTATACTATTGAGTCATTGACAACCCTATATTTACGCATCAGTTAAATCAGTTACCACCTCTAATGCGTAGCTACCTACCCGACCTCCCCAAATCACCGATGAACGGACTGTGGCAACCATAACCTTTGTACGACAAGTACACGGTTGCTACAGTTGATGATGATGATGATGTGGTTAGGAATCCCACAGAACATTGCACGTAACCGGGAAAAGTGGCGAGCTGGCCGCTACAGCCTAGCCTAACTACCTAACCACAGTTTGTCCGTCGTTATATATATTTGTTGGGAGGTTTGCAAACGGTGTTGGACCAACATTACGGCAGTGAAGCATCAGTGTCAACACTGATGTTGCTGTCTTTGATGATGATGATGATGATGGACCAATATAGCGGATGGTGTCCCACTGCAATATGATGTCCAGAGGCGTTTATCTCGTTGCTGTTCCCAGCTTTGGACATCTTGTTGCTGATCAGTTGCCCCAACGATATTTCACTAGGAGATGCTATCCTTATGATTGCATGGTAGTCAAATAACAGTATTTACTATTGGTGTATTGATATGGGTGATGGTCATGATTTCTGACCGATCACATATACCAACTCACACGTGGTATCAAAGGTACTATCGCTATCCATAGTAGTTTCCAAACGTTTTCGGTTGAAATACAAACTGGAATGTAGGTTAGTCGGTTCATGGTTGTCGTGATACGAAAAAATAACGTCAACCGAGTTAGCTGGTCCACGCATTGTCATGAATTTCGGCCGATTTCTCGGAATCGAAGGAAGAGATAGGTCAGTTGTCGCATGAATCGGCTGTCTTCTTTCTTTCCAGGAGTGTCAGTTAAGTATGCACATTTCTCAATACCAGACTCGAAAACATCACACAGGCACCATTTAAAGCTTGATGACTTCATGATTTACACTGCTGGCACATTAGTTCACCGGGGTCAGGAAAATTAAGCAACTGAGCGTTGGCATGTCAGAACTGACACTTAAGCTGGACGGAGACGCACGGTTGAGAAATACTCACCAAGTGGATTGGAAGCCTAAGATGTACTTCAGTTGTAAGTAAAAAGCTTTTAATTCTGGTCAGATTGTTGTAATGATCACCCGACCACAGTAAATTATAACAGTATTCTGTATCACTCGGGCACACCTCGTGCCCGATCTTGCGTATTAGGAGGGCGGAGAAAACGAAAAAGAATCCACCTTCCTTTCGAGTTTCAGGGGTTCGTGTAATGTACCCAAAGGGCGTCGCAATTAAATAAGTTTTCCAACTGCAAAAAACGGTGAGATTCACAAGCCAGGATGCGCTTGCGCATCATAGATGACCAAACTTTGAAAAGACAAACAAAACCAACAGGCAAGTCTTAGTGGAAGCAAATCCGTTTATACTCCAGTAGGATCAGAAAGTAATATGGTGAAATCGATAATAGATTTTCCCATTATCATTATACACGAATAAGAATAATTCTGACATACTTCAACCAGCAATCCAGATATTTGCGAAAGAGCGCGGTCAGCTTCGGATTTTGAAGAGAACACGGCAAGACAATGGGTATCGTCCACCCACTTTAAATAGAACCCACTGTCTTCGAATCCTGCCAACTCGGCTTGAAGGTCGGCGGAGTTAAGTTCTTTACGAAAATTGTATAATTCCAGTACGTGACCGAAATTCTTATAGTCAATCGCCGGTTCACGACTGCCCGTAAGAGAAGCTCCTTTTGCTGGAGTGGTGACAGCAGATCGACCGTTCGTCACCGCACCACCATGTTTATTGGCAATGTCCTCTTGATCCTGTGGACCACCAGAGATAGAGAGTGCCTTCAATAACGTCTGGATACTTTCAGAATCGCCAGAAGCATTTCCTGATGGCTCCTCGCATGAAATATTTCTTATTTCATCGTTCTTCATAACTGACAGGCGAGGACTGTCAGTACCTGTTCTGAGAGGTGGAGGCCTGTACAAAGCTTTATCTGGTTTCCTGTCCGGTAGCATCCGTTCAGAACGGCATGGAGCCTGCAGAGAAACAAAAAAATAAAGGGTTGCAGGCCTGCATTTATATATATATATATATATATATATATATATATATATATATACGGTGTGACGGTCTGTGTGCGTCCGGGACCCAATGAGCTTTCCTTGGGGGAGGTGACCTTGAGGCATTCGCATGAACAAGGGGCAAAGGTCTGACAAACCGTCTTTGGATCCTCTTGGCTGGTGTCAGAACATGTAAGTTGACTGGTTTCCAGAAAGATGGTCTATTCTAGTGGCCTCACACAAACCGCTGATGCCTCGCAGTGAGGCTTTTGAACTTAGTGCGTTGGCTGATAGCCCCAGTAGTCCTCCGGTCTGGTTTTGGACGCCCTGGAATATTCCAAGCTCATATGAATGGCTGGCAGCCTAATCAGATTCGTTGATCAACACTTGTCAAACTACTGAAAGCCTGCGCATAGTTGGGGAGCCACAGCCGGTTTGGGCGGAGCCAGATACGATGCTGCATGCATGGTTTTGGAGCCCATGGAGACTCAAGGGAATGAAACCAGAGGACGAACGTGCACAGGGCTGTTGCAAGCAATCGTCAGGCTTAAAATTGATGGTGTAATAATAGGGATAGGCACCAGGTAAGCATTTGCCATCGATGCAAGAGAGGAGCCCGTCAATTCCTTTAAGTTCGAGCATAATACTACACCTCCCTAGTACAACGCCACGTAGACGTTCTTGGGGGAGGGGATAATGACGCACCAAGGTGGCAGTTAAAAACATGGCGGTATTTTATTAGCTATACGGTTAATTCTACCGTCTTTAAAGTGACAATGTCGGACGGATACTGGTTGAAAAATGGAATAAACATACCTCGGCCCCTATTGCTCACGTTTTGTAGGTGGACCAGGGAGTAGATCGGCGATCCATAAGGCTAACCCTTCTTAGGTATGCGTGTCATACGCTGTGCGAGTTCATATGGTCAGAGCTGCACTAGGATGATTGAATCAGTTCCTAATGGATCACATGTTTTGCAGCATTGAAATGCAGCTGCCGGGACAGCGGATTTCCGTGTATCTGCGATTTTGAACTCCACTCTTCAGCTGAAGGCAGACATGTTGTTTTAGCAATGCATCGGAATGGTCGTAGCTCAGGTGCTTTTGTTGGTTTGTCCGTTCGATGATTGGGTGCAGCTCACCGACGAGGTCTCCTCAAATGGTGATGAGAAGTTTGCAAACTCAGCTAAGGGATTAACAACCGACGATTTCACTTAGGATGCGGGTTTTAGCCACCCGTTTGATCTTCAAAAGACTTTGGTGGTTGGGAATAAGTCTGTTCATTCGATCCGAATGATTTTGCAGGGGCTGAAGCCAACATACAACCACAAAGTACAAGAACACCTGTCTTATGCGGTGCCATGAGCTGGATGGCCTTGCTTGCTGCATACAGCACTGTAAGTAAATAAAAACAGACCACTGTGGATTCCAATAATATTTTCTGACCATTATCTCTTAACTCCCCCTCTTCCTGTCTAGGGATCACTCCATTAGTTGTGGGACTTGAAGAACAATCCTATCCCACCCAAATTAATCTGGTTAGTCTACGTGGAGCAGTGGATTCAGTCCCGCTCTCATCATAGCTCATCAGTAGTGCATCGCCCTGTCCGAACTGGGATTTGAGTCTCAGTCATCTGACAAGTGATGAGAACGTGTTACCACTACTTTAACAGTAGGCTGCACGCAATTGAATTATAACAGGTGAACGCATTCGCTTTTGATTACTCTGTTTTAGACTCAAGTGTCAGTATTTCAAAGAATAAAATGACTAATGGCCCGTCGTGATCAGAATGGACCTCATTCTGGTGCGACGGCTTGCGTACCCCAGCAACTTACTGAACTATACAAACGGATATTCATGTCGCAGGTTGATCAGTAGACAGAGGTCTGAAAAAAAAGTCCGCTTGCCCTCCAGGTTGAGGGTTGGGTGGCAAACTGTTTCCTAAAAGTTAAACTGCTATGGCAGTCTGACGCCAACCCCTGCTACCTCACAGTCAGACGTTTGAGTCAAAGGCACTGAGGACACTAATCGTCTCTGTCTGGGTTTGGGTTCCCTGGCAGTACCTCAGCCCAAATACAATCATGAATCATGTAGAACATACACCCCCACGCCATGTCAGCCCTCGCGTGGAGACATTAGCTTGCATATCGCAGAGTGGATAAGTGAAAACATGCGACTGCTGACGTCCCTAATCTTTCTTCATTACTCTCCACTCTTGTCTCGTTTGACAACTCTTAGGTACAGCCCAGTCGTAGGCACGTCAATCGGACACTCAGGGAAGTAACCAATAGCACACCATCGCTCACGTTTGCTGCTACACATTCATTAATCAGGCCCATTCTCCCGTTTCTATAACAGCCTTCAATGTTCGACCCCTTAAGCTGCTCGTGTGCGCACTCTTTAGGCTTTATCGGATGGTATTTGCTGCAGTAATTGAGCACACGGTATATTCGCTACCTAAAAGCTATCGACTGCGAACCTCAGTTAGTTCTTCAGCTGTCGCAGCTGGTTGTGCCGGTGTTGATACGGATCTCAAAACCCAAGGTGAGGCATGCTTGTGTGATCGGATACCCGTAAACAGTCGTCTTTGTGTCGCTCGCCTACCCATTTCCGTAAGGAATCGCACCGATCGAAATATGGACCCATCTTTGATCACAGTTTCTGCATATATACACTAAACTGTAGCTCCGATTCTGTGAATGATACTTCCCATAAAAAATGCCCATCCTCTTGTCCACGACGAGGAGTCCAAATATAGTCTTAATCGCAGGTTTCAGTATGTAAGCAAGGCGCCTCAGTTCATGCGGGGAGCGATTTTATGGAAAGTTTAGTTTGGACCCAGGGGGAAACAATAATGGTGGACGTCTTTAACAACTCTGTACTGACCAGCAGATGTTCCACGGGAGTACTAGGCTCAAGCGCAGTGGACGCTGTTGTACTACCTGGCTTCCTCCTACTGCTTAACAACCGTGGAGTCAAATCGGTTATGTGGCCGCTAGCTACCAGTGTAAGGAGAAAAGCCCTTCGCTGCGGAGTTGTTTATCAAAAAACGCCAACTAAACAGTTACAGACTATTAGGCAGGAAAGTCAAACTCTCATTTGCACGTTGTTTTTAAAAACTTAATATACGTCTTCTCCTCTCCTGGATATTCACTGATAATCACGCAATTGTAGACGAAAACTGCAAAGCAGTTACACGAATTCCGTAATAAATCCCACCTTCCATTAGATCAAGGCGAAGTTACGAGAACACACATACTACTCGCATGCGTCATCAGTAGTACCCACCGTTACACACCTTCACCCTTTAAAGGTTGCTTGCATGCCACTGATTTCCATTTACCTCCGTTGGGTCGGCTCCGGCAGCTGGTCTGTTCGGCAACTCTTCGGGTGTATCATGCCACTTCCGAAGCTGAGTCCCATTTACTCTTTTCGATCCCCGACCGTCTTGAATTGTATAGACGTTCCCCCGGCGGTCGGTAACGACAAACGGACCTTGCCATCGGCTGCCCAGCTTCCGCGATCCCAGTCCACTCCTTCCAGGATTCTGATGATCCTTCCACTTAACCTTCGAGCCTATGGGGAATGGTCGTGCCTTTCTTCTTGCCGTTTTCTGTCTAGTCCTTTCCTGGGCGGCGGACAAGTTTTCTCGAGCTTTCCTCCTTTCCTCTCCTAGCTCCTCTGGAGACAAGTGTGTTGCCGGCCATAACCCAATTTCCTGATCAACTGGAAGGCGCGGATGTCGACCGTACATCAGCATGAACGGGGACTTGCCTGTGGTTGGCTGTATGGAAGCCCGATGAGCGAGCAACACCATCGGCAGGTTCACTTCCCAATCACCTCCTTTGGCCGCTAGCCACTCCTTGATCGTTCGGTTATTGCGTTCTGTAAGACCATTTGTTTGCGGGTGATATGGTGCCGTCCTCAGCCGTCTGATGCCCAGCTTCTGCAAGCAACTCCTAAACTCTTCGCTCTCGAAGCAAGGCCCTTGATCCGTTAGAATCATTTTTGGCACCCCGTGGTTGGCCACGATGTGACGCATTACCACTCCGCTGATTGTCGTCGCCCGTTGGTTTGGCACGGCTGCCGCCTCGACCCACCGCGACAGGTGTTCTGTCATCACCACGATATACTGATTTCCACTGGTCGTCACCGGAAAGGGGCCCATGACGTCCACAGACCATAACTCGCCGATTTCTGATACAGGAATGGGTTCCATGGGATTGGTTACCCCTGTCGTATCCCCTTTCATCAGTTGGCACCGCTTACAGGACACCACATAATCCATCACCTCACTTCTCATCCCGGGCCAGTAGGCCCTCTGCCGAAGTAAGTCGTATGTCTTGGTGCACCCTGTGTGTGCCATTTCGTGGCATTCGACGATCAGCTTCCTTCTCAAGACGCGAGGTATTACGGGCAGCACAACATCAGAATCAGTGTCGTTCCAAGAAATTATGCCAGCCTCACTCAGACTCAATCTATCAAAGTGACTCTGGAACATTTGCAATTCCTTGTCTCCGTCTCCGTTCTCAATATTCCGTCCATCCAACAAGGAGGCTGCAACCTTCCGTAACACAGGATCCTGCCGTTGGAGTTGCACCAACCTCCCGGGATCCAGTTCGACGACGAGGCTATTGGCACCGATCATGATCCTGGGGGCCTCATCTTCAGCCTCTGGTCTTGACAGCCAATCAGCCAGGTGATTCTCCTTCCCTGGTACATGCCGGATCGTAAAGTCGTACTCTTGCAACCGGAGTGCCCAGCGCGCGAGCTTTCCGCGAGGATCTCTGGTGGTCCTGATCCACTCCAGGGGTTTGTGATCAGTCTCGACATGAAATCTTTGTCCAAGCAGGTATGGCCTCCACTTATCCAGGGCCCAGACGATCGCTAAACATTCTTTCTCAATAGTCGAGTACTTCTGCTCAGCGTTAGTCAGGACGCGACTGGCATATTCGATAACTCCATGCCTCTGCTTCAGGACAGCGCCGATACCGCGGTCGCTAGCGTCCGTTGCAACAGTAAACATCTCTCCGACCCTGGGCAGTTTGAGGGTCAGTTGCTGATCCAGCATGCGCGCTTTGACACGTTCGAAAGCCTCGTGTGCTTCCCTGGTCCATTCGAACTTCCGATTTTGCCCAAGCAAGTCGTACAGTGGAGCAGCAATCGTGTTGAAATCTTGGACAAACCGGCTGTAGTATGCTGCTCGCCCAAGAAACTGCCGTAGGGATCGCTTGGAATTGGGAACAGCACAGTCCTCGATCTTTGCCAGTTTTTCTGGCAGTGGGCTAACCTCTCCGTGACCCACTTTATGCCCCAGCAGTGTCACTGAACTCCGAGCGAGCTGTGTCTTGGCTTCATTTATCCGCAGGCCCGCCTCCCGGATACGCTTCAATACGGCCTTCAAATGAACTGCGTGCTCTGGTTCCGAATTGCTGTACACAACGATATCATCCCCGTACACGGCAACATTCTGTAGACCCTTCGTTAAACGAAGCATCAAGCGCCGGAATGTGAATGGTGCTCCCGACAAACCAAACGGCATCCGTCTAAATTGATATTGGGTGTCCCCAACGGTGAACGCCGTTTTCTCCCGGTCCTCCGCCTTGATAGATAGTTGCCAATATCCGGAACGCAAGTCGAACACCGTGAAATATCGGGAATGCTGGAGGGAATCGAAAATATCCGCCACCGAAGGGACAGCTACAACCCGATTTACGGTCAGTTCGTTCAAACGCCGAAAATCCACGCAGAACCGATACTTTCCATTTGCCTTCTTTACAAGCACAACCGGGGAGTTGTATGCACTGTTGGCCTCCTCAATTATGCCATTTTTCAACATCTCCTGCACTTGCTTATGGACCTCCTCCCGTAGATGGAGCGGCAGCGGACGGGGTCCGTAAGGTCGAAAACATTCAGACGAGAGCGGAATTTCGTGTTCAATCCACGAGCAGAAGCCAAACGGATCCTCTTCGCCTGTGAACAATTCGGAGTATTCCTCGACCACGGATTGTACTGACGGCATGTTACAGGACGGAAGCTTTCGGACATGCAGCTCGTTCACGGCAGTGCTTGGGTAACCTTCAAGCTTGACTGCGCCATACTTGGTCACCAGTTTTCCCCGCTTGAGATCAACCACGGATTCTGTGCCCCTGAGAAAATCTGCTCCCAAAATTGTCTGCTCAATGTCTGGGCTGATAAGGAACTCGTGCTGCACGGACCTGTCGCCTAGGCGCATTGAGTGCATTGACAATCCGTCAATTTTCAGTTGGTATCCACCCACTGCTCTTACGGCTAGCGCGCACGGTTTGCATACAGCTTCGTTCCCTCTCCGTCTCAGCGATACCCCTGCTCCCGTATCAATCAGACACAGCTCCTTCTTCCCGTCTATCTCGACAACGGCCTGTATAGTAGCCTGTGTGACTGCACTGATCGCAACCCACCCGGGAAAAGAGGAGTAGTCCAAAGTTTTATTATGTACAGGTGGTCGGGTATGAGGGCATTGGTTCTTCCAGTGGCCATGCATGCCACACCTGTAGCATCGGCTCATTCGAGCGTGCCTCCGAGATTCCGTCTTGATTGCTGCAAGCTGTCCGGCAAGTTGGTCCACTTTGTTCTTCAGGTCCTCCACTGTTGACTCATCCCTGTTCTCCTGCGACTGCAACGTGGCCAATGACGCCCCGGTCAATTCTCGTGCCAGATGCACCAGGTGCTCCACACTCAACTGGCCAGTTGCTCTTGCCAACCGCAACTGGGCACGAAGCGCAGGCTGCACTCCCTCGACGAACTGTTCGGGCAGCAACTGCTGGTGCGATACTCCGTCCAGTTCCGGCAAGGCCCGATCCAACAACTGCTGCAGGCTGGCGAAGAACACGGTCGGGTCACATCCAGGTCCCATGCTGGCCATCTTGAACCGCCTCATAGCCTCCAGGCGGTCAGCCGGCGTGTCTAACTCCGCTGCAAGAGCTTCCTTCGCATCTTCTTGAACTGGATATTCATTGATAATCACGCAATTGTAAACGAAAACTGCAAAGCAGTTCCACAAATTCCGTAATAAATCCCACCTTCCATTAGATCAAGGCGGAGTTACGAGAAAACACAATACTCACATGCCTCATCAGTAGTATCCACCGTTACACCAGTAGCATGGCTGAGTACTTGACTTCCGATCATTCTGAAATACATATGTCGATCCAGACCATGTTCTTGTCCGATGTAAATTTTCGCTAAATCTCCGGGTAAATATTAAGAAGCAAACATAGAACACTACGTGATGCCTTGAAAGCGGTCACCTCGTAAAGCATCAATTGTAACTATGACGAAATAAGAACAATGACACTGAAAAATCGGCACACGGAACACGCACCTGCTAACCACTGGACCTCAGAAAAGTTGTCACTTAATGACACAAGGCGTTGATACCCTTGGCACCGAAGCATAATTCGGTTAGACCGTTTGTTAGACGTCAGCTCAAGCGAAGTCTGTGTGTAGGTAGCGATGAGTGGTGGAAACGGCTAGCTCGAAGAATGGAGGAAGTTAGTTTAGCGAGAAATGTGCGAAGGCTGTTTCAGCCAATCCGCAAAACAGAATCCAGGAAGCCATCTGTCAGTGGGCTTACCACAGATAATACTGGAAATCCAATAAATGATAAAAGCGTGTCTGGATCACTGGGCAGAATACCTTCAACAGGTTAGCTGGCAGTCGGCTTCTATACTTGTTCATACCTACACATTCGGCTGGCTGAATTCGAGTTTTGGTCTGTGAGTTTAGACCCTCCGTCACTTTATGAAGTACTAACATATCTACACGTAATACACTACTCATAAGGTTGCCGAGAACACCATAAACAAGAGATTCAGCTGGCTTCTAGATGAGTCTCCCGTCAAAATCAAATTGGTATGCATTTCGCTTCTAACACGTCTTTTTGTCCTGAAACATCAGCAGGTTGCAGGACCCGATGAACTCCCGTCATAACTACTAAAAGGATATGATGACCATCATCGACAGCACTATATCAGTGTTCAAGATTGATGATTCGCTTCCATGCAATCACAAATTATTTGGAGGCCTTATTGTGGAAAGAATATAAGTAGACGACGAAGGGATCTAGTGCCAAGCTATCACAACCATTCTAATATTTATACCTCAAAGCACTCATTAACACAATCTGGGTAAAGACTGGCAATAAGAAAGCCACTGACATTGATTAGCAGCCATAGTACAGTGGGCTCGGCTGCTACAGGTTCGTTCACCGAGGATAAGGAGAAAAAAATCGTTCAGCTGTAGCACCCCTTCGGTGCCTAACTGTCATGCCACCAGAAGGAAGCACGAGGGCTGGGATACTGCCAGGTTGCCCAAGCCTAGACAAAGGAAGTCGAAAGGCAGAGGTCGGGTTCGAACCACGGACCTTCCAGTCAATAAATTGGCGCTCTTACCACTGAGCCACACGATGGGGGTGGTGGCCCAATCAGCTCATCGACGTTAGATGGTTCTGTTTGTCCGGTATAGCAAGAAGGTGAGAGAGCTACGCAGTGAGGGCGATAGATTTGATAAAGGATCGCCATTGACTGCGTGACAGCCGAATCTATCACTCACTAATCATTGGTTTGTCTCTCCCCCCTCCAGGGAGACGGCAGTTACCAAGGACTTAACTGGCTGGTAAGGGGTTTCGTGCTTGTCGCTAAGTCATGGATTGACCACTTCCGGATCGTCTACATCAAACACAAGGCTAGAAGAAGAGGGCTCTGTGAGGGAGACGGCCCTCTGGCATATGCAGTACACGGCCTAACCAGTGTGAGCTGAAGAATATTACCAGCTGATCTATCGAGAGCGAGTTACCTTGCCCGAAAACCACCTGGTGCACCTCAGTACCACTGATTTGATGTTACCATCAGACCTGCACAATGGTTCGGAGGTACCGCTGGTCAAACACAGAGTCTTCGAATATCTGCACGCAGCGGCAACATCACTGATCCACGAAGTGAGATGGATCGAACAGCAACGTTGTATACCACCTTTGACAGCCAAATGTCGGTGTTATAAATGTCAGATGTTGGCAAACATTGTAATGGCCTTACCAATTCAGGAAGCTATTTCGTCCAAACCGTGCAGCGGAATTAGTAAGGCTACTTAAAATGGTTTGTATTTCTAAAGGGTGAGACAAGAACGGTACTACCACTAGTGTACTCAATGTCGATGGGAGAACACCCGGGAACATCTCGATCCCCGAGGTAATAGAGGTACGTAAAAATGAACCAACCTGGGCAGAATAATACCAGAGAGAGAGAGTTGAAAGCTATGGCCACTAGACTAATGTCGTAGTGGCTTTTGCAAACTGCTTCTGCATCCTTTTTAAATATGGGAATCACAATCGAGAGGCAGCATTCTGTAGCTATTCTATCTTCGTTCCAGATATTTTGGAGACACAATGGACTCGCCTATTCTTTGAATATAGGATAGGAACCGTCTGGACCAAGTGGGTTGTTGCGATGAGGCAATGAAATGACACGCTCAATTTCCGTTGTGGACGTTATGTTCGGGCTCATATGGTCGTTCTAAAGGTTGAGCTGATGAGACCCAGCTGCACTGTTCTACAAAGTCTTCAGCCCATCGTTCAAGACGACGTTTCTGTACAGGAATTGAAGTCCCATTCCTTTCAGAGCCACCCGACGGAAGCATGAGTGCTAGGATACTGCCACGTTGCTCAAGTCTGAGGCAGGGTTCGAACCACAGATCGTCCGGTCAGTAAGTTCACATCTGAACCAATGAGCTATTTCGAGCTCCTTCCGGAGATCAAATCGCTCAGCCTGAGCTGTGGTCTGAGATTATATCCTTTAGTCTGAGTTGATAACGTGCCTTATTCTGAAACGCCATCGAGTTGCAGGACTACATGAGCATCTACTGACGTCATTCAAAGTCGGTAGTGGACATGTGCGTTCCGCTTTAGCGAGCTTGGAACAAGAATGTATACCCAGTGACTAGGGGGGATAAGTCGCTTTACCCTTATTAAAAAGCGTACCCGTAAGGACTGTTCCAACCACAAGGGAACAAGCCTTACTTAGGCTGCAACAAGAATCCTGGCTTCAGTAATACTGTGGTACCTAATGTAATCCCCGTGAAATGCACAAGAGACGTACTGGTTCGTCGGCTGGCGAGCCTTATCAGCTACGTACAGCATGGCGGATAAGCGAAAAAAATCGACAAATGACACCATGCTTCTTCGATGTTCGCTTATACCTCGCATCCGGCCTAACCCAGTAGTCACGTACCCAAGATGTTGGTACGTAAGTCAGGCACCAGTGGAACTGAAAGACAGCATGCTACCGATTAATTCTGGCGGTTCGCATCTAATAATCGGACCACCGTCTTCCGCGGAAGTGATTTGGCCAACAAGCTCATCATCCAAGCACTCTTGGCGGAATGTCCAGACTGCGGAACGTAATCTACAAGTGTGTCCCGGCAATCATTTGTTTTTCAGGAGCATAAGACTTGGCGTGGTGGAGCTGTTGTAACCAGGCGTCCTCCAGTACACGGAAACAATGGTCTTAAATTGGCGATAAAGCCATTAGCTGTCAATAGCAAAGCTCCGTACTAGACTCCCCACCATTCTACAATACACATGTTTATTCAGGTCACGACCTCGCCTGCTATAGATTTTTACTGAATTCAGCGGGTAAACCCAGCAACAAATTATCTGTTTTACAGCAAAACAATGCTCCGAAACATAGACTAAGTAAACCGACCAAAAGATGTTGCACGACTTCGGGACCAGAGGACAATGCAACTAGGCGGTCTGGTGAACATCAGCTGAAACGAAGTTCTTGTATCGATATATGGATCCAAACATCTCGAAAAACTGAGGAGGCTAGTGCAGCAAGGAATACGCAGTCTGCTCCAGCTAGTCCGTGAAACACCACACACACCACCGCGATACACCATCTGTTAGTGAGCTAATCAAGAACAATGTCCCAAATCTAGCGAAATGCCTTCAACAACCCGACCTAGTACAGCGAGCCCACGTGCTGTGAGTAATCGTATTACGAGGTGGCCTAGAGGTGCGATAGGAGTGTGAAGACAGTAAGGCGTTTCCTCCAGGCCTCCGGCATGTCCACATTTATGGAAGCAGCGATGTTGTCTTCCCACAAACGAAGGACGGGTTAGAAACGGTCGTCCCTAAAAACCACACTCCGATCGCCCAGAAGTTGAGCATGACCGCCGGCGCATTATACAATACGGTCGAAATACTTTTAAAACCAGATAGTCTGGTGCCGCT
The DNA here is from genome assembly GCA_004794785.1 of Opisthorchis felineus. NCBI lineage: Eukaryota > Metazoa > Platyhelminthes > Trematoda > Opisthorchiida > Opisthorchiidae > Opisthorchis > Opisthorchis felineus. The sequence goes on along the minus strand of SJOL01007780.1, from coordinate 149,660 downwards.
CAAAAGGTACCTGCCGTGTGCAGCCGCATTAGGAGTGAGATAGCAATGCTTTACTCCCTGCGCCAGGCCGGCCCCCTGCAGCCAAGTGGGTTAGACTATTGAGTCGTTCGCTCCGGGAGTGACCCCCCACCCCAAGAAAAGCGCTGTCTCGCGGTGCAAATTTTTGAGTCGGAGGCTAGGGGAGAGGTCCCCTACTGCTTTGCGGGTCAGACGTTTGATTCAAAGGCCCAAGGTGGGGTACATCAACCGAACCTCCTTCTTCGGCTCGGGCAACCGAGAAGTAACATTCAGCCTTGCAGCTCTTTGCTCACCAGCCCTCTCCCAAACCCTCTTTCGACCCATGGAATGATACAGCTTGACTGTTAGAGGGTTATTGAGCAACCAACTGGTACGCAAGTGAGCATCTGGTGATAAGTCGCCAAAGCAGCAAACAAAGCTTTTGAGGTTAAGCTGGTTGCAACATGCACTACGCTTGCCTGACGTCTTCCTAAGAGCACTGTTTTCTACATCGCGTTGGCGAAAGGTGCGCAAAGGAAAGGCTACAACGAAAAGTTGTTGTTACATTGCATGTTACTGGACCTTCGCGTCTTCTTGGTTTGAGTCCACGTGATTCTCATTGAACGTGATAAGTGATCCCACAAACATTGTGGCGAGCTGGTCGCTACTGCTTAGCTGAACTACTTGGCCTGGGTTTTTCTGTCGGTATGTATTTCACTGTTGCTGGGATGTTAGCAAAGCGGGCTGGATCAATACGGCGGATGATCTCCCACTGCAGAGGCGTTTATCTCGTTGCTGTTCCCAGCTTTGGACATCTTGTTGCTGATCAGTTGCCCCAACGATATTTCACTAGGAGATGCTATCCTTATGATTGCATGGTAGTCAAATAACAGTATTTACTATTGGTGTATTGATATAGGTGATGGTCATGATTTCTGACCGATCACATATACCAACTCACACGTGGTATCAAAGGTACTATCGCTATCCATAGTAGTTTCCAAACGTTTTCGGTTGAAATACAAACTGGAATGTAGGTTGGTCGGTTCATGGTTGTCGTGATACGAAAAAATAACGTCAACCGAGTTAGCTGGTCCGTGCATTGTCATGAATTTCGGCCGGTTTCTTGGAATGAAAAGAAGATGGAAGTCAGTTGTCGCATGAATCGGCTGATGGATTTCTTTTCAGGAGTCAGCCGGGCGTGCACATCTCTCAACACTCGAAAACATCACACAGGCAACAA
>SJOL01007780.1:110438-131059 GCA_004794785.1 Opisthorchis felineus | reverse complement strand
ATTCCACTGTAACGAGCAAACGGTATCTTCGAGTGACGCGTAATACCAGAGCCCCTGGGAAGGCAAAACAAAGTCGGAGCTGGGTTTCTATACGGTACTTTTACCATAAGACGTCAATTCACAAAATGTACAAACCTCAACAGTATCTACTCGTCAACAACAAATGGTCCACTTAGACTACAAAAGTACGAACCAAATGAGCAAACAGGCTCCCACGTGAAACAGTCACACGTGCGTATGGTCGGCCACAAATGGCTGGATGACCTCAAGGCCAAATGGGTGAAGTGGTAAGGACAAACAAACGTCAGTTTATATAGACGCACTAAACACAAAACTGGGGCGGGTGTTACTAATAGGGACAAGAAACGTGGGGAATTACAAATGTCAACGTTATGGACGATACATCCGCCATTGGGTCACTCGTGGGTTCCCCGCTCCTGTCCCCCAAGGAGAACGGGGCTGGCTTATTTCTGCCGCGATTCCTCACGTACTTAAAAAGTACACTTTTTGTTTTTCTTGGCGATGTCTAGTATGGTGGCTTGTTTTCGTATGTTCCATTGGCGGATTTTTGAGTTACAGCGGTTCCGCATGTTACTAAATGCCAGCTCATCTCTGTCCCATGTAGTCAACTCTTTTCCAGATGACGCTGCATCCTTTTACTTAGCTTGCGGTCCATCCGACTGCGTGCTGGTTTCTTCAGGGTGAACATCATGTCAGCCCTATGAACTTTCTGGACAGTGGTCCTGTATAACTCTTCCACTCTTCTTGACCCCAGTTTTAATTGATTAGGAAGCACATTCCTAAGAAGTCTGCGCGGAAGAAGTTTCGAATCCACGTTTGAGGTTCGAGATTTCTGGCCTAGTAGCAGATAAAATCAACGACCTGCACATAGCGGTTACTGTGTCTCATTGGGGCGTTAATTAACACCTGATCGAAGAAGTGTCTGGCGTTGATGACGACCAAATTCAGGAGGGATGGTAGTTAGCTTGCGTGGTATCTGGTGGGTGCGACGACATGTTGAGTCTAAGCGCTCAGTTGAACGACTTTGGTCAGCGCCCCTGCAGGATGTCCACTAGACCCGACGCGTTGGAGCTCCATCTAAGATGCCTTGGGGGCATTAAAACCATATAACAGCAGGATACGTGTGAAGTGGTATTTGGAGGAGAGTTAGCCAAGTGTTTGTGTGAGGAATAAGCCATCTTCCGAAGGACTCTAGGGGCAGAAGTAGACCATGCCGAGAAGAAGAGTATCGGCCCCGCGCAGCATGATTTGAAGCCGCAGTGTATCGCTAAAAGGTGCAGGAGTGGTATCGGAGAGGACAATCGCGGATGGGCAGGGCCGCATGTAAATATAAAACAACCCCACAATCCCTCCCTTGTTTTGAGTCAGCTCGAAAAATTGAGTAGCCGTCTATTGAGATCTCCGCATCAGAGACATCTCGTGTGGGCCAGGTCTCTGTGTGTGCGCTTATGGACGGCTGTTTAAGGCAAGCTGACTGTTTAATATCGTGAAGTTTGTTGAAAAGACTGAGGCGGTTTGTGGACAAGCACTTCAACACTATCTCTGCTGCCTATAAAGGTGGTTAGCCGAGAGGTGTGCTGCCAGAGAGGTTAGCAAATTTAATAGCTGTACACCGGTTTTGAGTCCAAGGCACCGAGAGGATCTCTGCTGCATACCTGTCTGCCTCCTGCCTTGGTGGTTTCGGAGGCTGCTTTTCATTTGCAGGGTTTTTCTCGCCTTGCGGGAGGCCGGTTTGCGTGGGCATTTCACCCTTGGGGGACGTTTTTTCCTCCCCCGTAAGGAAAAATTTCGACCGCTGCCACTTGCAGCTCATTCAATATCGCCTTTGGACAACTAAGTTTGCTGTTGTTAGAGGATTTGAGGTAAACATGCGTCTGTTTGGTTTGGGGGCATTTCGGCACGGTTTGATCGGTAAGGTATCTCTGTGAGGCCCAGTGTGTTGGGTGGCAGCACCAAGAAGTATTCCTTTTGATTGTGCTTTCATGAGGCTCGTTTCCGCATGAGTGTGCACCTTGAAGATAGCCAACAGCTTTCTAATTTGGCGAAGTTTGTGTGGTTTGTTTGACTGCAGTCTCTTTCCTTTCGTGGTTGTGTGGCCTCCTGAGTTACCCGCGATCAGCGTGGCTAACTGAGTGTACGAATGATTTTTCGGTTCATTATTGTCGGGTTTGTGGCTTTGGCTGTTGGAGTCATGAGAGACGACAGTGTCCATAATCAGAGAGGCCACTTTTGTCAGAGTGGAGCTAAAGACTGGCAGTTTCGCACCCTCAGTGGCTGTAGGGATCTCGCAGCATTCCCCGATGTCAGTGTCAACGTTTGTGTTTGATTCGTTGGGAGGTCTCGCCGCTTGTGTCCTCACATCTGACCCAGTCCAGCTCAGAAGCTGACTTGGGTGTAAAGATTACTGCCGCGCCTTTATCGTCTGCTCTGTGCTGCGTCCACGCGAGGCTTGCCTCCTCCCGAGTTTTGTTGTAATAACTGTCGACGAAGTCGTCCGGTAGATCAGCCATAAGGTTTAACCTATACGTCAAACATCACTAAGAAAGCCATAAAATCACTTGTTAGTTAACCAGGACAACGAGCTGACGCTTTTAGCCCGTGATTTTGCTATATTGGAGACAATCACGGGAGGTCCTTCCGAAGATATGAATCTACCACACTCCAGCCCCACTCCGGCAAACTCTGCTGGGCTGAATGTGGATCCAGTCGTCACTCGTGATTCTGGGGGCCAAAGTCAAAAATCCGACAGCGCGGTGCCTGGAATTCCTGCGAATCTTCAGTTGGCGGACCAGATGGGAGTCCGTACAGACACAAAAGGATAGAGCCAGTGTCCAAATAAGCCTTATCAACCTCACACAATCGGAAACCGCTTGCTTGATTCGCTCCTAAAGGAAAGTATTTTCAACGCAAATCTTCGAACAACGGCAAATCAAAGGGTCCAAAATATGGCATCCTGTGCGCTACCAACAGGAACCACAAAATCATCGACTATGGGGTAGAAAACGCCATCCTGAAGAAACTAATGTTTGGCACAAAACGAACTACGAGGGTGTAAAAACCCCAGCAGTTAAACAGGAGGCTTTAGAATCACCAGGGCAGGAGGCGGACAAGTGCGCCACAGAAGTCCCTCCAAAGTCTTGGAGTCGGGGCCGTCGTGAGATTATTAGGCATATGAGCCGCCCTAGTGACATAATACCCCTCTACTCCCCACTCTTGCACGCAGCAGGAATAATGTTGAAACGCTTGTCCACAAACTTCCTTAGTCCTTTTAACAAGGTTCTACCGTTGCCGGGAGACGACCTATTACTCATACAGATCTTGGAGAAACTCCCTGCCGGCTATTTCAAATATCTTGTGCTGGTAGGCGACTTTTACGCCCCAAGTTTTCCCGGATTGAGTTCCAGCGCATCGGGTCTGGCAGAAACTTAGTCCGGAGGAATGAATAAAATCGTTTTACAGAGCGCTTAGACTCACCATGTAATCGCTCCAACTAGATACAGCTCTGGCCAAGTAGCGTCCTTATTTGATGTATTTATCATCAACGAATGGCACATAGTGAAAGCTGTGTGCTGACTTCCGACTCCACCTGATACTGGTCCAGGAACTCGGAAAATCAGACATGGATTAGAAACGTCTGCCGTTCAGGTATCTCCGGAATGCCTATTTCCCTTGAACAGCTTTATCTTGGACCAGCTTTCATTTAGAAAACATGCAGCACCATTGCCCAAAAAATGCACGAAGCCGATGCGGTACTCACCCCAAGGAAACCAGCGCGCAGTAAAACGAACCGGAAGCTACCCATAGGGACCCGGCGCCTTCTGGAAATGACGTTCCAACTATTCTTCAAAAAGATAACTACAGGGGTCTTGGAAGCCCAGCGGGCATTATGTAAGATGCGGAATCGCCGCAAATCAGAAATCCGCATATGGCAAACACAAAAAAGTAAACGATCCTAGGCCTCTACTGTAAAAACAAAAACGAGCTGGTTGAGTACATGCGATACCACTGAAGAAGCCGGCCAACAGCCTTTTCCATGAATGATTGAAACGGGGCACACACGGGCGACCGAATAATGCTATCACAAACCTGCGGAGAGCTCTATGAAAGTCTCTATTATGTCCCAGGCAACTCATTACATCCAGTCTTAACGAGATGCAATCACGATCAGTCTCTAACCATCTTTGTTTTCACCGTGGAGGATGTTCATCACCCCTTTCGCAAGACGAAATTTTTCGGCGCGTTCTGGCCAGATGTCTCCATCCCAGGATTTTAACGGACACATCGCTCGCTTTGGCGAAAGATTTTATTTCAGGTATTTTCAGTCGTTTCGCGAAGGAAAAGAAGTGACTGTCGTGCCAAGTCACAAATCTGGCGACCACGTATTGCCCGGCAGCTACCATCCCATTAGCTCCACTAGCGTAACGCGCAAGGTGATGGAGCGCATAGACTCGCGTGAACTTCCGAATACTCTGTGGCGCCTACGTCATACCTCTACCTGAATACACCAATCAAGCTGTTTACTCAGAACGCGAAAGTGGCGTTGTGCTCATTGAGCGAGTCAAAGAGTTTTACCAGTCCCATACGCATTGAGTATGAAACGCGTCACGAGGTGCTTTAACAATTTCTCCTGGATTGTTCTCCGAGGGCACCTTATACTTGCTAACGCGTTGCTCGAGCGAAGTTTGGCCGACAGGTTTTTGACTGTTGACCAAAATGATGCGCGCCGAGGGCGTGGATTTAGTTTCATGCCAAGAGTACGTAATTTTTTAAGACGACATTTTTTGTAATTTCGGGCGGTTGGCGTGTAATATAACGTTTCTCCGACGGTTGTTCTCGCTGTATCTAGAACACTTTGGGATGCTTCGTTCTTGTGAGTTCTCGCGCTAGCAAGCCTACTAATTGCCGCCAAGTATCTACAGGATGGGGCTACACCTTTTATTCGCTTGTGCCTTCCAAGCCAATAGAAGCTGGTGGGCGACAAGAACAAACCCGTCCCTGGAGCCTTAGCAGAAAGCCTTGATTCTGTGTATCAGTCCATAAATGTGCGATTGCCATCATGAGCAAAGCAGCATTTTGAGGACCAACATGCGAGTTACAAACAGAATACTAAAAACAACGTGAACCTAGGATATCCATTCACTCCTAGCAATTCCGGGTAATTTCAGGTGAGCGCGGAAAGTTGTTCAAAGAAGCCGAACTGCAACTCATTTGAACCCCGCGTAGCACGTCATTCCTCACAGAAGTTTCTGCCAGCTCGGCTACTTGATTCCTTTATGAAGCTTATCCTGAAAAAATCTTTGAATTTTAGTTCAGGTAGCCTTCGAAACCGACATTGCTCAACTTGATTACGAAGGGAGAATTGCTGTGGTCCTCTGAGACAGCTGAAGCTAATTACGAAGTGGAAATTGATAATATTCTCTGCAAACTTATGGTGTGTTCAATGCTCGTACACAGCAAACTGGCGATCCCGCCGAGGCTATCAGTTGCAACAATTTTCACCATGAAACAATCTTAAGATTGGGCCACGTTGTGCCGTATGCCAATGCAGAAATATAGTCACAAATGTTCCATCATCAACGTCAGGAACAGTAATTGCCATACAGACACAATCTTTTTACTCCTTGATGTGGCCTGAATTGTCTTCATCTTACGGTAATTAAGGGTAAACCTACGTTTCTGAGTTTCTAGACCACTGCACGATGACAATCACTGTTTAGCGCACTTGGATTAATATCAAAAGCAGTGCATCAACACAGTGCTATATCATCACGTGTTCAGTCTAGTCGTACCTTTCACTGTGGATAGAGCAATGAATGGAGACGAAGGTCGGTCTGAACCCACGGCAGAAGGTGAATACGAGGCTGAGCATGGAACTGGGAGGGCCTTTGCTAGAAAAGCATGCATTTCGAGGAAGAGCTGTCAATGATGCAGTCTCTCGCATCGTCGGGACCAGAGGAGCAGAAGGAAGGACCATAGTACATAGTTGTACATAGTAGCCGAGCTGTAGCCGCCTTCATCATAATTGGGCTTGCACTGCACCAAAGCGCACTTCGTCAACCAAACAAAACGCATGCACCTACCTACTGCACCCAGGAATGGACGCATACGATGATGTACATATATACATGAGATTCTTAGCCCCCCACTACCAGCATACAAGACTAGTGCCCAAAGGCTTTTTTCGCCATGACCACTTGTTAATTGAAGCTGATAGCAGCGCCTTGGGGACAGGTGACCGTTTCTCTTACATTCACTTTCTCTCCTAGGCTCTGGTACTGTCCAACTCACGTAATAAATTCCAGGTAAACTAGTCGATCATCTCGGAAGTCCACTTCCGTCAGTCCTTATACGTTTGATTTCCCTAACCACACCACCTCTCTGCGTGCTTATACCGGTTCGCTCTAGACCTCTTGTACAATAATATTACACACTAGCAAGCTCAACCCCTGCTTGAACAATGGTATATTAAGTACAAATCCACCCTCATCCTGTCTCATTTAAACACTTGTTGTGACCACCCAAATTGTGGTAAACCTTAAGTTTTTCCTCCCTCTATTAATGCAACTTATCCTATCTGAGGTCTGCTCAATCTCACCAGGCTTTACTGATATCATCCCATTCCCCCGTCTTCCCAAGCTTCGACCTTCAACAATACCCGGTGTGGACACCTTGTTTGGCTGGCCTGTGACCTGCATCCACAGGGATCCCCAACCGGACCAGAAAAATACCTGCGATCTTTCATCTGCTAGGTTCTACCTCTGCTTATTTCCTTGGCTAACCTGAAAAATCCCGCTGCTCAAAGAATTGCACATCCCTACCCAATGACCTCAAAAATGACGCCCGATACAGGGCTGTACAAAAAACGAAGTATGTCAGGCCGATGATGTCACGGCTCTGTCATACCCAGTTTGATAGCACGCGCGCAACTATTCTCTTCCTACCTTCGACCGTACCCTCTCGCCTACTCGTTCTATTAACTGCAAGTACAAACAAACTGTTCAGCTGGTCCCAGCCGTCTCCAGGACGCGTCCATTTTAATCTTCTGAGCCTTTCGTTTGGATTTGACCATTTCGGTGGATTTTCGGTCTGTGCTTTCCACAAAGTCAAGAATTTTCTGTACAGTTCGCGTTCCGGCTTGTGTGTTTTCACCAACTCACTCTTCCAAGGAACTTTTACACCCGACTCCACTATAACAACAACACCATGGAGTATCTACTGAGTATCACTGTGCACCATGAATCTGAGAATCCTGCCACCATTTATCTGCATTGCTAATCCCTACTTACGCTTTTGTGACCCTGGCCATAGGTCCAACAGTCCAAGTCCACGAGGCCTCAGCGGTGGTTTTTTAAGTTCAAATTGACTGGCTGGATTGCGCCAACCCTGCTGCTTCACATGTTCCGTTGTCCTGGTTCCTCATTTTCCGCAATTTGCAGTTTTCTTGTCATGTGTCAAGTAGAGTGCCTCCTGTTTTTCGCTCCCTCCTTTTGTTTCGGCCCGTCACCTTCAAGTTCTAACGTCTTCATCGGATAATGCCCACTGTTTATGATACTCCCTTTTCCGCGCAATCCCCTGTACCCACTAACCTCGCCTGTCATGCTTCTATTCTGACTGTAAAATTATGACGATGCCCGACGGTATGCCACTCCCTATTTGGGAATAAACATAATAATTATTATAAGATATGATAGCGGACAAAAAGGCCGACCAGATGGGACAAATGCGGATGAACAGGCAAGGCGCATTGAAGAATGAGCGATGAGGAATCAGGGTCCATCAACAGCTCAGAGGACAAAGGTGGGCCTTGAATAACGAGCGGCTTTAAGTGTGTCCGGTGTGTCTGAGATGTGGAAACTTTTTTAGCTGCAACCAGATGCTGAAGACTTGGTTTACAAACGCAAACACTGGAGCTGATACGCGGTGTCCAAGGGCGGTGCTCCGATTTGATGACAGTGCCACTGCGGTTGGGATGTAAATTGCTACAAGTTACTTTAAGGACGACAGGGATGTTGTTTCTATTAAGCTACAGAGTATGATTGACAGCAAGCAGAAGTGGATTAAAGTTGTAACTCGGAAATCATTTTCCGATTTATCATCGCGGCAGACGCCTTGATTATTTTCGGACAACTCGTGCGATTTCGAAGGTCGTAAGGGTTGCAGATGGTAACGACCTATTCCAGTAGGTCACGTTTTGTGGCAAACTGCAACAGAGTTCTACGTCAAAGCTTGCAAAACATGCCAGGACGATCATGTCGTCGATCAGAGCGTGCTGCTGAACGAACCTAGCTGACGCACACAACTCACATGCGGCTTAAGGTCTGCGATACCCAATCAATCAGCTATATGTAACCGACGTTGATATTAGCGGTCAGCTGAATGACAACAAATAAACCTACCCGGGAAACTTGGGCGAAAGCCTCTATCCTGTGTATCAATCAATGAATCCGCGAACCTTGCTGACGCGCACGGCCAACATGAGTCTAGGTGTCTACAATGTCTGGTCAACTAGCCCACTCCACGCGCCCGTCTATCCCGACTGGGAAAAGTCAGTGGTCCAACTTGGACGAATGGAAAAGTTTATTTTTATTGGACGCTTTGATTATTACATATCTCCTGGCGGGGTGTGTACTGTCTTATTGATGCATAGTGTTCAGTGCGCTATTGACTTCCTGAAACGAGAGGGTGATATAAGTTAGTTAATCGAAATCTCACAGTGAGGTAGGCGGCTGACAAACCAGGAACCATACCCTGTTAAGCGAGCGCTTTAGTGGTGACAATCTCTTGGGTCCGTGCCAACACGATTCGTATTGCGCTATTTTCTACAGCTGACGCAAACTTAGTAATGGGCCGCAAGAACTTCGAGACTTACACGAAATACACGATGCCTCGTTGAAGAGCATGCTGAACCTGTTGGCTTTCACATGCGTCACACGAAATCATCCTCGTCTTCCTCCTCAAACTGGTGCCCCACAGCATTGGATCCAGTATTATAGTGTTAACTCACGGCTGTTGAGTAGCTCCCCCTGGAGCAAAAAATGTGGACGCACTGCGCTGGGATTCTGCGCTTCGGTCCAAGACGACATAAAAACCTGCCTTCTTAGCGGACGGTTTGGCGAGCACACCTGTCCCTTCTGAACGGGCCGGGTGCTGGGCAGAAAAAAATTAATTAATCATATGCGCACTAACCTCGGGGACAAGCCTGGAGATCCCCACCGCACAGCGGGAAATGTTCACTATCACAACAGTCAACGTGATATGATACTTGATCCGTTACACACCAGCGGTCTTTGCTACTAGTCGGCAGGTCACAAAGCAAAACAAAAACCCAATTCTCTGTCCCCAGACCGCCATCTGGAATGAGGCGCCGTATTCTCGACCACCGACGGCAGGTCGCCAATTACAGACATCGAGCCTCCGCGCAGCAGTATTTGCCTTTGAGCAATTCACTGCGAAATGACGGCTGTGGCCCTACTGGTTTCCAGCCCCTGAAGCTTATCAATCACTCGGTTCTGTTGCTTACGCAAGCCGTCTAAAACTGTCAAAATGGGTTCGGGAACATTTATGAGGCATATACCTTGTTCTGGTAGGTTGTGATCGGATAAACACCGTTGGTGGACGGGAAGACAACCTCGGAAATCATCTATGGATAATATTTCTTACTGCTTGGAACAGACTAGCCTCCGAATACTGAAGAACGCCACATCGCCTAGTTGAAGGGACATGTGTATTAACCAGCACAAGTGTCACACGTCTGGGATTACTTGGGTGTTTGTACAAGAGGCTATAATTTAGCCGACGTAGATACGCCCCACCTTGGTAGTTCCAACACAGTGGTATTGCAGCCTTAATGGTCACGGCCCGAATTGACTCAAAACGAGCGAAGACACATACGTAGTCATTCGACAGACAACGTTTAGCACGTAGCGGTCACCCTCCAGGATTTCACAATGATACGATGTGTACATCTTATGTTCCTGCGTGAGGTATTCGGCGTACCGTGACATCTTCTGTATGGAATGTTCAAGTGTAGCTGAGTAGTGTACTTGCTTTTTCAGTCGACCGGTGGCATTCTCGAGGTGGGTGTTGGTCACATTGCCAAAATGGACCATCCCGGATTGTGTGTACACAGTCCACTTGCGGGTGATGTACAACCAGTGGGCCGTGAGATAATAGGTCAATGCGGCGTTGCTACTGCAGGTCTTGTCAAAATCGGTGTGCTAGTACCATGACAAACAGAAAACCTACTATACGGTATTGTGCAAGCGGGCCATACGGTGTGATACGTGTCGGCTGTTCGCAGAGAGTGTCTGTGGCCAAAATGCGCGTATAGTATGTAAGGCGCACATGCTTCCTGATAGCTTCGCAGATGTAAAAATAGCACAACATAACTTCACCAACCATACTTTGTGAAAGGCGTGTCAGGGATGCTTTCATCCCAAACTCTAATGAAGACTTCAGCGTACTATCCGACCTTTTTCATGATATGCGTTCCAATCTGGGTGCTTCTTGGGTACGGGCCAAACGGTAGTCTAGCTGTTTCGTTGAAAGAACTCCTGGTCAGAGAATCGTGCATGACAGAACAAAGCTCTTGGTACCTACGCTTCCTTGAATTTGTTTTTGTTTTATCTAGATTTGATAAAAATTTTGTTTAAAGGGCAAGAAACATGTGTGTGGCTCTCAGTACAACCGGGTCTCACGGGCTACTTATCTAAATAACTTGCACAGGGGTGGGCGCTCATCTTTCAATCAGAGAATCCTTGTCAGGTAGTCACACTTTTTGACTGGCACTTCAAGCTACGACTGTTTGAATGCAAGTTCCACTCGTTGGGCGTACTTAATTCTTTCTCTGACCTGCTTACAGAATGTTGTCATGTAAACAACCACTCACTATTTATGGCTGATTGATGTAGATACTGTGATTGAACGGTAAGCTGCGCTGTATCCTGTCTAAGTGTGAGGTAACTGGGCTGCTGGCCTGCAACTCACGGTCGACGGTTAAATGTTCGCCCTACCACCCGGGAGGTCGCGATTTCGAGGCCCTTTGGAGCTTTGTGAGCCGCATACTGCTGGCGATTTCCAATAAGGATGAAGCAGATATAGAGTGCTCCCCGATTTTTCAGCGTATATTGGCTTCGCTCACAAGACAGATCTCCGTTAATCAAGGTGCGGTTCGAGGACTAGCCTCCGACATCTACCATATCATTATTTTACGCCAGCCTTGCAGCCGAAAAAATACGAACCCCTTCTACAACCGGACTGGGAATCACACACTCTTCGGGAAACCCTACAGTGTAGATCAGTTAACCCAGAACGAAAATCCTTTCTACATCTTGTGGAATTTATCAGTTCAACTGTGGCTGTTTTGAAGTCCAAACAGTTGAAAAATGTGGGCACGTTTTACAGTGAGTAGCCGGGCAGTTCTCAGGATTTGTTTTAAAACATGCGCAAAGCAAGGGATCAAGAGAGCAAACAACCTTTGAAATCTGCCTTCACAGGATACAGTGAATATTCCAGTGACGGATGATATTGTGCTTTCTGGCTGCACGATCACTAGCCCCTGAAACTGAATAACTTCAAGTAGTCTTGTGTTTCCGGGAAAGTTAAAGGTGTCCTTAACTTCCCCCAACCTTTTCCGTCGCCGATAACCGGCCCCACTCTCTGATCCTGTGCAGGGTCGACCCGCGCAATCCGGCCTATCGCAAAGCCAACACAAAGAAACCAAAGAGAAACCGGTATTTGAAGCTACTGTAATAGGCTTTCTAAGTGAAAACCATCATCAAAACTTAGCCGTGATAATACAGAGCCCAAATGAGCGTGCTTTTTTCAAAATTTTCGCCTGTTTGACGGTAGTCGATGGGTAACAGCGAGTGTGGTTAACGTGGTATCCTCAGGTAAGAAAGTGTCGAACGTCCGTCGGCAATAAGCCACATATACGCGCCTTGCGGAGCAGGCAAACGCTTCTTGAAAGCACCAGTTCTAAGCAGGTGCCACGACGTTCTGAAAACACGTTCGTAGTGGGCCGTAAAGGACAACCTGAAACATTTAGTATCAACGCAGAACCTACTAGCATAGGAAATGCTGATCTGACTCATTCATTTCCACGCTCAGACTCCGACCAAGGTCCACCACCGCGGATACTGGTGAAGCGAACAACGATAGGGCCCAAACATCCCCTAGGCCCGCTGGTTCTGGTGAACATGTTATTTCCGCATTTTTGGGTTGTATGCATAGCCCTTGAACAGAGCACCCATCATTTCTAACACTCATTTGGCACGGATATTCTCTTCCACTTTTTCTGAGTTCATAATTTCCAATTGCAATCTGTCACTTGCTCGGGCTGCTAGTGTCTACGATCCGGCTTGCTGTGGTCGGACGCTCCACACACCTGGAATAACCATTTCCATGTACAGATCTTAGTGTGTCCGATCAAGCGTAAAAGGGTAAGAGGGGGCAACCCTATGGTGTCAAGCAAGATGCGTCTGTTCTTCTTGGTGAATTTCATCTTTTGGCTAGCACTAGTTGCGCGTAGCTGGCTTGTCTGCCCATTGTGAGTATTCAAATAATATTAAAGTGTCTTCGGCCGCGATACCTGGGAGATTTCCATCTTCTATATCTCATTCCTGAGCCGTACATGGTAATACCTAAGTTCGTTGGATTTACTCTTCCAATTAACCCTTAGTGTATCCAATTAGACAGCACTCGCCGCCGCGTGAACTACATACCATTTTACAGGGTCTATGCGTGGTTAGTTTTTCCTGTCAGATCCTATACTTTGCCAACAAGCTTTCTCGAGGCCGCGAACTAGGTGGTACTTTTTTTTATGTCAGCGTTTGTTTTTCCTATCGTATGCGCTCATTCTTCTGCTTGTGGGACGCCAAATTCCTGTACATACCTTCTGCCATACGCAATTAATTTTTCCTACACTTGCTATTCTGTCATAATTCCTACCGCGGCTTTACACCAATACGTTAGGTCTGAACAACTACTCTGACCTCGCACCGTATCGCACAAGTGGTCACTTACCGCCTGCATCACCGGTGGTCGGTAGGTTATGATTGAAAATATTGGGCGAACGGATTCTAATATTTGGTCGGCGTCTTTCTCCCTTACGAAATTCATCCCTTTCATCCTACCTGGCTTGGACACCACTGATCACGTAATTTTTCGAAGAATGTCATACACTTTGACAGCGTGCGACTCAGCGCGTGCGAGACATCGTCTTAATGCAGGCTTAATATCTTCGCCGACAAAACATCTGGAGTGAAAAGGAACTATTCTTTGGCCCTGAAGGTACCTGATACTGAGGAAAAATATGAACAGACTATCCGGCAACACGGTGCGCTCCATCTATAAAATAGGTGAAGCATTGGTAAATGAGTACACTGACAGCTGTAGGATGTTGTCATTTACGAACTTCATGGCCTTACGCGCTGTGCTGATTTTGGTGCCGCAGCCGCCTAAAAGGACCATCTGAGCTGTAAGCTAGTTAGGCCATAATATATTGTCACATTTTAGATGAAAACGATGACTGAACGCACCTGCTGTACAACCATATACTGCAGTTGTGATCCAATCTGTTTTTGAATCTTTGACCGGACCTTTCTTAGTCTGACGCCACTGATAGATGTATACGGGCGAATAACCCTGCCTCTGACTTTGCATGTGCCTCAGACTCGACGAAGATGTAAACAACGTGGATTGCTGTGAGCTGACAACTTCATCAATCCACCCAAAGTTATACGTGAAACAGTAAGGAAGAAACAGGGGTTCAATAAATTGGTAAAATAAACACCCGCTCCGGGAGCTCAGCGGGTGACCCTTACCATACCTACTAGACGCACTAGCTCATAGGCTGAGGAGCACGTTTCTGTCCAGATTGTTCGCATGAATTGTTTGGTTGCTAACTTCATAGTGCACGGATTCCGGAACTGGGCAAGAATCAGAGACTAATAAAGATAAGACTGTTTGCTGTTTAAATCAGTTGGGTTGGAGGTTTTGTAGGGATATGGCACAAAAAGCAACCCGAAGTTGTTAGCACCAGAAGGCTACAATTGACGAACCCGTGGTTGCAGACTACGCCCCAAATAGATAATTCGTTGCGATGATTATTTCTTAGGTCATCCTGGTTTTGACCTGGTCGGAAAGTGATGAGACATCTATGTATAAATCGGCCCTTGTGACAGGTTGTCAGATGGCGGCGGTTAACTTGATAACGTGGTCCCGATTACGCTGATCTCCGGAAGAAGGCTTACCGGAAGGATTTCTGATTGCTATGAAATGATGTAGGTGGTGGGAATGTAATGTAACTCTTGGGATTCCAAAGCTTTCGATGCGTAGCTAGAATTGCAGATAATCGTGTTAAGGGGCAGTAATTGTGGCTGGAGGTGCTACACTTGGACTTGTCTATCGCTGACCGCCGACTGATTAAAGTGACCGTTTTCTCAGCTTCTACAGCATGTCACGCCGCAGTGCAATCCACTGTGTCTGAGGCAGTCGGCTCAAGATTTGTGGCAGATACTTGGTCCCACACGGCAGAAAAACCGAGGTCTGAGTTTGTTTGGTTGCACAGAAATCGGCCGGAGCTTCATCTTCGAGGGCGGTTTATACCACCTTTCTATGGAGAAAGCAATCAACTGGACAGAGGAATCTGGGATTCTGAGCTCTCTGTGGTATTTTCTGGGTTGGGTTTGTGCCACAGCAGCAGGCCTAACCCGACAATTTATCTAGCAAATTGGCCCGCTCATCTTTTGAGGCGGATTAAACATGTGGAACGCTTAGTTTGTGCTTTAGATCCCCCTGTTACTTATTAGGTTTTGTAAATTAAGTATTACTTTGAGTGAGTTATGCATTGTTTCGAGGACTTAAGCAGCAAACGTAAAATGACACAATGTAATATTTTTCCGGTAATGCTTCCGCACTTCTGGATAATTCGTCGAAAACAAGGTGCGAATATTTCTGTTGAACTGCATGCCCCACGTAGAGCATTTGGTCACGAGCTCAAGCTTCAAGGTCACCTTTTGCTGTGTTCCGAAACTCAGCCAATCAGAACGCTCAGTTCCCCCTGTTCGCCCCGTTGGTCTTTTGTGTTCCTTTGCTAGCAAAGCGGAGGTTTTCTGCTTCATGACTGATGTCTCGACGGCCCCCGTGACTGACGTACGTTTCAGACGTTTTTCAGATTGACATGGTTAGTATGATGTCGTTTTTGCGTCGGAAAGCTTTATGCTGCAGTAAAATGCTCCAGTAAACACATGACCAGAGTTGGGCTATAGCCACTGATTCTCTTTAATCATACAAGCCAGATATATTAATTGTTGCATAAAAGCCTTCCGTCACAGCGGATTTTATAGAGAAAGCAATTCAGTGTTGATTCAAGGAATCGTTTGATAGAACCCCTGGAAACCGAAAACTTCGACTTGAGATGGCCGTCTTGAAGCACTTATCTCGTCATCCTTTGACCATGCAGAATGTTGTTGCAAACACGACGCGGGTGGTAATTAGCTACGGCGTTGGGTTCTAGTTCAGATGCCGTGAGGTTAGGTGCTGAGACCGAGTACTACGGGACGCAGTCAGTTAGCCAGTACGTATGCCTCAGCTAATCTAAGGCTGCAAACGTTAGCCCCCTCCGACTGCAATGGGTTTTGAAAATTTTTCGAAGAAAGCCAACGAAGTTGAATTAATTTCTTTAGGTTTCCACCCTTGGCCGACCGTAGCCGCTGATGGCGTGTTTACTGGGGCGTTTTCGTTTTCCATCGTGAGAACGCTGAGGGTCTGCATGGTCGTTACTTGCTCCGGGCAGTCAATAATTTAGAAGCCCACAAACCCAGTTGGGCAGTGTAAATTTCCGCGTCGCTGTAAGTTCCGCTGCTTGGGTGCCAACATATAGGGTGCACATGCGCACGTCAAATGGGATTTTCAGCTGGAAATAATTACGAGCATAAGGCTTTAAGTTGCAGCATGCATTCTATGGAAGTACCGGGATACAGTGATTCTCCCTAGGTGAGGGTTCATGACAAATTCCGTGGATGGAAAACAGTGAACCTTCATGAGCCGAAACCCAGTAGGCAAGGTTGTACTTCAATACTCCAGCAATGATTCAACCAAAATGGCGAATACTGTATTCTAGAATATAGCCATTACCACAGCCTTTCGATTATTTATTTCTGCGACGTAAGGGGTTCATGGAAGTCTCCGTAGGATTTTAATGAAAAATGTACCTTTGTGTTGGTTTATGTGCACTGCAAGTGTTTTCAAGTGTTTGCTCTAGTTACACTCCATACTTGCCTAAGCTCTAGTGTCCTTATTATGTAATCTCCGGCGACTCACATGGTTTCTACTTGCACGCGATGCGAGTGTTGCCGACACAAATCAGTGATACCTAAAGTACCATCCAGCGGCGATGTATAACTGTACAGTCGTATATGAGGTATTTATTACGCGGGTACACTTTGTGTGGGAGGAAACAACGAGAAATACAACTAGCTGGTTAGCAAAATTGTGAGTTTCTATAATATATCGTCCCTTTTTCTTTCAAGGTTTTTCGTTGTGAAAACATCCTTTACGGGTTTCACGAGACTGTCAGGTGAAATGTCAACCATTTGGACTATCAAAGGTTATTGGAAAGCCAGTTCTTGTGCAGAGCACTGTTGTAACTGTTCTAAGGCTGACGGCAGCGAAGCATCATTGTTGGAAATTGACGTGCTGCCGATGATAATGTTGGTGGTGATTTTGCTTTGATTGCTTTCGCCAGTTATGGAGAGAAGCGGATCGCTTGAATGGGTGGGACCTGGCTATATGAATCACCATCATCAATGTTGATACGGCTGCTTCATTGCCCTACAGCTATAAGGTCTAGCTGTTATCATTAATTAATTAACAACTCAATTATATCTACAGCCTTAAAGTTAAAGGAAGAGCTCTAGACAACTCACTTGTTAAGACGCGAAATCACTGACCGGGAGTTCCTTGGGTCGAGCTCAACCTCGGCATCTCGACTGCTCCTGTCTAGGCTTTGGAAACCTGGCCCAGCCCTCGTTCTCCCTCCGCGTGGCATGGCAGATAGACACAGGAAGAGTTTCATAGCTGAATGGTTATCCTTTCATTTCAAAAGGAGAGGAAAGGGTGGGTGAGGGAAGGGACCCGGTGCAAGCCTATCACAAGCCTATACCTCCAATCGCCCAGTCGGACAATCTGGAAGTGAACTGACAGGACGAACACCACTGACATCAGCCAGCCGCCATTTCTTTCAGTGACTCCAGCCAGGCACAAGGATCTCACGGATCATGCCAAAAACGCCCAAACCCTTCATAATCTCTTTTACACCCTTCTGCCAAGTCACACACTGTCCACCTCGCATTTCGCGCCATTCTGAATGAAGTACGGAGAACAACACTCGTCTTGATAGACCATGTTTTGGCATGCGCTGCACATGACAGAGCCATTGCTGTTGTTGCTGAATGTTTTCCGCGACTGAAGTACCTGCTGCACAACCAACATCCGTTTTCTAACCATCTCGTTACTAATCCATTGACGCCATCAGCAACGCTTCTGAGACGTCGGTGGTCAAAGACCTGAAGACGCCTCACATCATCTGTCCGCATAAGTAATGTCTCGCAATCACACAATACAGCCCTTATTATAGCCTGAAACACGTGACCCTTCGGACCCAATGATATGCCGTTTTGACACAATTGACTCAAATTAGCAAACGTTACTCGGGCCTTTGAGATTCGTGCACTGACTTCATCAGACATACTTCCGTCAAATCTAATACAAGTACCGAGGTATGTAAAATTCTCCACAACCAGTGATTCTCCTTGAATCGTAAGAAGCATGTTCATAGACTTTGCACTTTGTAGGTGCAAGGCGGTTGTCGAAAGACGGTATGACGGTGGTCAGTTTATTCAACACCACTTGTGCTTGGCGGTCGTCCTCAAAGATGAGGGTGATGTCATCTGCGTACTGCAGATCGACAGCAGCGATTTGAGCACCGGGACTTCGAAGACCTTCCAGCGTTCGCCTCACTTCATCAGTGACGAAGCTGAACAAGAATGGAGAGTGTGGGTATCCTTGTCGGACCGGATTGTATTCACAAACTTCTGGGCATCCCTTGTTTATGAAGTGTGGTTAAGAGCACCGACTGATCGACAAAATCGAATGCACCCTTGAAATTAAGGAACAAGATTATGGGCCGTCTGCATATATGGCGTTTCTCTAACAACTGACAGAGTGTGTAGATGTGGTCGACGCGGTCTCTACCCGGTCGAAATCCCGCTTGATGGTCATGGGTGAAAGTTTTGCATGCCACCGTAAGTCGACGAAGAACCAGTGACGCCAGATACCTTGTTACAACGTGGGTCAGTCTGACACCTCTGTGGTTACTAGATTCACTGTGATTGCCCTTTTTGAACACGAGCTTTATTATCAACTCACCTAGTTGTCTAGAACGTCTTTTTCCAAGATAGACACAAATAAGCTTGATAAGCACTGGCAAAGGAATTCACTGCCACCCTTGAACAGAATAGGTTGAATTCGTCACGACCAGGACCATGATGACGCTTGAGTAGAGATATACATTCGTATTCTTCTGAGGCTGAAGGATGCTCCATTTTCACATTCTGTTTAAGGCTAGGATTCCGGACTGGAAGCAGCAGGTGACCAACTGAATTCTTGTTGGAAAAACTGCGCCAAACAGTCCAAACGTTCTTTGCTGGATATCAGAGAACTGTTTTGGTCCTTGATGGTTTCGCTGACAAGGGGCATCCGAGGACCAGTTGAGCGAATCGAGTGGAACAGCCTACGGACGTTTCCAGCATTTTTCACATACTCCATTTCTTCGGTCTTTCGGATCCAGAAGGCTTCCAATCTATAGGGACACAGTTTCACCTGGCGCCAGATGATGCTTCGGGTTGAGTTGTGGTTGCGAGCAGGAGCAGGAAAGCCACGGTCCTATCAGAGGTTCGGTGTTTGAATGAGGTTAGCTGGGTTGTACCATAGGTAAAAGCTCTGGCATTGAGTAGCGCTTTGGATACCTGTCTCCATTGACCGTTAACATCCGACGCCTGAGCAGCCGGTAGGCGTTGGGAGAGTCGATTCTGATGGGTTTGTTTGATTGCTGGGTCCTGGAACTTCTCAGTGGTTGGGTGAAGAGTTTGAGTTTTGCGTAAGCCGGAAAAGCACAATGAAAGCAACAACAGGTAACTCCATGATCAAACTCCACAAAAGTATTCCAGAAGGAGCGTCAGGCAGTGATGGTGACGGATGGCAATATGCTCATTTTGGATTCGGGGCTGGTTCGTTGTTGGGCACCGCTTTTTCAGGCTACTTCTGGTGTTCCGGAGATTGGTACTGCAAATCCTATATGGATAGTAGCCACCGTCACATTGGGGGAGCACCGTGTGCGAAGACACGGGAGCTTATTGCTTTAAATTCTTTCTTTCCTAATAACATTCGTTCAGCTGTTGCATTCTTTCAGTTCATGTCTTGTGTGCAGCTTGCTGAAAGCATGAGGGCTGCCGGGTTGCCCAAGCCTAGATGGGGATAATCGAGAAACCAGGGTTTTGCCCCTTAGGTACTGAGCTATATCGAGCTCTCTGGATGATGAGTCGACTTCAATGATTTCGCGGATTACAGCTGCCCAGGGACGGTTTTTCTGGGCGAGATCTGTACATGCGTTCCTGTTTATGATGGCGAATACCGTAAACTGGTTGTACACCCAAGCGTTCCACATCATTTGACTAGTTCAGCCCACCGGCCAACATATTCACTCGGAGAAGGATGATTGCGCTGGCTTATGAACAGTTATTTTGCCATCTTGATGTCTTGGAACGTGACTAAACCACTGGACTCGGCGTCCTAGGATGAAATTCTTTGAATGCCGCAACAGCGCGGTCGAATATCCGCATCTAAGTTTTTCATTTCCTTCCTGTTTTGTGCATCTAACGAATCTCCGTTTCCATCCTCAGTTTCCGTGCACTTTTTATCCACAGTGGACTTGTATCGTATCTGTAGGTGAACATTAGGTGGGTGGTGGCTCAGAGTACGCTGAATTTTGTGCATAAGCTCATCTAGATTCAGAATCTTAGCGCTTTGTGAAGTAAGGAAAGAGTTGTTTGGACTGCATCGGCACTTCCAGTTTCGTCTTTTGCCTTACTATGCATCCTTAGATTATCACTGGCGTCATCAACACGGACAGCCGTATACCAATAGGAACTTGTGTCTAGCTATTATGGAGGAAGAAAGTCCTGGTGAGAAGCGAAATGAAGGGGGAAGGGAGGATTCAATCAATTGGAAAATGTTTGGGACCGATTGGGTAGTCATCGTTTCAGAGAGGTTTGGTAAACAATCGGTGGATTTATTGCTGGGCAACGTTTCGCTTTTGACACAAAAGCTTCGTCAGGCCAAGTGAGTAAGTTACCAGGTTGATCGGGTTTTAAGGCGGTCAGGGAACCAATCCGTGAGATTTCCTATGACTAACCGAATTGATCAGTGCTGGGTGTCAGTCTGATGTTCCCGTTTGTTGGTTAGTGGGGATGACTAATATCTACGATAGATTGGTTCGGGGGGAGTTGTGTTCATGTTTACCCCGGATTTTGCGGCCTTGA
>SJOL01007780.1:69031-97633 GCA_004794785.1 Opisthorchis felineus | reverse complement strand
CGTGCGTCAGCATTGGACCAAGTTCAGACAGTGTCCCTCCAATAAATAGCTTGAAGCCGTTGTACTTCTCGCACTTGCACTGCACTCGCACGCACTCGCACTCACACTCGCTTGTTCGGAATAAAGCTGTTGTGTTCCCTTCTGTGAGTCTTTTTCGGCACTAGGCACTGGAGCGGGGTCAGCAGCAGAAGATATAGCAGACGGAATTTTTAATGGAGTGGGGAGGGGATGGGAGAAAAGTATATGAAAAGGAATGGAGTGGCGTCAGTAACACCACGTGTTTGCGTACCCGCCTTGCTGTATGCAGCGAGTTAGATGACCCTGCTGATGACACTGCACGACGTGTTTCGTCCGCTTAACTATAGCCCCAGGAAACCGTTATTCAGACCTCTAACCGTTGATTAAACTTTAATTAGAGACTGCGAGGGTCGCCGTAAAGCTCAGCGAGTTGCGGAAGCGCGCAAACCGTCGCACCCCGACAAGGTTTGGTTTCTTCGTGTTAGTAGGTTCAACTAATCCAAGTGTGCCATCAGATCTGCTGAAAATGTGGATTTAGAGAACCATTTGGCATCGGACAAAATCAGTTCCAGTTCGTCTTTTATACGAAAACCATAGCAACTTCATTCGGAGTTCGTAACATTGGGAGAAATTTTCAACAGCTGACCCACCGGAATGAAATGTGCTGGGGCAAGTAACAGAAATTACCGAGGTCGATCTCTTGAAGAAAAAAAATCGAAGCCGGCGGCGATAATACACGTGGGATAAGATGGACTTCACACCTAAACTGATGGATATGGCGATGTAAAAGACATTCAAATATTTTCCAGGAAATACTTGTTGATGTGGAATTCAGCATACCCCTAATCGAGCTCGATGTTTTCCCTAAACACCGAATTATTTCACCCTTTATTTAATACTTTTGAAGTTACGAACATTTTGTTTTAACATTGATTGATTTGTTCGCCTTTCAAATGTCCAGATGGATAGGTGGCGTTTTTTTGACGAAAAAGAGGAAAGTATCTAAACGGTCTCTTACAATGAAGACTGTGGTTAGTCCTGAAATGCAATCATGGTTGGAACTCATCGGCTGGATGTGTTGTGGTCGATTGGGTGTAGCTTTGACACTTTTTACCGTTAACTGCAGCTCGACGCAGCAACTGATCGCACTTATGCGTTTGCGGAATATGGAGCTAAGTGGGTTCTTGGTTGAAATGTATCAGGAAGTTTAGCCGCCCGATGGTTGTCATTTGTTATCCTCAAGTAATCAAATTTCCTGACAAGTTCTTCACGTGGGTCTAAACAAGAAATCACTTCAGTAAACGGTTCTACTTCTGGTGTTATGTAACGGCGACCTTCTGTCCGAGGACCCACATGCCTTCAACTGTATTATCAAACGGCTTCTGCCGTTTTAGGGGTCGAGCCTAACTAATGTGTCACTTGTTCTTTTGGATCGTAGTTTAAGATATCACAGTGCTCTTATCCAATCAGCTGATTCCCTGGGGTTTGGTTGTTTTCTTCAGTTGGTCGTGGGGATGTATCTTAGGGACAGTGCCGTTTCTAACGGAAAATCCTTTTGGCAAGTCACACATTTAGGAATTTTACTCGAGACCATAACTTACACAGACACTGCTAGGCCAGAGGCACTCTGATCCTGTACTCAGTGTGGTTTCCAGGTTAACTGAAACCCAAAGAGCATAACTCGTGCTATGAATTCGCATCGGCAACAGGTTACCGGATCAGTGCCGAGCAACCTATGAACTGCAAAAATACAACGATGGGACTACATACTCAAGTTTGTTTGATGTGATTCGGCCGAATGATCTCCCGCTGGTGTACTTTTGCTCGCATCTATGGAATAATTACCGCTGACCTCGTTTTGTATTTCGTATAAGACAGCCGAGTTACCTTGCTTTTGTTCTTCGGATGCCACCACAGTTTAACCACGCCGTCATCATTTTTACCACTTTCAAATTAGATTTCTCATGCAATACTGTCCTGCTGCTGCCTTCGTTGAAGGTACGGTAACCTCCTATGCAGCATTCATCTTCCTGTAGATTCAGTTCAAGTGGTTTGTGTGTCCTCACTGATTACTTATTTATCGATCGTTGTATTTGAACTATTGCACTTGCGATTATACTATTGAAATGCTGAAAGGGATTCCCTCATTCAGCTGTTCGTTTTACACCAATTTCTGGTAATATTTCATCCAAGGGAACCCCTCCGAAAAGGGGTCTTTTTCTCGGTTCCCCAACAGCCATGGCATAATACGTGATCTCCAAATGATGGGTCGCCTCCCCAGCAAAGTCTAAGCCCTTCCTGTGTTCTCAATGGTTTCTCTTCTTGAGGGGTGACTTTACCTTTTTGTTCAGTGTCATCCTAGCTCATTGTTCGTTCGCAATTTGGTCGGAGAGTAGTTTGGAATTAAGGGCTCTGACTACGGATTTTCCATCCAATTCACTTATCCGCTCAAATGTAGATTTTTCATGGTACCAATGTTGCAGGAAGTTGCAGTTGATAAAATGTGGCGATATAATAGAATGAAGTTTCATTTGGTAACTGAATAAGTATCCTTTTTCACTGGTAGTACAGCATATGCATACAATTTTCAAGGCAGAAGTCGGTAGCCAGTTTGAAGACACCCGTTCAGGGGTTCGAACTCGGGTCGTCAAGACTTATGTCCATGATGTTAACTACCGAGTTACCTGGGCCCAAATTACTTTCATGTTTTAGTATCGTTCGATAAATCTGAGTGCACCTCCGACACGTTCACGATTTGCGGGTGAGCTAAGTGGAATGCTGATAGTCGGCATGCTATCATTCGATGGCTTAGTGTGGCTTTCAAAGTCATCAAGATTTACTACCCTACGACACAGTGTATCCAATAAACTTCGCACCACCACATAAGTTCTCGACTTTGCAACGCCCCAGTCCGCAAACAGGTTTTAACTCCAGCTAGAGGCACTATTCTTGCCGCTATTTGTCACACTTGATATTGGGGGCACTTGGTTTGATGTGGTTCGAGTACTCTTCCAGAGCATTCTTATTCCGCAAATAATGTTATTTTCCGGTCGCTTTTTGTGGGATGATGTTGAAACCGGTTGCTTCAAATCTAGTTAACTATCTTTTCATCGTGTTTTATAGTCTCAGGCCACTTCACTTCGTTGCCCGATTTGCCGCGAGGATATACCCGTCCCCGCTGGTGGCGCATCGTCCTTCCCCCCGGCTTTCATCGTCAATCAGCTATTGGATCTGTTGGCAACTCAGCGGCGCGATGTGGTCCCCAAATGCCGTATTCACTCTAACCAAGAATTGTTGTTCTGTGAAACATGCGATGTTGTGTTTTGCACAGAGTGCCGTGGTCGAAGTCATGCAGCTCACCCGTCCGGTTGTGAATCGTTGAGTGACTGTGACACAGCCAATGTTCCCTTATGCCTTTCCAACGAACACTCTGGTGTTGGAACCCCCACAACTTCCGGCACGTCTGCACTCAACCACAATGTCATCAGTTTCAATGTCGCCATCAAGAGGTGCACCGAGATCATGTTGTATAAGATGCATTTATGTATACAGGAGTTGGATCGTGCGCAGAGTGCCGTTTCGGCTGAATTGGACCGTTTGTCGATAAATAAAAGTCTTTGCGTTGAGGTACGTGCTCTGGACGGGTGGGTCGTTCTTGTTCGTAGTCCTCACAAACTGGCTGGTAGATCTCTTCGAATTCTTGATACTATTCATTGAACGATGTTGCAGGTAACTATAGGTGTCGCAATTACTCGTGGTATGCGTCTCAATATTCCTGTGTCTAAGTTCTACAGCAATAAAGCAGTGCTGGTTATCATTCGATAGTTTCACACATTTTTGTGTCTTGAGTTGTGCTGATCTTGTGGTTCAGCGTCATTCCTTTCGCCGGTGTACGTGAGCGCAATTCAATCGTGAATCGTTTACGAGCTTACTTTGGTTCGTGTTGACAAGACATCTGGATACCGATAATGCATAAGGTCAATTAGCGTCGAGCAACTGATGGTTTAAGGGTAAGTGAGTGGATACAATAACACCATTGGTCATATGGCGTCCTTAGGGCTTCTAGCCATTGGTGCGCCGGATTTCCTATGACATCCTCACCGACGGCACGAACCAGCATGACGAAGTACTCTTGTTCACTTTTTTGTGTTTCTTTTATGTACACATTGAGCGGTGTGTCTTTACAACAAACAAGAGCAGGAATCGGCAATCAACTCTCGCAATCAGAATGATGAACTGTATTTCCGAGCGTATTTAGACTGAATTATTGAATCTTCCGAAATAATCTACATTTGTCCCACTTGAGCGATCCTTTTCTCTGGTGTAACATACTATTAGCACAGTTGAGCAACTCCAGTTTAGTCACGCCGTAATCTGACAACATTGCTCCAGACCTCACCCAAGGTCTCTGGTGGTCTTTGTCCTTTTGCAGGCTATCTGACGTTTTGTATGTATTTCCTTGTAGATGAATATTAAATGATACTTATGTACCGGTTCACGACAGTTTGTTTGGGGTTTCTCCCTCTGTCGTATGAATTCTTTGCCCTTCAAAGGGAAATTTAAAAATATGTATTTCATCGTTTTCAGAGAAGTTTGGTAACAATCGGTAGATTTATTGCTGGGTAATTTTGGATGTCTCAGAGAATTTCGTCCATTCAAATGTTTATTATTGTGTAAAGTTGGGAGTGTTTTCGTCCCCCTCTTCCAATGCCATGTTTATTAACCAGACAGGAATTCCGTGTCTGATACTTGATATGTCTGAAGCATTGGCACTCTTTGATGGGAAGAATGTAAATGAGCTGAAAACCCTCAACTCAAGTATCAGCAGCTTGATTTCCTCAAAGAACCGTTCGAGATGAAATCAGTATAAGAGAGATTAAGCACGGAATAAAAGTGAAAATTACCGTGCTGAATTATGTTGCCAGCTGCTGTCTTTCTGAATAGATTTACAAGATTAGTTCCACGAATGTCTGGCAATACGAACCTGAGGAAGACTTTCATATATTGTCAGTTAACCCAGATCGGCATTTTCCTGTTGTTCCCCTCAGTCTGTTAGCGTTACCCGGTCCCGTGTACACCAGTAAAGGCCAAGGATAAATCCCCATACTTGCTGAACCAGGTAGGCTACCGAATGACACTTCCCAACTCGAGGTAATACATGTACTGTTTACCTGTCAATCCAGGCAGTTTCTGTGGACTGTTAGGCAGTCCTGTTAGATTTCTCTCTCAGCGACACTAGACACCTTACATTGAAGGAACTTTTATGCCGTATACAATTTCGCGCTCAAATGTTTGTGGCTCGTGTTCGATTTTCAGTTGGACCGACTGTATAGACGCACTTTGCCGAATAACACACTCACATACTCACTCCCAGACTGCCTTTGCTATTCACTATGATACTACTGAAAAACAGTATTTGCACATCACGTGAATTTTGCATCTCGTAAACTTGCCTTGCACCCATACACACTTTAAGTGGATTGTTGGCCGTTCGTATTCCAGCGTACTCAGCGGAAACTACCCCCTATCACCATTCAAAATTTTGAAGTCTCGTGCGCAAACACTACTGTCTAGACTTTCTGGTTAATCCGAATAATCTTGAAGTACCGTGCATCCATTCGCTCGTCTCTGACTAACCTCTACAAGCGTTTCACTGGTGACTATGCCTCCCACCGTTTTTTCCATCTCTTTCTCTCTACAGTCCATCAATTCGAAATTCTCCGAAATAATCGCCCTGGTGGAACGTCGCCAAGCTGAGTTGTTGGACACAGTCAGTCGATTGGCAAACGATAAACACCGTGCGCTTGTCGACCAACTTGCTTTGATCGAATCCGAACGTGAGGCAATCCGTCGCGAATGCAACAGTCTCAAAGGAATTGTGAGTGGTTGGGGGAGGGGGGCTCTTCGTACATTTACTCCGTTTTTTGGAAGAGGGGGGGGGGGTGACAGTCCAGTTTATTCCATTAGGTTCGTTTTTATTATAATATCCGGACGCGAATCCATGCTAGCATTTCTGACAATGATAAATAGGTAGCACAGTCAGGCCAACCGGAAGTTTGACGTGAGCACCAGACTGTTTATTTCCTTTTGACTGTTTACGAAAAGGTAGGTGAGTGCATAGTTCTCCAAGCTATTTTGCTTCTCAGCGGTACCATACGGTTGTTTGGTGATTACTTCTAGGGACAAACACAGGATTGTGGAGGAATTTCGCATGGAGTCAGTAGAGATATTCTTCATTTAACAAACGGACGAATGGATAATCATCAATTTTCTCATCATTTTTTGGCTCATAACCTTATCCATATCCGGCTCTTCCCACAGGCTCGCGAGTAAAACATTGGTGGTTGGAATGTGCGCTTTTTATAAGTGTCCAGTTCATCTGAATGGTTTAAATTCCGGTCACTGTCTGGGAGAGTACTCTCCAATAGTCATCACAGAATAAAAATTTATGTTGAACGATGTTGTTTCGATAACACCGTAACCCGAGTCCAACGCCCTTCTGACCCACCGTTAGCGGAGCGTTGCTCATCGAGATTCCCGCTTGGAATTTACACCAGTCTGATTCATGACCATTCAAATATGCCTCAGTTGCACGTTTCAGGCGTTTGCTGTTCGTTTTGACTGAGCTTGGTTCGTTTTATTCTCATCATCAGGCTGTTACCACCTTTGCCAGAAATCACAGAATTTTTATGTAATTGTGTATGGTTTCTCACAGTATTCACCTACTGTACCGAGGAATGTCGACTACCCTTTTATGTAGATCAACTAGAAGGCCTTGAGCTGTAATGACCGGAATCATCTTGGCAGGTTTTCGTGGACAGTATGTGGTATCTAGCCATGCCAGCGAATGTGCCGAATGCTTTTCATTTGTGAGAGGTATGCATCTCTCAGGAAGCAGTCTATCCCGATCCGGTAATTTTTCTTCCAGGTTTTGGAGCTGCCGCTAACGAGCGGCAGTCAGGTTTGTCGAATCAAGGGAAAACAACTCTTTGGGTTTGATGGAGGTTCAGCTCATAGCTACTGTGATACCCACATCCGGTATCAGATACTTTCCCCTCGGTAGCGTCCGAGGATAAGTCTTTTCGGTTTTTATTCGGCTAGGCGTCGGGAGGCTAATCGTGTGTTTGGAACTCTGGTCAGGGGCATTCCTACTATCCCACTTGTTTTTAATTGACAGTATTTTGCACTTACCAAGAGTTCGTTTACCCCGCTGTGCCAGAATATCTGGATTAGCGTACCGACATCAAGCGATGCGTAAATAAACTATTTTCTTTGCTTGCATACCATCAAGAGAAATTTTCGCACGGGTTTCTCCAGCATGTTTCCACCTCTCTTGCCGGCTGTCAGCATTTACAACAATATGATCACATTCACGATCCTTGGGGGACGTGCTAGCAAGCGCTTATCAGTGTACCCAGTTTGCAGAGTCTTGTCATTTTAACATCAGCTTTAGTTCTATCGGCTTAATTCTGTCTGGATCCTTCTTGTGTGTTTGCGTGCAATAATAACTAATCTCTCTCTTTAATTCTGTCGGGGAATCTAACCAGACTAATGAAAATTATGGAGGCCTATGTACGTAGACTCTTCTCTGTGACCGTCTTGTCCCTTCTGTTGCTTTTGATTGGTTTATCACACTCCTTTTTGTTCCTGTTCTAGCTATCACATATCCCTATTTCCGATCGTTTGTCGGTGTACCGTTATAAGAAGGCGAGCTCATCCCTTTACATCCATTATGGAAGAAATGTCGGGCTTTGCTCGTTCCAGTGTGTGTTCGATCTGGGAGAAAACGAGTATTATCATTGAAATGACATGGTTGATGGAAACTCCTGGACGACCCACTACTGGTTGCGCCATTTTTGGGTTTATCCATTAGGTTAACTCCCCTCATTCTTATTTTCTATAGTAGAGCTAAGTGTTCATTGACAAATAGAGGTGGTTTTAAGACGAGACTCAGCCGAATCTCACGCAGTGTTCTTAAGCTGAATGTACTACACAAAGGCCACCTCGTGTTTCAGTTGAAACGATATACAAGGTGTCGAAATATCTTCCTTGGATCTTAATGAATATTTAATTCCAAAGTACTACTCTGCCCTTAGATTTTGACCTTATTGTTTGCGGACCCGTCAATTCTGCTCCGTGCACTATTTGGCACGTTTTGTCAAGTCAGTCTTAGTCGTATGAGTTATTTTTAAGCAGCTGTGGGTTGTATGACCAAAGGGCATACCACCCGAGGCCATCGGTTGGATCTACATTTGAGAACTGAACAGGAGTGAGTTAGTTGCCAAAAACATCGTTTGAACGTTTGAGTCTAATTCTGCTGACCATGTTAAGCTGTTATTTGTCCACTGGTCGACAACTGAGTTACACAGTATGGATTTCCAAAAAATGAGAGGAATGCTTCTGGAATCGCTTGTAAGTAACGCTTGTAGTTTGCAGCCAGTTTCGGATCTGTTCTTTTCTTCATGTCCTTCGTCTAGATGCTCTTATGTGCCGTCTGTTTATTCTTTCAAGAGTTGATCGATATGTAGTTGAACACATTTGCATGGGGTCACTTTTTCCATCCATCGGTTCTTTAATTAATTCATCCGTCCACTGCGTAGGTTGTGCTTTTCGGTCAGCGCTGTCCCTCAACCGAACGCTCCCAGTTTGTTTAACTGCTTTACGCTCCATGTAGTTTGTTATCTCACGTGACCATGGTGTGATCGCGCCACCCAGAAAGTTGTTTGACGTCATGTGGTTACCGGCGTTGCCGTCCTTTCCCCCTTCGGCATCGTTGTTGACCAACACTACTCTAAATACCGTGTTTACACGTATTCTTATCCATAAAGTTCGGTGTTCAGGTCATGAATCACCCACAAGTGTACTTTTTTGCTCGAACTTGGTCAAGACGTGGTCACCAGTGTGCAATATATGATGAGGAAAACACTACATTGCACGAGTATGGATATCAGCGGAAAAATTACCTTACCTATACGTGGAGTTGGTGTCGGGAACTCAGTTCCGAAGCACTGACTTTGCAATTCATCTTTCTTGAAAGTCCATCGCAATGAAGGAGCCGTACGATTTTCGGATTCAACTGATTTCTTTCGCCATTATCCCTTTTGATCCCATACTGCTCAACTTACAGAGGTGAACCCAAACAGTTTTTCGAACATCTGTAAATTTCGATCGGATAGACAGGTTGCACCTGCTACCGGTCGTCGGAGTGTCTTCATTTCTCTGTCTGTCAATTATGGTACAGAGACGCAATTAACCTTTTAGTCAAGCCGGTTCCATCCGGATAAATTGACAGCTGCGTTTTGCTGAGTCATCACACGGCAAACAGCTGGATACACCTGCGACCCCGGTCACAATGGGAAAATTCGCGTAATTGGTTGTTGGTTTCGCGTTATCCAAGCCACACATAATATTCGCCCGTGGACGTGATTGATGTTTATGCCTTTTCCCGTATTTGGTGGCTAACCAGTCACCACCATAAGTTGGCCCATGTCCAGTCTGTTAATCATTTGCTGCGCTGGTGAATCATCGCTGGCCGCATTGGCTTGTTTTTCTAGTCAATCTACCGCTTTGTTGTTGTAGTTGATGATGAAGATGATGGTCATAGTAGTGTTGATGATCTCAAGAATCGTGTTCAGCTTGTGTGATCTGACAAAGATCCTCTACTCCCTTCAGGGTCGGCACATATTTCGCCGGTACGCCCTCTCCTTGTGTATCTTTTCCCGAAGGAAAATGTATGTTTGTGGCGATTTTATGTTATGTATATGGTACCTGCTTTGCATCCCACAACCATTTAATCCTCTTTGGAAATCCCCAACAGAATGCTTTTCACAATTTTTGGCTAGATCTGGAAATGACTGAGAAAGCCCACCTAACTACATGAGACATTTTCGAGTGGATTACATGTGCTTCGTAAATGCCGAGGAGGTTTTGGGGGTCACGAAGCTCTCTACTGGTAATCTCCTAAGTCCATTCGTCTTCAGCAGTGCACAATGTCTAATTCCTCAAATTACTTCCCGCAGTATATTTACGACCACAGTGATCTGTCTTAAGGAATGCACAAATTGCTTTGGAGAAAATGCTACGTGTATCTCCGTTCAGAAGAGAAATACTCCAGCAATCCTTCCCGTGTGGAAAGACCATATCAAGAGACCAACCGAAAATACCTCCTCCTCTTTAAATGATTTTACTGTTGAAGTGCGCTTTGAGGGACCAGCCAGAAGCGACCTGTTTTGAAAGGTGGTCCCTCTTTAAGTGGTAAGGCATGAACGGTAAAGCCATATTATTGGGTAGGACTGATGTTTGTGTAACAAATAGCGGTGCGCGTGACTCTTGGCGTCACTTGTCCTTCGTCGCCTTACGGTAGTCAGTGAAAAATGGGCTCGAGAGCAGTAAGCGGGATTTCCACGGAGTGGAGATTGCGTTAATCACATCTTCACACTATCAGGTGCTAAAACCAAGCCATAAGTATAAGCCGCTCACAGTGCCGGTACTCCTGGATTTACAAGGCGCGTTTGACTCTGTAAACCGGTCTGTTCTCTTTGGAATGCTTACGAAGCGAGGAATGCCTTGGAATTTTGTCAGTTTAATATATTGTATTCACCGACTTGTGGTCTTGTGGAAGTATACGGGGAGTCCTCCAAAAGCTCCTGTCCAGGAAGTGGTGTCTGACAAGGATGTACACTTCCTCAATCCCCGTTCAACTTCGTGATCGATGAGATAATGAGAGGAACGCTAGAAAGTCTTCAAAACTGTGGTTCACCTAGTTGGAATATACTGATATCGCACCCATGTGCGAGGAAAGCATAGATGCTTTTGGGATGAACTGATTACAGTCATCCTGTTCTTTGGTATTCGATTTGCACCCGCAAGCTGTCTTGCTCCTGGACATACAGTTACTGAACACACCACTTACAATCCAAGGCAACGCACTTGAGGTTATTGAGCGTTTTATCTATCTTGGAAGTTGCATAAGTACAGTACGGGATTTTTCGTTGTATGGTTGTGAGACGTCTCCTCTGGAAACAGCAGAGCCAAGACCGATAACGATTGTCTGAACCACAAACTATGGTTGTATGGCAACGAAGTTGTCAGTGGTGGTGATAGTGGTGGACGCCTACCAGTGGAGAGGAATTGTCAACAGAAGTGATTTGAATCTAACCGTATAAACTAAGTATGGCCTCCGTCACCCTTTAGCCAATTTGTTGCAACACATGCAAACGGACCAACGGTCTTTAAAAGATACTCAAGGGGAATCATCTTGAACCGCAAGAACAAAGCTCAAAAGCCGACCCAGATTCAAGTGAGTTTCCCCCGTAATCCATTGGCCGTAAGATTTGTAGTCCACCCTAACCAAAAACAACGCTAGTTGGAGGAGATCGCGCTAGCTCTTCACCATATTAAAACTCATCCAACTGGGTGGTCATTCCCTCATAAAGACCACCATTGGGGATCTCCAATTGTCCTTTGTCTGTGGTGTTCTGTGTATGAGGAAACAAATTTTCTTCACGGATGGAGCACTTGTTTTGCTTTACTTTGTGTGCTCTCGTATCTCCCTTACGAAGAGCTTACAAATGACTTGTCTCTTTAGGATGATCGCCTGTTTTTTGGGGCCTAATGTCAAAAGTCTCGGTACAGCGATCAGCAAAGATAACTGTCAGTAACCCATGCGGTTTAACTGATTTATTTAGAACTTTAATAATCAAGCCGGAAAATGAGAGAGAGTTGTGTTTCTTTTGAACTGTCGTTCCGTTATGTTTTGATGGTTCCTGTTGGTGTGTGGGACTCGTTTTTTTTTGCCATTTTATGTAACTTGAGATAGACCTCACTAAATTGTCTTTCGTATCCGCCCGAATGAACACCATTCTTTCCGGTAGAACAGAAACCTGGTTATTATTGCACGGTGTCGGATGACTGCAGTGCCAAATTGTACCTGCCAAATGCACCGTATTCCATGGTGACCAGCTGCTTAAGCTTGAATGTTAAAACTCTTTTGTTTATTATCCATGCCTTACTTCCATCGAAAAAAACTCCCGTAGTGAGCGGGCTAACGCGAGGATCAGAGCCATCCAGCTTCCACCTTCAACTTATTATGACAACTGGTATCATTTTGAAAGACAAATAACGCCAAAACAGGTTCAGATTATAACGGCAGCTGGCCACCCATCTTTAGATTTACGTATGGATGGTCGTGCATCTGTGCCTTTCTGTGGGCGGGTAGCACGATGTCAGGTCGTTGTTTCGCAACTACCTTAATTGTTCATAGAAATCGTACCTCGGCAAACCAAGTAGCTCGTTGCCCATAGCGCTTCGCGATTCACTGATTTACAACTTCGATGAACACCTGAAGCAGTTGTAATCCAACTACTTGAAACCCCCGCTGTGTCTTCGCTTACACCCACCCAGTGACTCCCTGTTCGCCTAACACTATTAGACTAAATCCGGTGTGATTGCGTACGAGGAGTTTGCAATGACATAGTCCTGACAAAACCTGTGACAGCGGTGACGTAAATGCCTGCTTGAGTGTGTATTTCCAAAACGAGATGCGATTTGCTAAGACAATGACATTTTACTTGCCGTGCAAACCGAAGATAAATATGCAAAATGGTTGTGCAGTATGGTGTGATCTACCATGTAAAACCACCGGGATTACAGGCCAAGCAGTCCGAATTTTGTGTCATCGGGATTGCAGGTAGGGAGTACAGGTGCTCTCGAACAGTGTACTTAGAAAGGATACGGTTCTAGGTGATTTGAGCGACGAAGTTATGGTCAATGCAGTTTTGTGATGAGAGACGCTAGACCATATCACATTGTCTGAAATACACTGAGAACACTAATAAAATCATGTTTGGTCACCACAGTGGCTGATTAGAAGTTCGGATGAGGTTGCAACTGGTCGTTTAGAGGACGAATGAAGAAACCAAGTTCTTGGCGACGGCTGAATGCGACTCACGAATTTGTGGAAAAGTGAATTCGATGCATTGCTTTACAAGACTGATACCATCAATCTAATTTTTCCCAATCGTCGAAAACTACACTGATTTGCTTTGGCTATGGCGGCTGGAATGGATAGGCCGTAGAAATTATTGTCGATTGCCAGTTTACTGACCGAGTTTATTGGTCGTCCAGGTTTCCGTCCCGGTCGCAATTAGGTAATGGTTTTGCGTTAACCTGTTCCGAGAGACTACATACACGTCGTCGGGCTGCTCGAAAGGAATTATCGGTTTGGCGTAGGCGAGTCGATTACGTGACCGTGATTTGCGTCTGTTTTAACGCCAGGAGTCCCTTGTAAGTTTGTTTGCAACGTTTCTCAACTTATTTTTCAACTTCTTGTCTCTGTGACTTCTCTCGCTGGTGAGACTCGGGCCTACTGACCGTTTTCCTTCCCCCTTCTCCTGTTCATAGGTTTCATCGAACTTAGTATACTGGTTTTAGTGCTGTCATTCTCAGGTATTTATCCTCGAATCCTATTACATGCAGTTTCAAAATGTCTCTGTTTTCATCCATTTCGGTGACTGGAAGCACCATGACACAAAACCACATGACATCGCTGACAAAAGATTTATTGTCGCTGAGCTTGACTGCAATGACATGCTAAGGCGCATGCCGACAGCATGGAGTTACTTAGTTTATGAATCGCACAAAGCAGTAGGTGTTTGAACAAGTGGCTACACTAAAAGTGAAGATAAAATAAGCTAAGGGGATTGACGTGCCGTCGCATCATAGAATTTGTACCAGTGGTAAGAATGCTTCCATTTCAAACCAGCTGGTTCTGCTTGCAACCTGAGGAAAGTTGGTGCCATCCTGGCAGAAAACCGGTCGGTCAGGCAGTCAGTCAACTGTACGGGTATAAATCCTATACTGAGGTACGATGATTCCATCTGTTGCAGTTTCGTTCATTGAGGAAAAGGAGAGTAAAGCAATGACAGCTACATATTGCAGGCGATGACCCAGTTAGTTCGTTGGTGTTGTTTTATTTTATTTTCTACTGGAGCTTGGAGTAAGATTGCTACTCACTTAAGGCAATAAATTCAATGCAGGACCGCCATTCGCTGCGTGGTGGGACCATAATTGATACGTCTCTTCCGGGTCCCCCTTGTGGGGAAAACGGCACTCTGCAATGTGACTGAATTGACTGGTAAGGGCTTTCGTACCTCGTTACCAAGTCACGGACCAGTGGTCCCTGGGTTGTTTCTGCTCGACACATTATTGAGCATGGAGGGTCTTGCGAGACAGGCTGTCCCCTTCTGTACATTTAACATACGATGTGTGACCAGTTGATTCATCGACGGAGAGTTATCATTACCGAGAGCTATCTGGCTGACCTCAGAGTTATTAATCTGATATTCCCACCGAACCCGCGCAATACTTCGGAGGCACGGATGGTCAAACATAGAGTCTTGGAATATCTGCACACAACAGCCACGTCTCTGATCCATAACTTGAGATAGATAGCACTGCCGCAGCGCGCGCTGTACGCACCGCCCTGGCCTTCCCGATTTGGAAGGTGATTTTGTCTTGTGCCAGTCCGCTGGGACGTATGCGGCTACTTGGGTAAATCAATTTATTTACCACATCCATTGATCCATCTGCAAGCATGAGGTTTGGGTTTGATCCCACCCAGTCTTGTGGCAGCATTCTTCACTTTGCAACTGTGAAACACATGTCGAACAGTTCTGCATAGGTATTTCAGTTGTTCAAAATTGTTTACCCTTTTTATGATCGATGCAACATCAACCATGACGAAATGCAGTTTCACTCGTATAATAGACTGACCTGTGTAAGACGGTGGCAGAGAGATCCTCGTGGTCCATTTCTACTAGACTGATGCGCGAATGGTGTTTACCTGTAAGGATCGTAATCACCCTTAGCAAGCTCCATTCCGCTAGTATCCTTTCCTCGTTCCAGATATTTTGCAGTGGGTTAACCAGGCTAGTTACAAGAGCTCCACCACATTTGAAGGCCCTCATGAGTACGGTCTATAACACTTTCCAAACGTCCTCCAAATCGTCAGTATCATCACCGTACCGGTTTACTTCTGAAAATTGTTGAATCAACTCAACTCGGCAGTGTAGGTTCCTCGGAGCTGTTCAATTGAATGGCTTTGCATTAGCCGGCATATTCCCCAGGGGAAGCAGATTGATCCGTGACTCCGCACAACACCGTAGTCAGAGTCAAGTTGTGTATCCTAGAAGGAACGACAGTTCTGAGGTGAAGCTTCCACTGG
Organism: Opisthorchis felineus; assembly: GCA_004794785.1. NCBI lineage: Eukaryota > Metazoa > Platyhelminthes > Trematoda > Opisthorchiida > Opisthorchiidae > Opisthorchis > Opisthorchis felineus. Next base: position 82,392 of record SJOL01007780.1, on the reverse strand, counting down.
TATCTGATTGCAACATGGTCCAGCTGAGCCAAGGGCTGGTTCGGAGTTGGTGGCCTGCAGGCAACACGGTTGCAGAACACCACCGTCATACGAGTTTTAAAGTCCGTTCCAGAGTGAGGATCATGTACACCCAGTGCGTCAAGTCTATCTTTGATTCGAGTACGGTCTATGGTGGTGTGTTCCAAGTCGGTGTTGCTGAACGATTAATGAGTCTGCATTAGACCCAGGCAATTTTCGGAAACTGTTCTGCGGAAGCCTTATGGGGTGAGAGATTGTTTCTGGGTCCCTGACGAAATAAAGGTCCAAGAGTGATTCTTTGGATTATGAAGGCACATCCAATTTGACGGAACAGAATTTCGTCCAAAACGTGTGGGGACTGATCCGTTTGTATCGAGGTCGTGTTTGGAGACATTACTGTGGAAATATCCATTGAAGTAACTCCGTGAAAGCCGGTGGGTAAGTGATGTCATTGAAACTACAATGTCGGCTGATAATTGTTCCGCGGCTTTCATCCAAGTGGTACATAATTTCCAAACATAATAGTATATATATAACGGGCTACATATAGTTCAGTCGCTCCTGGTTTAATTCTATACGTTCGTTCCGAATTCAAACATAGAAGGGGAAGATGGGTAACCTGACTTGGTTTCAGCTGAAAATACAGTCACAAAACTACGCCAGTTTTTGCCAAATACACTCATTTGCACACTAAATTGCTTATAACGGGAGACTCAGCTGGATCCAGTTGAATATCACGTTTATGATATTCTCCAACTGAATGTGCTGCACAAGGCTGCCTCACGTACCAGCGACTTCATGAGTAGTATGTTATTTTTATGCCAGTTTTCCTTTAGCTTTCCCTAGGACAGCTCAGTGCTTAAGGGCGAACTTGCTGACCGGAATGTCTGTGGTTGAAACCCAACCTTGCCTCTCGACTGCTCGTCTAAGCTTGGACGACCTGGTGATATATCAGCCCTCGTGTTTCCTTCGGGTGGCGTGGTAGCCAATGCCCATCAAAACAACTAAACTTGAGAAATGGTCATCAGTTATTAAGCTAGAGATAAGACTCTTTCAAATCCGACCCACCTTATTAGTTTGTCATGCTTGTTTTGGGAGATATTTAGGTTCGAAACAAAGGGCACTATTTCGGGTGGCACATTTTCTGCCACGGCTCAAATTGAGACGATTTGTTTTGGATTACGCAGTGTACTGCTGCGATCTGCCTTGGATCCTCTCCGCGGACTCCTGTCCTTCCCTCATATTCATTGTTGAGGTGTATGGTGTTTTAAGACTTTATATCTGCTCCTTATATGTTATTGCCACTAAAACCACTGTTCTACTTACCAATTTTAGCGGCATAAATATGCACTGAATTCCCAACACGTTGAAAACGCTGTCTGTCAGCTGTTTTTGAGCTTTCTATCGATCTGCAGTAGGATATTCATTTTTCTTCTGTGGTTATCTTCCGCTACTGTAGTCGTGGCGGCTTAGTTTATGACTTCTTTATAACCCTTAATGAGACGAATGTTTGAGCGCCGTTAGTAGCAACGTTGTTCCAAGTAAAGAAGGTTACTTCCAATAATCATTAATCTCCGGTAAGTTATAGTGTTTAGCGGACTGTACATGGTGTATCCTTCGTCAAATTTTTCCTTGAAATTGTAATATCCATATCTGTACTAGTTTCCATAGTTGAAGTTTGTTGCGAACTGCGGCTACTACACCTCAGCTTCGATGAACCTTCGTCGTACTTAGAACAAATGGTCTGTGTTTGTGTCCCACTGGTACGCGGCCGTTTTCCAGCCCTGTGAATAGGAATCTGCATGCACTACAAATACTCTGATCGGTTGGGATTGGCTCTCCCATGTTTTCGTGATACGTATCTGCTTAGCACTTTAAAGGGTGTAGATTTATTGAAGAGTGGAGATGGGTATAGTTGGCCCGAATGTAGCTCAAACCACTTCTACGGCTTTTTGATGTTTCCCCCTCGTGGTTTCTGAACTACACTCGCCAAACCTTGCGTGTGTTCCCGATTGCATGTTGGCATGGTTAGTCCATTTTTGGGACGGGATGTCGTTAACCCAGATACGTGCCACTGGTGTGTTAGTTTTATGCCGTTACCATTGTGGTCTTTGGGTAGGTTCTCTTCATCTATTTATCATAGCAGTTGCTCAGGTGGTTGTCAGTGCGCTGCCTACGGTCCGTTTCGGTTATGTAGGTTCCACACACGCCTTGGTTGTCAGTGTGTGCATCACTACGCATGACCTTCGGCTGCAAATACACCCGTAAAAATAGGTGATCTCGCTGTTCCCTGCTAAAAGGCAAATTTCAGCTGGGCAAGCGGGTTTTGAATGAAGTCTCTCCATTGTACCTTACTTCTTCCACCCATTTTCCCCTCGTCTCATTATCGCTACTTCCTTCCCTGGACTTCATTTGTTTACCCTAAGAAACCTTTTTTAGACTTTCAATGAGCTCTTCGCTGACGTAGTTACTATTTACACGACTTCATGGATAGCATATTCTTTTAGAGTCAGAGACCGCTCAGCGGTTGAGTCGCCAGCTACTGACCATGGTCCAGTTACTCCCCGAATTTCGGTTGTTCTTGTCTAGACTTCGGCCGTGTGACTTTTTCTCAGATGTCGCGCATCTTTTCGTTCGTTTTTCTCAGCCGGACAGTTTGATGACTCTTTATTTCCAATCCTCTTCAATGACACTCAGTTTGATGCATCTTACTACTGGATGGTGAAAATGGCACAAATTCACCTCTCGTGTGTGTGGATTTGCAGTACTGTGTCGCTTGAAAAGCCAAACTTATTCTTCCTCCTCTTCTGGAATTTCTCACATCAGCCACCCAGTTATGGACAAGTGTTACACACGATAGACCGATAGTTCAGTGTTCCTTTTTGTTTGTGGTAGTTTAAAGTGCACCCTTAGCCTGATGCGTATTCCAGACGAACTTAGTTCTGGTGCACAAGGTCTCGTGCTTTGAGTGACAGTTTGAGTGACAGTCTGGCTATGGGAACGATGTTTCTAGTCTAATAGACACAGGACTTTTTTGCTCTCCGTGTCACACACGAACCAGTGGTTCTCTCGATAAGGTAAAGATCCTAAGGTGCTCCTAAAACCAAGCTCTACTGCTTCCGGGAGAAAATGGAGTGCACAGAAATGATTTAATTACTGATTGTGGTCTTTCCTTTTTTGCGCATACAACGTTTTGCTAGCACTGTCAAGTTTAAAGGGGCTAGTCTTTACGATATCACTGTGCTCCCTTTATCCAACGATTCTCACTGTTATGACTTCCCCTCAATGGCCGTGTTGCTGTGCCCGGTGCGAGCGTCGTGGGGAAAGCCACCCAACACGGCTTTCCCCTTCATTAAATGACTACATCTATGGTAGCCGAATTCACTTTACTTAACTTTCGTATTAGACTGGGAGTACTGCGCCTACTTTCAAGCAATAAGCCTACTCCGCAAACCCGGTCTGTGATTTTGAGCACCTGTTCTCCCATTTTAGATAACAACTGGACTTGGGTGAGTGTTAAACTCAATATCTGCCGTCTCATAACAGGTGGCCCACATGGCGAAAATAATTTTACTCGTAACATCTATTTTCACTGTTAAGTAGTTAAACGGTGCGGGCTTTCCTTCCGTTTCTGTTCGAATCACCGGGGCTATGGACTTCATGTTCAACCTAAGGAAATCACTACATGTACTGCAGGAATTGCCGCGGAAGCGTGTATACGCAACCTCCCCTCACCATCTCTGTACACCAGCAACGAATGACACCGGTGCTGGGAACACTAGTCTCCTGACATTTCCTAGTTCCGCTTAATCTCTTAATTAGCCAAACTAAACTGCCTAAGGTTTTTGGTTTCTGTTAACACCGGATTTCTATGAAACACAGGGGAATTCACCTCTCCCACCTTGTCTCCTGCATTGTGAAGTTACGGCACAGATAGATAGATTACCATTAGCTGGGTATTCAGACGAGTGATTGGGAATCCCCATATATTTTTATTTCTTGTTGCTTTACTTACCTGTCACGCGTTTTCACCGTTGCTAAATCATACAACCATGCGTGGCTTTGTGCAGCAGGGATTGCTATTCTTGAGCCTCTTAAATCTGCCGGTGACAACTCTACAAGGGTTGCCGTCCATCCTTCCGACACCCAGTTCTATTTTCTGTTGTTATGTTAGTCTATAGAATCCGCCGCATAAATCGTTCAAACCTAGATGTTTATTGTTCCCTTGAAAAGCCAGCTGTTCATATGCTTCACGCGTTCATTCGTGTCCACAGACCGTACCTGGCCGCATTTTTTGTGGTATACTGACTTGCCAACACTTCCTGTGGTGGCTGAAGTCCTCACTGAATAATTGCTTGTAGATTTACATAGGGTTAGCAAGGGGCTTCGCTACCAATATTGTCACTTGTATCTTTGCTTATGCTATTTGTAGCGGTTAGTAGACAGCTCTCACTGTAATCCGGAGAAGTATCACCGCTCAAACCTGTAAGAGCCTTGTAAAGTTCGCCAGTTGGGTGTGGGTCACTTGGCTTGTGATACGGTTTTTCATTGTTTCACTCCTTTTTATTTCATTTATATTTGAAAATGACCCACTTCAGCACTCTGGACATTCCGGTGCTAGAGGTGACTTTCTTTGAGTACCGTGCAGACCAAGCTGACTATTGACTACCAGCAGCTAGTTTTAATTGTGTACCCTGATTGCTTCTCATGAGTTGTGCAGACCACTAGATAATGCGACACACGCTGTTTGCCTGAATTATGGGTTTTTCATCCAAAGTGGAGCTATACTCCGAAAAGAGGAGGTGACCATCAAAAAAGAGATTTTCCGACCATCTTCGGATAAGAAAGATCACTGTTTGTATATATTGGGACTGTTGGACCACCTTTTCCCTCTCATACGATCTTTTATTTTCACCGCTTCGTACTGCACTACATAGTAACACCTCATCTAACTACTTGTGACCTGTTTACAGCCCTGCGTTTCATATACAGAATGCTCAGATGCTGCTGTACGCGACTGGTCATAAGCTGTTCTCCGTGTTACTTGTCCATATATCGAGGCAAGGTGACCTTTTCCGAAAAAGTGTGTTAGTCCACGGTGTGTACGCTTACAGGACGTACTTGGCTGTGCGAGCCTAAAGGTGCCTTTTCGAATAAACCATGGGTTGTTCATTGGAAGATTGCCGTGTTCGACTTCAACAAAACTTCGAAATGTGTCAGTCAGTGGCTCATCTTCGAAGAAGGGACATTTGTTATGGGGTTAGAAACCAAAGTGAACAATCACTGAAACGGGACTTCCGATGGGGAAAACCCTCTGTTTGTATTTAGGTAGACTTGTCGCACTGATTTTGCGATTACCGTCCGAAATACTGCAACCAGAGCACACTTACTGATTGGCTTAAACTCATCTGGCTCATATTTGTTCATTTGGCTGACCGGGCGTTTCCGTTTGACAGGAAACGTTTTCCGAGTGGAAGCTAGGAGATAACTTACGGTCATGCATTCAACTGAAACCAACTGGAATCATGTAGGCTTGTGCTAGCTCCACTTTAGCAGCAAGTCTAGTAAATCTTGTCATCTGAGTAGGCCTTTAATCCACAAATGAATGTCCAGAAAATAGCGAAAGAACTGACGCGAATATAGTACATTCAGTGCCCAATGGGAACGTGCATTTGTAATTGACCTATTTTGTCGCACTTGAGCAGCTGTCGATGGACTCAGCATTTCAGCTATGCAAAATGGGTTAAATCAGTTGCGTTCCCCTTTTACAAGCAGCATCATGTATCGAATATGCCCCAATGAAATCTAGGTAGTATGGACTTGCCTCTATTCTTGCGTTTTCAACATTCCCCAACGCGAAGTATGTTGGTCTGTCGCTCAATTTCCTAAACCGTTGACCTAAGCTTGACATGTACCTGGAGTCAAGGATTATTTGTCCTTCGCTTTTTTGTTTACTTGTAACAGCTCGACGTTCGGAGCATCTCGAAGGCCATCAGCTATCTGAATGATAAATTGGACACTGTGACAAGCCTCACAGAACCAAGAGAGAACGCGTTCCTCCATTATCAAGACTGCATGCTGACGCGCGGTCTCCGTCGAGGACAGCGGCAAAGGAATGCGTTAACCAGCTCCACATCTCAACCACCAACCGCGCAACCAATGCTACAAATCTCCGATCGGGTTCCCAACACAACAGGCGAGTTAAGCGCAGTGTCAAGTTCGCCCCTTCTCAGGCAGAACACAGACACCAGTTCGAATTCCACCGGTTCTAATCTAATCGACATTGCTCGCTGCCTCGCTGCTTTCGGTCGGATTCTGGTCAGCACTACATATCCTGCTCTATGCACAGCCCATTTACCTTCGCAGCTGGTAACCTACTTGATAGCGAAAGTGAGCGCGTTTTCTGTTTCCATGTACTTTTAGTTTCAATAGATTGTCAGTTGTTTTTCCGATTCACCTCACTGAGCTCTTGTCGAGCAGAACGGTATTTGTCTTTCTTCAAAAGTCAGCCGTCAAAGTCGTTCGCGCATGCATGTGTACATCCGACCGATGTGCTTCAGTAATTTCAGTCACTATTGTTTCGCGCTCTGAGATTGGGTGGTAGAGCTTTGTTGAGGTTGGTTACTGCTATATCCGGTTGGTTATCTTGGTCAGCTTAATATCCCTAATTTCATAATGATGTTTGAGTTGGTTCGCATGCGTCCTTGTGTTAATCGAATTTTGGCACGTGTTGAGTTAATCTGTGATCGACCAGATCCAAATTCATGTTTGTTAAATCTCACGTGCTCTCAAACCTGACTTCCAGCCGGTGTGATTTTTCCTTGGATGTAAATCTTTACCGCTCGGAAAAAAGCCTTTTTTGTTTTGTCTTCAATTCATGAGAATTGCATGCATCCGTTTTGGGCTACGCGAAATTTTCCTCGATCGTTTTAGTATGGAGAATCCAAGGATGTGACCTTTATGGCTGTTTACCTCAGTGTTCCGCGGGATCGGTGTCCCCAATTATCTGCTCGCATGCTCATTCGGCTCGGTGAATGTTGTAAGTCAATCAGTCAGTCATTTCGGTAGCTGGAAACAACGTACCAGGGCTACCTCGGTTCCAATTGCTCGAGACGACTCATTGGTTAAGGTGCGAACTTACTGACCGAAAGATCAGTGGTTCGAAGCCAACTTCAGCATCTCGACTGTTCCTTTCTAGGCTTGGGCAACCTGGCAGTATCCCAGCCCTCGTGCTTCCTTCTGGGGTTAGGCACCGGAAGGGTGCTACAGCTGAACGATTTTTTTAATCTTCTTCTTCGGGTAGCTTGGCAGCTGGGCACCGAAAGGGTGGTGTAACTGAGATAATGAGACGAACGATGGAAGGTCTTCAAAACCCCGGTGTTCAAATAGCCTCTGACGAAAACCTTGTCGATCTGGACGGCATCGCGTTCATCTTCGAAGAGGAGAAAAAGGCTCAGGTGTTTTTGGATGAACTGATCGAAGTCATCCCGTCCTTTGGTATACTAAGGTCATGCTCGTGGACATGCAGTCACTGAACACGTTACTTACAATCCAGGGAGAGGCACTGGAAGTTGTGGAGCGTTTTACGTATCTTGGACGTTGTATTAGTTCTGATTGTAGTGTGACAGATGAGGTCAATGCACGAATCTGCAAGGCTAAGGTCGCGTTTGCTAATTTGAGACACCTATGGCGTCAAAGCCGTATATCCCTGAATATCAAGGGACGTGTGTATCAGGCTACAGTGAGGGCTGTTTTGTTGTATGACTGTGAGACTTGACCTGTTTGAGCAGCGGAACTGAGACGTCTTCAGGTGTTCGATAATCGTTGTATCGGAACCACAGCTCGTGTGGGGCGAGATGGCTCAGTGGTTAGAGCGCGAATTTACTGACCGGAAGGTCCGTGGTTCGAACCCGACCTCTGCCTCTAGACTTCCCCTGTCTAGGCTTGGGCAACCTGGCAGTATCCCAGCCCTCGTGCTTCCTTTGTGTGGCATGGCAGCAGGGCACCGAAAGGGTTTTACAGCTGAACGATTATCTTTTTTTTATAGCTCGTGTGGGTTGGATCGGCGAATCCGTAACGAGGAAATTAGAAAGCGAGTTTTCGGTTGTGCAACAGGAACTTCCATTGAAGTGTGTCCAGCACCAGATGCTGCTTTGGTTAGGTCATGTATTGCGTATGCCGAACCCTCATTTGCCGAAGAGAGTGCTGTTTTCCGTGCCCACTTCAGAGTGGCGGAAACAGAGAGGTGGCCAACTCTTCACCTGGCAGAGGGGTATGAAAGTGATTACGAAACGCTTGGCTGCTGTCGGTACTACTCGCCTTCCAGGTTGGGGACCGCGTTATCCTCACTGCGCCTGGTTAGAGATGCTGCAAGATATGTCTGCTAACCGATGTCAGTGGCGTTCGTGTTGTCAGTTTCTATCCAGACTGCCTGAATGAGTGTCTAGAGATGTAGGCACCTCGGAATGATTGTAGTCCCTTCCCTGTAGACCTTTATTCTTTTCCTCACAATAAGGCTTTCAAATAAATCAAGATTGTACGGCAGCGAAGCGTCGTTGTTGAACACAGATGTCATGCTGTCTATGATGATGATGATGGTGCAACTGAACGATTATTATTAGGTACCGGGCCACGTAGTGAAAAAATCGTCATTCAGGTTCATCCAATGTTGTAAGATAAACTGCTGATTGATGAGTACAGACCGAAAATATGGTCTGACTATCCACAACAAAATCAAATATTTTAGGATTCCGTGACGCCACCTGAACAGGAATTTATTACTCGCCTGTCATCTACTGGGGCGAGACGGCTCAGTTGTTAGAGCGCGAATTCACTCACCGGAAAGTCCATGGTTCGAACCCGACGTTTGCCTCTCGACTTCCCCTGTCTAGGCTTGGGTAACCTGGCAGTATCCCAGCCCCCGTGCTTCTTTCTGGTGGCATGGCAGTTAGGTACGAAAGAGTGCCACAGCTGAACGATTACTGCGTCACCGATCGAGGCTTCGTGCAAACCACTCATAATCCTCGGGCATGAACACTACAAGGACACGACAATTCAGGTGCATTCAGAATGCAGTGGTAGATTAGTAGTAAGTCGTTTGTCTCGCATGTCTCGCGGCTAACGATGTGCACCGTTGATGTCCTCTAAACAGTTCGGAACTCTAGTTTATTGTTATCCCACTTTGTCCGTAACGTAACCAGGATAATCACGTTGGATCAAGCGTGGATTGTCCACATGAAAGTGATGTGTGTCCAGATGTCTAGTAACGTTAGCGGTCATTTTTGAACTGGTTACACACTGCGTTGTCCTGTGTTTGCGATGCTTCATGTCACTTCCTGTCTCATTTGTAGGCTTTCTCTTATGGTTTTCCACTGCTATATTCTACAGAGGTGATAGGGTCAAGGTCGTTTGCTATACCTGTCCTGAAGTTGATGTATATTTTGACAAACCCATATCCAATATAAACTTGCTTACGAATTGGACACAGGCTTCATCATGTGGCTGTTCTACAATGGTTATTATGGTGTTTTCCGATGTTGCGAAATGCATATAAGATGTTTCTATGGCTTTCAGTGTTGTCCTCGTATGATGAACTCCCTCTTGTAATATGTGAGAAAAAACTCGGACAAGTCAACTAAAAGGAAGCTTCGTGCACTCAGATGGTGGGTTTTCAGCAACACATCGCAATGATGTTAACTATCAAGGCTTTACTGACACTGTAGAAGTAGTCGTTTTGTGTGCGTAGTGGTGACAGACCTACTCACCACCTAGCAGAATATGGGTCGATACTGGCGAAATCGAGTTGGTGTTAACGAAAGACTCCGCTGAATCCCAGTTGTAATTCTTATGATATTCTTCAACTGACTGTGCTGCACAAAGACCGCTTCATGTTTCAGCTCGTACATTATTCGAGATATCGTAGTATACTTCCCCGACGGAACACACTACTCAGAAGGTTGCTGAAAACTTCCGAAGCCCACTATTGGTTTCATCGTAATCAGGGCTCACCAGGCAAACGTAATCCATAGTTTCTGTCAGTACTGCTTAAACACCGAATTGTGCACATTTAGCAAAGTACAATCATTTGCAAACGAAGTTAGTGTTGCTGAAGAATAGCATAAACGAGAGGCTCAGGTGGGATTCGATTGGGTCCTGCATTAACACCAACTTAATTTTCAGATGAGTGTATTTCGTCAGTTGCGCACGATTTAGTGTCAAGTGGAACATACGTTTGACGGTACCTCGGCGACTGCGCCTCCCTGATGGCCTCGAAGAAGGGCGGAGCGGGTCGTCGGCTGTGGAATTTTTCAGTAACCTCATGAGTGTTGCGTACCTTCAGTGAGTCTATGGTCCTTGAACACGTCCACCGGCTTCGGATAGGTCACCACACAAGGATTGATTGACATTCAGCAAATCACCTCTACACATGTGTCATGCGTCGAAATGTCTGCGAACAGCCAACTTGAACAGGATGTCTCCAGCTAACACGTGACATTTAGATAGGCGTTTAAGGGGTCTAAGAAACAGAATATCGTCCTTGACGAAACGCTACCGTAAGGTTGCTGGGAACTCTTTGACAGCTCAATACCGGTTTCACCCTCTTCTTGAGGATCATCAGGTAGCCGCCAACCTTGTGTTCCACTTGAACCCAAATTAGACGCAATTCGCGAATTACACTCATTTGCACACCGGAGAAAAAGGGCATAAAGTGTAACAAGTTTCAAAGTATGATTCTCGGAATTTGAGAGGTGTGTGAATTTCATTTTGAAAAAGATCACAGGTTCGACGTTTTTCATGCAAGGTTGGTTGTGACACAACGTAATCTTTGAAAATATAGAGAGAAACCGAAGAATGTGGCACAGCATATCAAAACGCCTATTTATCTTAAATCGAAAGCTGCATCGATACATCTCAGTATATTTAATTCATGAGAGCAGTAAACTGGCCGTCTCCTTAGTTCAGCAGCCCCAGGTAAACCATCCGTTTTGTGAATTGTGTTGGAGCATTACTAGTGTTGCATTATTTGTTCCAAAGACAGCCTAACCACTCCCCATTATTCGGTCAGCTAACTTAGCTACTATAGTTTGCAATGTTCTCTTGAAAACCTGCCAAAAATATCCCACCCGTAGGCGTGGTATTACTTCGAAAGCACAGAGTGGACGTGCAGGTCGTAGTAGCCTTGTTCTCTTCTTCAAGACTCTTAACAGTCGGTTTCGCCAGATCTCATAGGGTGTGAGTATATGGCGACTCTCAGCATCGTTAAACTCATTCGCACTACTTTCCCCCTTTTCTAACTGTTTTCAAATGGTCTGCGTTATTTCTGGACTTTATCAATGATTTTACCTCTAACAGTCCCAGTTGGCCATTTGATTGACTTTACTTCCTAAACTCGATTGGTTGTGCATTGATTACGGACACTCAAGGTTACCTATTCCCTATAATTGCACAAACGACCTTATATCTGTGTTTGTTGCAATTGGTTACAAAACTCCTAGCATATATGTTTTGCCCTTCTCAACATTTCTCGCCCATTTTTGGGCCAATGTGTTAATGAACAAATCCAACGATCCGTGGTCGAAATTTTTTTATCACAAATGGTACACAATGTCGGCTACAAAGATTCGGTGTTAACTGAAGAAACGCCAAAAGTAGTATCCTTGGAACAGTTGTGAGTGTTCATCCATTCAGCTTGACAAAGCTTAGCGCTTAGGACTCCGTTTAGATAACTAGTGCATTCGTTTTCAGCTAGTTGAGGCTCGGTGGTGTCGAAATCTTCATGTTGTATGATGCCAAGTGCATGTTTAAGATGTTTGTGTATCGGATCGTGCAACACTTACAAAGTTTCGACAGAAATTAGCCACCCTTTTGAATGAGTGTCCTCTTTTTTCAATTGCGGATGACCTGGTTTATCTGTCCAGTGCACATCCTTCTATCCACATCTCTCCAATCTATGATTCAGCGTAGCGGTTGATTTTTTGTGAACAATAACAACCGTCGACACGTTTGTAGCAAGGTACGCATCAAGACGGCCGCTCAAGAGGTCATGCGAGCTGTGATTCCCACATGCACCCCGAATGCTTCCAGCTTCTTCAACTTTGAGAGCGCTCGTCGAACTCATTTTCTGTGGCTACCATCTTAGGACTACAGTACTATCCGTATATAAAACAGAGTATGTTGTATCAGAGGGATGGTCGTAGTTTCGGATGCATGCAGTAGAATTGACCTATCTCCCGCAAATACCGCTTACAACTCTGCAGTTGTAGTGGAAAGGTGAGTGTGTGTTGTCCACAGCAGAAAAATGTTTGGTCACTGGAAATCTTTTGGAGGACAGTAGCTTCCCAGCAATGACGACTGGTTTGACCTGTCTAGGGGATAGACGAAATTTCCTGTTTCATGTGACAAGTGGATGGCATCGAGTCATTTATTTTTTTGCGGGGATTCATTAGTGGCTGTTTTCACTTCAAAGTATTCTCTTTTTCTTGAAACAATACAACACCCATAAGATTGCTGAAAAATCTGTCGGCTTCACATTTCTTGGAGCCTGTTGTATCCGTCATTCCTACCTCTCACTTTACCACTAAATGGTACGTGTGATGCGATGAACATTTATTTTCAACTCAACTTGGTGTTAATACTTTTCAGTTAGATGTCTCTTTAACGCCAATTTAATCTGTCATTGTGTATTCTCTCTTTAAGAGCCCATTTGAAATATAGTTGTCGAACAATATATCATATATATTGGTTCCTGCTAGCATAGGAAACGCCAGTTTGTTCGGCAAATTTGACTACTTAGGCATGAACTGTGCGACTTACACCGTTATCCGCTGTTCTCTATCATTCGCTGTCTGGCAGAGCTGTGGGACTGATCGACTCTGTTTTCCCACTTTGCCTAAAGAGCATGAGCTACGGCATAAATTTAAGCAAAGATTTCTCGATAGATCGAATTTGTTATGTTAGTGAGCGCAATTCATCAGCAAGGGAACTAGTTCTCACCTCCTGATTTGGTACGTTGATGGAATGCATAGTCTAATTGTGTGAAACTAACTCGACTTTTAGAAACCTTGGCATTTTTTCACCAATGTACTATCAGATTATTTGAGTTATTGAGGCAGAACCTCCTTGATAATCAGTTTGGAAGTGAATCTGTCAGCTCATGTCGCAGTCTGGTCCAGCGAAATCCGACTTCAGTAAATTTGTATAGGTTGGATCATACGTCTACGGCGTCGGGCAGCCTCGATCGGTATTCGGGGAATATGATCTGACGGCATCATCATCATCATCAACAGCATGACATCGGTGTTCAACACCGATGCTTCGCTGCCGTACAACCATGATTTATTTGA
>SJOL01007780.1:0-56539 GCA_004794785.1 Opisthorchis felineus | reverse complement strand
TTTTTAAAAAAAACAAGCTGAACAAAAGGATCGACGCCATAACTTCTCTCTTGGGAAAAGAATATTTTGCGCATCATTATAACAGTACTGTTCACGCTATTGAGTAATTTTCCCTTCCAGACTAGACAATACGCGGAACCACAGCATATGCTTCCATTTCTTCCTTCTGGTCCTCTGCGTTTTGCCTCACTACCATTATTTGCCTATCCCTCGTTTGCGACCTAACTTAGTAGCATCCTTCCCTTCATTCAGGCGTACACGTGTCTTCGGCACACTTTTCCACATTTATCTCATGACCTTTTGTATTTTTGTTACGCCAAAAATGGAGGATAATTCTTTTGATATACATTTCAATGACATTTCGATCGGAATTCACTAAGCATTTGTATCAATGTTGCGTGCAAATTTTGTGTTTGGCGTATAACTAGGGCTTCACATCGTCGACTTTGCAACATCACGTCTGAAGCGGATTAGGCAGGCGGACATAGCAAGAAAAATCGCATCCAGACATCAGAAATACGGGGTTAGGAGATAAGCAAACCGAATAAGCTTAGGAGAATATATGGGCGGAGGTAGCTGGTTGGTTGGTGAGCCACCCGCCACGGTCAAGGTAGCCACACCTCGCTTCAGAGATCAAAGAGTCTGACTGGCCATACGAACAATAGCTGCTCGGAGAATAACGAGACTTTGCTGGTGCGCTATTATTATGGAAGCCAAAAGCTGCAAGATTCTTGTTATGGCTCTTCTCACGACACGGTTGTCTGCATTGAACAACCACTTGGGTGTTAACCCGGAGCAGATCTACAGGTATACAGTATACCTGAGTTGACAAACGTAGGCACTAGACCTTTGCCCACCATGTGTGAATACGCACTGTGTGTCGGGTACTCGCGCTTTCGTGTCAACAAGGCTAAATTGAGCTACATTTTAGGCGCGGCTCATCGACGCAGTTCCCCGGTGCCTGCTTAGGCCCGAAACGTTATCGTTCCCGAACGGTAGGATGGGGACATCTGGTTTACGTCGCGTACTCAAAACGACGTACATTGTTGACCTAGTTTTGAGGATGTTTCTGAACGAACGGTTCAAGTTAACCATTGAAGACTCAGTTTGTGACACAAATCTTCTACGTCCCACCCAACAGTGCTCGAAGACGATGTTCGGCACATTCGGTTTGACAACGTATTCAGCAGACCTCGTTTGCGTCGCACAAGCACAAAACTTAGAGGCATACCTACTGTCCAGTCCAAGTTGACCTACTGAATGTTCTTCTCAAAACTAAACGTGTTGTTGTATGATCTTCGAACGTCGGCGGATGCTCCGGTTTTTTCAAATGGATCAATGGCTTTGCCATTTTGTCATTTTTGATTTTCTTCATATGATGTCTCCCTCGGTGTTTCAGTTGGCATTGGACCGTTTGACTTTACAATCAACGCGAACTTTAAAGCGATGCAAAACCACTATTCCATGATTTCTATCTTTTTTTCCCACTGACTGGTGTGCAATACAACCGTGAATTGCACATTCATCTGGCATCCAAATTAGGAAGGTTCGCGAACAGATCGATGGCTATCCATACAATTTAAGCTGCCAGTATTCCCTTCAATAGTAGAGAGTATTACTGCCAACAGCCCTGGACATTATTAGGCATACAGATTTTGTTCCTTCTCGTGTGTTTTCTAACTCTCAGTTTTCCTAAATCACACCTCATCGAAGTTCCATATTTTTAGGCAAGCATCCAAGCCGTTGACTATTATGGTCGGCCTCAGTCTACTGGAGGGACTGATCCGATCGATGTTGTCCTCACCGACCCAGAAGGCCGATCCGTCCCAACCGAGCTGTTCGATATGGGTGATGGCAGCTATGAATTGCTCATCCGTCCTGTCACTGCGGGACTGCACCAACTCTCCGTGCAGATTCTCAGCCGACCTATTAGAGGGTCTCCCTTTCAACTGTCCGTACGGCGAGCACAGCAACGAAGCTGGTGCTTCACCGAAGGTGAGTGGTCCTTGTTTCGCTATTCCTCTGTCCAGTTTTTACCATTCGGTTTGCTACTTTCGTAACACGCTGTCATTCCTATTTATTTATTTAACTTGGTCCGACGGCCCGCTGCAAATGTTTATCCTCAAGTATTGTATCTTTACTGATAGGAAAGCACCTAGTTATTTAGCTGGCTAGCTAATAATGGTTAATGCAGCCCAACGCAACCTGTGGTCTAGTACCAGGCTTGTTGGAGCACAATGGATGCTTGAATTTTCCAAGTCTGATTACGCACAAGATAGCTGCTCTTAAGGACGACTACCATGGGAAGGGGTGAGTTGTCGTCCCCCGGGAAGGCTATCCGAGAGTAGCAAGCTCTACGTCCTCTCTCAACGGTAGTGGATTTTCTTCTAAAAGGTCTTGAAGAATTGGCGTAATTTGTGAATAATTTCTCTTCACTCTGCTGATCAACTCCTTTTTGTAGTGAACTTCGATAAGATAAGTAGATTGCTAACATAGGAAAACACTGTCATTCTTTCCATTGTGGACTTTGATAATAGCATTACAAGTTCTTCCTCATGCTTTCCCTGACACAGGTTCAGATGGTCGGGGATTAATACAACCGTTCGCGGTTGCCTACGGTCCTTATCCACGCACAAACGGCGAGTGCTCGTCAGACGGCACGTGCTTTATCTATCTGTTGGATACGGGTAACAGCCGACTGCTTGTGATCAACCCGGACACAGGGGCGTTACACACCACCTTGGTTGGCGCCCCCTTGGTCGGCCAAGCCGCTACCGGGATCGCCTGGTCTCCTGAAGGTCTCTGGATTGTCAACTGGCGATCGAAGCGCGTCTACCTCCTTGACCCGTGGACAGATAAAGTTAGTAGCAATACGTTTTCTGCTTTTGTAAAAAGCCACCCGCTTTATGATGGGCTTGTGAGCTGTCCGCCTTAACGACTGAAGGGCAATTGCCTTTGTCTTATCTCAACTTAGAATCTTGGAGGTTTGAGTTCTTGTGTATGCATCATGTCGGTATGCGTAGCTGAAGTAATCCGACCAGATGGTGCCAACACACTGGCATGATACTGTAGATAAGGTTTGTACCACAGCACTTTTTTGCCTCGGCCGAAAATCAGATTATCCGGTTCAGGCCCTTCCAGGTATCCTCAAATTGTCAGCTTGTTAATCTCGCTGGGGAATCACCGGATTAGGTGCCTTGTTATATCCGAGCCGATTGTTTCGGCGAACTGCTCAGTTATCCAGTGAGCCAGAACTTTTCCTGCTCACAATCCCCTGAGTCCCGTGACACCCTTCTGGGATGATGGTTTTATCTATTGGATTTGATCAATCCGCTTTATGACAGCTAAGCACCAGTGTTTATCACTTGTGTTATCGATGATGCCGATGACCCTCATTTCATGCACGAAGATCAGCACTGAATCCGAAGCACTGTCTGGGGCGTATATGTGCTTTCGTGATCTGCTCCGACCAATATGAGTCACAATTTTGTAAATCTCTCCGTAGACAGTACAGCTAAAACGTCACAATCGAATAGTCTTTGTGGTTAGACCGTGGAATGTCAGTGCACGAGCAAATGATTCAGAGTGCACTGACTCGAGTTACTCAAAGGGGTGTTGTCCCAGTCTTCGTTATGCACTGCTATTGAACGGATATCAGTAGATAGCTTGGCACTTGTTAAGTGTCTGTAAATGTAGCCAGAGTTGATCAAGTGTTTTTTGTTTTTTTTGGCAAAAAAGCTTGCGCCCTTGAAAAAGTGGCTTGTCACGCATCTTACAAATCCGTCCGCACGACAGCGTGAGTGAACATGTATTTTGTTCTTGAGTCGCATGAGTATCAATTGACCAGGCTTGATCCGTGATTTAACTCAGACAGTTGGAAGGGTTTGCGGGCATATTTGCCTTACATGCCGAGTCAAGTTTAATGGGTAACTGGGGAAATGGGTTTCTTTCTTACGGTGGCCGGTTCGGGTTATTTAGGTTCGTTCGTTGTGCATTTTGAACTGAGTTTCCCCAATTACGCATCATGCACACGGTTCTCGCCAGCGATTGATGGTTGATGTGATGAACTCAGAGATGTGTGTCGTTGTATCGCTGAGGCAACGTTTCGTTTGCAAGGTGTATTTTCGTATTCTTTGAAAGCCTGTCGTTCAAGAGTTATAGCCTTACACTTGCTTTTCAAAGTCAATTCTGACACACTGTTTGTGCATAGCTGTCGTGCACGTCTTCCCTGATAGAGAAAATCGAGAGGCTGCGGACGGATTCGAACATCATGCCTATCAGTCCGTGACGCACTGGGTAATTCCTAAGCTATCCAGGGTACCTTTACTTTTCTGGCGCGGGACGGACTTACCTGTATGTTTATTTCTGTGATATCTTCCTTTGACTTGTTTTTCACTGTAGAACTTTGTCACTGACTCTGAACATATTCTATGGCTTCTTGCGTCAACGGGTTCTAGAAACTCATACAAAATTTTATTCTGGTTTGCTGTGAGTTTACTGAATGGAACTTCGTGATGTGATCGGCTGCGATGGTCACACAAACATCATGGACGTCTTAATCCTCCTCTAGAGGGATCATTTCAAAGATCTGTCCAAAAGTAGTCTCTTTTGGAGGAAGGCTTTCTATCCCAATGTGTTTCGAATGACTAACAACAGATTTTTCTGAAGCTGGTCTCTTCAAAGGTAGACGGTGTTTTTCCTGAGGTTGAACTTCTCAATCTCTTGTTGCGTACTGAGCTGTCAATAGCATTATGCTGATTTACTAACTCAAATTTCATTCACCAAACTATTGTTGTCATGTGCGCACTATAGATCTGAAATTTTTCCTCATATTTCTCACGTGCTAGGATTAGTCGCTGGTGCTCACACATGAGCAGTTGTCTGCCACGTGAAGGAACGTTTACTCTGAATGTATGAGTTTGGCTTATGAGCGAATAGCATCCTGCTTTGGTCTGAGAAATTTTTACAACTCATGCGCAAGTATCGATGGTGACTTCAGGAGGGACCTGCTGTGGGTACCTATTCTAGAGAGGTCTCACGTCGGCTGATTCTACTGAATTTGAATATGAATTGTTTAGTAAGTGGGTTCTTAGTTATGTAGTAGGTGCTTCAGGTGAGAAATGCATTCAAGATTCCTGTGATAGCTTGCTGACGCTGTTGAGAATATTGCTGTTCTCCACACCTAGCGATTCAACAACTTATGAACTGCCTGGAGGACATGCTACGAAAAACAGAAGAATCACTGACCTGATACGCTTTTCAGGATACCACTACCCGGCTGATAATCAACAACATTCGTACGAAGTAACTGACAGTTTATGTGTAACTACATTGGAATGTTTGTATTCGACTAGCACTAGGCCTACTTCCCACGTGTGCTAGACTCCATGTTTAGGTTTATGTGAACTTTTTTTATGAGCATCCACTTAATTAGGGGGCTTGCCAACAGAGTGGATTTTAGCTTTCAAGCCTCTTGTTGCTGTTCGCCCACTGTTTAGATTAATTTCTGCTACAATAGTTGAGATCTTAGCGTATCCTCTCTTACTATCAACCAAACTATCGCGTTCCTTTCTTCATAAACGGTCGCTAATTTTAGCCTTAGTGATACTAAGCTGATAGTTCGGTTTTGATCGTTGTAACAGGTCGTACAGTCAATCCACAGTTCACTGTTCATCGAACCCACGAGCACTTGTCGCTGTCCTTTGACGGGCTCTCTATACGTGGCCGACAATGGGGCTGGTTGCGTGTTTCTTTGCAACCCGGTCACGGGCTCTACTCGGCCGTTTGTCGGAGTGGGCGTCCAGACTAGTTCTTCCAACGAACCCAACCTTTCGGGATCCCATACAACGCCTCGCACAGCAGAGCAGTCAGGTGACAGATCTCCACACTCCGCCTCTACGCTTTTTTCCCCTGAGCCCCGAAATTTCCGCCGTATTACAGGCCTGTGTGCCACCGATAGTGGGGAGCTCGTCCTGTCAACTGGTTCCACAATACGGGTGAGTTCTGTTTTGCAGTTGAGTATTTCAGCTCCTTTTCATGAATGTGGTATTTCATACATCAATGTCACTACGGTGAACGATCCAGTTCTTTATTCGTTTATTCACGCGGTTGGAACCTCCGATTATTGACCATATTTATTAACTGAACACAATGTTTTTCGTGTCCAGATAATATCGTCTTTTGGTGCGTCCACTCATTGGTTGTTGTATCCTCAGCCTATTCATTATTTGCTGATAGTATGAGAAAATTTTTGAGATTTCCAATCTACGATGCGTTCTGTGAGTGGTACCATATCCTTTTTAATCACACTGCTGAATTGCCGCTCGTGGTCGAACGATTTATCTGTGAGGTTTTGAGTTCGAATCGTCGTGGGGGTTGGTTAGATGATGATCCCCAATAGGGAGGAGACAGTTGTACAATGGTTTTCGTTTCTTGGCTAGTTTGGCTTAGATTACTGGATAAATTCTGGATTTGAAATTTATTATTATCATCTACACATTCCAAAGAATGACTGATCTTGAGTTGTAGTTTTCAGTTCTTGAAATATCACGACGTAAAGAGTGCAGCTAAAGGATAAGCAATCGGATTTTACGCATGACCTCTGAGGTAGATAAGCTTCTGTCACCTTTCAACTTCCCAGCTTCATCGTCACCATCACTGAGGGTAACGCCAGATGAGAACGCCAGTGCTTCACTGCCGTGTTCCTATGTCAGTTTATTTGAATAAAGCCTTACAATCGAAAGAAGGAGCTCAAGATGACTCGGTGGTTAAAACGCGAATTTACTTACCGGAAGGTCCGTGGTTCGAACCCGACCTCCGCATCTCTATTGATCCTGTTTAGGCTTGCACCGTGTTGAAATATTGGTAGCTCGGGTGAGTTTATTGGTTGTTGATCAGGTGGCTGTTGATCTGTTCGCCGAGCTCGGCTTGCACCGTTTGGCAGTATCTCAGTCCTCGTGCCTCCTTCGGGTAGCGTGGCAGCTGTGCACTGAAAGGGTGGTACAACTGAACGATTATTGTCATTTATTTATTAATCGAGGAAAGAAAGAAATGGGGAATGGAGAGAAACGAGGGCTAGCTTACAGTAAACGCTCCAGGTGCCTACATCTCCAACACTCAATCAGACAATCCGGGTAGAAATTGACAGCATGAACACCACTGACATTGGTTAGCCACCGTATCGCTCAGTGTCTTCAGCCGAGCACAGGAAGGATCACTAGACCCCATTCTGCTCACCTCTAGGTTTTCACTGCCCCGAATTAGGCACGAAAAATAGTGCTCGTCTCGGCATGCGCATCACATGCAGTGCTACGTACATTCTTTGAGTGAATCTCGTCTGCTTGGCCAAAAACTCGTCCGCTGGTCACCTCATTCCGTTCTAGCTGACTCCAACTAGAGGCATCGGTGGTCAAAGATGTGAAGACGTCTCAGATTCTCCGCCGCAGCTCAGGCTTCAACATGGCTTGTCTATCAAAGGCACACTCGACATCACTATGGCTCACTAGATCCTGATATATTACTACCTTATAAATGAATCTCTCACGTGACAATGTGGTTCCCCTTCAGCTACTCACATCGCACCTCGCGGCTGGTGGGGAACCCCTGTTGTGAACATCCGCTTGTTGGTTTCACCTAGCGGCATCTCTCCACATTGTCAGCTCACATTTCGCGCTGGTTCTGAGAGTAGTGTCGGAGTTCACAGCTGGCGCTGGAATGTCATTGCCTGGGTCCAAACGGAGGGACGCCTTCAAGCTTGGAAAGTCATGGAAATTCATCCTGGGATACCCATGTGGAACATACACTCCAGTACTCCTCATTGTCCTAGGGTTAAATTAGCACATTCCGTATAGGTTGGTCCGATGCATATCTCTGGTACTACTTTTCCAATTTCTACTAATTTGAAAGGGCAATATCGAGAGTTTCGTAACGATACTTGAGGACCATTCTTCTGCAGTCCCCGCCTCTGAACACTCACCATTAGAGTGTTCTTGCGAGCTCTCCTGTTCGTTGATCGATCGAACCCATTGAATCTCATCTCTTGACAGCCGTTTAGATCTGTGTTTCAGAAAAATTGTTTGGTAGATAATTGGTAGATCTACTGGTTGGTAATTCTTCATTTTTAACACAAATTTTTTTCTTGGGACAAGATCAGTGAGTCGGGTTCAAAGCAGACAAATGAATGAATTAATGGAATCCTTTGCCACTTTTAGCTGGGTTAAAGCGTCACTACCGTCTGTCGGTTGTGGCGTTTTTTGTGTCACGTGAAAGACGTAAGGTACGACGGATGGACCAGCTGGCAGACCACGTGAATTGGATTTGGGATTGGGACTGTCCCCCGAAAATGCAGACTGGCCGGTAACTTATCTCAACAGTGACAGCTACAAACCATCACTTGTCAACACAACTGATCCACATCACCAGGTCTATCCCCTCAGTTTTTGATCTCTACGAAAATAGTGAAAACCGTTTCCGTTTTTCATTTCGCTGGTGGACTGTAAGGTTACCCTAACCTAGACAAGCCGAGACTGATCACTTGGTTAGGAGTTGCACTTACCTCTCAGTTATATCCGATTTGATTTCAGCCGCCTTGGCAACCAGTCGCTGTGGTTCTTAGTCTGCCGTGGATGTGAAAACACTTAATTTGAGAATACTGACGAGGGCAATTGGCTAATCCAAATAACCAGTAAATGTATCCGTACACCAGTCTTACATTAATTTGCTATCTCATCTAGGTCTTTTCTTTAGGTCCTCATGCGGCTCCGAATGGTGGCTGGTTAACCACCATCTCTTTTTCACCCATGCATACTTTTCTATTACCATTGACAAAATGGATAAAAACCATTTGGCCTATAAAATATATGACTCACTGCTGTAACCGAGCACTCTTCGTTTCTACCACTGTTCCTCTTGATCAGAACTCTTAGAAACAATAAGGCTTTTACATTCTCTTTGTTCGTTTTGCTAAATCCAAGTGGTTCAACAGGCATTCTATCCCTCATACCGAGACTCTCTCACCCTCTGCTGCTGTCAATCGAAATGACCATGCTGTTTTCCCTAATGAAAGCAACGGGAATTGATCGAACAAAGCAACTCGTCCATCACCGGTTGTATTTGGCCTTGAGTGCGTTTGTTTCCTCCTCTCCACGGGGCGTTGTCCAAACCTATTCTTGCGCCTTATTGTCCATCGTTCATCGTGTGTCAGCGTGTTCAGTTTACACGTGACACGCCAAGTCTCCGTGCTATTGTTTTCAACGCGCACAGATATACTTGATTTACAGGTCATAGGAATATTTTGAAGCAATTAGGTAATCTGATTTCCTGGATAATGTTGGCTGGTCACTCTTGACCGATATTGTTGCCACGTTTCACCAAATCCCCATGCTGCTTTACATTGCTGAAACACTCAGTCGGTGACACAGCTACCTACATTCCTAACCTGCGTTCACCCACACTCAACTAAAAAAAATCGTTCAGCTATGGCACCCTTTCGGTCCCTAGCTGTCATCTCAACGGAAGGAGACACCAGGGCTGGGATACTGCTAGGTTGCCCAAGCTTAGACAGGAGCAGTCGAGGTGCTTAGGTTGGGTTCGAACCACGGACCTTCCGGTTCGTAAGCTGGCGCCTTAACCACTGAGCTATCTCGAGTTCCCATACCCAACTACTGCTCTGTGGAAAGGACTGGGTGTACAGAGATTGAGGCTCCTCTCTGTTCGTAGAAGATGCTATCAGTACGGGTCGGTAACCGTAAAGTGTCGGGAGGATTTATGCTGCATTTATCTTGGTTTTGAGTACTCAATGGAGCAACAGAGATAGAGCTGTAGCGGATCACGATTCGTATATTCAGCAAAATCCTTTGGCATTAAACATAGTCGGGATCACTTTTGGTGTGGCCTACCTGAATCGACGTCATTATGCCACCACCTACTCTCTCGGTCAGCCCATTAAACTACTCTTCAGCCGACAACCATACCACGCTCGAAGGGTTTGGCTATTTTCATCTCCTTTGACTCATCCGTACGGTGTTCAGTCTAGCTGGAGGACCAACCGTACGGTAGTGTTATGGGGTTTCCGCGGTTGTATGAACGGTCTCCTTTTTTGTGGAGAACGCCGTTGAAATTGGCATCCATATTGTTGGTTGAAAGAATGAGGAGCGTTTCTCTACTTCACCGATCATCGTTCTTCCACCTTCTATCGCGATGACGCGAAAATGGAAGCACCCATAGCTTAAAAACTATCCACATACATTCGATATCAAAACCCCACCCATTTGGAACAAGTCGACGCATTTCTTCGTAATAGCGCACCGGTACCTGTGTTTCTCTAATCTGTGGATTGATTATGCTCAAGATTCTTATGTTGAATAAAGGCCTCAGTATACTCTTAGACCCACATCGAGTACTACTTTTTAATTTAATATTCAAATCGAGGCAGTATAAGAGTGTATAATAGTTATAAATATTCGAGGGCACTTTGGCTAGGTGATAGGTGATTCCTACCTGGTGTTTTACATTGCTATGTTTTCTGTTGATGATGTCCTGTTTAGATATTTTTAGTCTCCTGTAACCTATCTCCCACTTGAGGTGAGCTAGCCAATGATGTTCACAGACTTTGGGAGATACAGGGAATGCCGTAGAGCAGCGCATAATCGGCCATACCCGGTGAGGTCACTAGTGTAGATTCGATTGTTTACTTGACATCCGATTTCATCTGACGTTGCCAACATCCCTATGAGCTGAGCCGATTCAAGTGAAACTTTTGGTACAGTTACTGCTGCGAGACGCAAATTTTTTCTTGTGTGTCAGTTCAACAAGTTTGTTCACATTGCCATTAGTTGTTTTGTGTACGTTACGCACTTGGAGACGTTTGTTTGGCGAATTTAGCCACCATGTACATTTATATCCACAATAAAACATGTGCTCAAGAATTGCGCAAATCGGAGTCAAATTTTGATAAGTGGAATAAAATTATTCGGGTTAAACGTGCCTCATACGAAGTGGAGCACCCGTACTGTCGGCTTTTGGTGTTTGAAGCCATGGTGCATGCATGAAAGGCTGGATGTTATTACTGCATCATACTAACTTCTACGTGGACTATTTTGGGTTGATTGTCCGAAATTGCACTTTTAGGCGTCACGCCATGCATCCCGTGATCCATTTCTGGAAGAGTAACATTTCCGTGGACTTTTGGCGGGATTACAGTAGCTTTACGGTCTATGTTAAACGTACTGGCACATTTCAAGCTGTTTTCCTTTTTTATATCGTTTTCTGTTCTCCGTTGGTATCACCAAGTCATTGTCTGGTACTTTGGTTTACCGTAATAGCTGCTGAGCTACCGAATAGGTTCTATTGTCTGTTTTGCCTCTTGTCAACTACATCCTTCCGGTGGCATAGTTCCAGTCTTTCTATTCCTCTATTCGTCTTTCTCACACTCTTCAGGCAACCCAGCGAAGCAGCTCAAGTTTGAATGTTGTGTCTATCGCTTTATTGTAGCTTCCTTCGGGTTTCATGCCAGTGTTGTAGTGAAAGAGTGTCACAGCTGAATGACTTGCTTTGCTCCTTACAGTCAGGCAGAGGACCTAGGATATTCCTAAATTTTGCAACCTATGCCCATAAGGCCATGGGTTCCCTCCGCGCAAGTAGATGCAGATGCCACTTCCTTGTCATTGTCATCATATTAATTTACAGTAGTCCGATTTACTGGCGTTTTTGTTCATATGGAGTTGATCGTCGACAGAGCGCTTACTTACGACGGAGGCGTGAAGAGGACACGCTGATAGTATGGAAATGGTGCAAACTTAGTGCAAAGAAGTCCAGCGTTCTTAAGGAAAAGTTGAGGAGCAAGGTGGTTACAGCTTCCTCCGATACCGCATCTGATCGTCGTGTTTGAGGTAAATATAAGACATGCTGAACCTAGAGTCTCCTAAGGGTCCCACCAAACAATCGCGATGCGCAATAACAGAAAAACCAGCCTGGTTGAGAAGTGATAGCACGTTTAGCCTCAACAGATGCTTTTGTTGAATTGAGGTGCCGTGCTCGTGCGTGCTTGCATACTTGTGCTTTGCTAATACATGAACTATCTGCAGTAGACGAGCGATTGTTTAACTGTTGATAGATAGTGACTTCCGCTACAGCTGGTTGGTGCTTATTTCGACCGGCTCAAATTCTTATGGAAGGGGACAGTTGGAGGGCACAGAGTTGGTTGTCCACGAGTATCGAATTAAGTATAGGAGCCTCCTCCAACGCCGGTGCAACTCGCTTCACCAGTTAAAGGGTCACCCAAGGTTTGTATTTGATTTTCCTTAGGTACCGATGGTACCGTAAGCAAGTTTCGCAAGGGCAACGAATGCCTATCGACCAAGTGTCTAGAATACACATAAGAGCAGTTGATTAGCTGACCTGCCTCAGATTTGGAACGTTGAAGTTATCGAGACAAACAGGTCTGTGTGCCATCCGAATCTCGGCGTGAAGGGGCCGACTTGAACGATGTCATGCAATTGGTGACTCTCCTAGATCCTGACTAAGGTGGCTACAACTGG
Organism: Opisthorchis felineus; assembly: GCA_004794785.1. Lineage (NCBI taxonomy): Eukaryota > Metazoa > Platyhelminthes > Trematoda > Opisthorchiida > Opisthorchiidae > Opisthorchis > Opisthorchis felineus. The sequence continues at coordinate 44,003 of SJOL01007780.1, read as the reverse complement.
GACCTACAGAACAACGGTCATCAGGTGGGACAAAAGGGGAGTTATGGGTTCACAGGGGAAAGAGATGAGAGGCATCAGCCGGCACCTTTCGCTCACCTGCTGTATGAAGCGAATACTGCGATCCGACTGGTATCGCAGACAGCTAGCGTGCGTGCAGGTCCTTTATTTGCGTGTTCAATGTTTGCGGGTTGAGGTACTGGGAAGGTATCCCAACCTAGACCATAGGTCGATTAGGATTCTCAGTCAAAGTCTTCGCCTCAAGAGCCTTACCACAATGTGTCGTCGGCATGATAGTCAAACACTTGCTTTAATCCCCAACCTGGAAGGCCATTAAATTGTCGACCACTATCCGTTGGTAAACTTGGTGGGGAAGCGTCCCTTGTTGTCTCTCAAGAGGTTTATGGATTACGCACCACGATGGTCCAACCTCTTTTGTGAACGGAAAGGAGAAATTCGCGAGTTGATTCAAATATTGACGCTGTACCTTGATTCTCATGATATATCGCATTTTCGGACGAAGTCTGTATTAGTTTCTTAAAATCACAGCTGATTTCTTCAGGCAAATGAGGGGATTTAGTTTCCCATGCGTTTCGAGGCCCGGATATCAATGGGTTCATTTTCAGTTTGCCCCGCCTAGGAGGTTTAGGGGGTTCACCTTCAAATCAAATTGTAACAACCCTTCCCGCTCATCCACCAGCTGTTCTTACAAAAGTGTTTTTAGAGTCCAGTTTCTACAGTGTCGTTTTCATTGCGTTAAATTTCTCACTTCACGTCTACTTTTTGTGTTATTTTTCCGAATTAACCTTGATATTCACTGTTTAATTTCTCACAGGTGTTCTCCAAGGATGGTGTGCAGATAAATCTTTTGACGCCACCAATCGTTCGAACTGAAAACACCCCTTCGATGGGTCGAACAACCATGCCTGCTCCGCGCGCTGTTTCCGAGGCTACTTACTTTGAACGCTCACCCGTAGGAAGTACATTAACCTTGAACACCGGCTCCAGTCGGGACGCCCGCTTCAGTCTCAATACTGGACCCCTTGGAGTGGATCGATGCAGTTTGTCCGGGCTACCACCGGCCCAATCCAATACAGCATTTTCTCCTCGTGGTCAGTTTGGTGGTGTGTTTGCTGCTCGACCGCCCATATCGGAGGACGATTTTCCTTCAGATCGCCTCGGTATTTGTCTTTTAGCCAGCTATTCGGACCGAAGGAGGTCAGGCGTGGTCGTGTGGCCACAGAATGCCTGGTGCAGTATTCGGAACGAGTCGTCTTCCCCCAGGTCTCAGCGTTCCGTCCAATCGTCGACCTCTCCTAACCCCAATTTGTCCGATCGGCAGTCCTGTGACTCCCCAAATTGTGTCGACTTTCCACGCCCCGTCGACTGCTGTCCCCCATACCTAATTGAAGCCGAACCTGGTCTGCGACGTCTTGCCGGTCTGGTAGCTCTAGCCGACAGCCGACAGTTGGTTGTGGTGGACCAGGGTGCCCAGTCCTTGTGTCGTTTGCGCTATGCCTAGTCATGAATGATACTGCCCTATAAATCGTTCTCAGTAGCACTATACCAAAGCGTAATCATCTGGTCCCAGCCGTAGATCACTTCCATATATCTGCAAGTGATCACAGGCCATTTACTCCAGTGAGGTTCCCTCCGGTGTGCATACGCGTTTTCTTTCCTGTTACATCTTTCCCGAAGGGCTCACTCCGCTGGTGATACCAGACTTTCCTGCAGTCCAACCGCTGCCTCGTCTGTGATGATCTCTTAGGGGGTTTCGTCCGTGCGCTCCGCCCCCCCCCCAGTAACTGGTAGCTCACTGCGCACACTCCTCTCACGCAGAGCCTTTTTTCGTATAAATTTTTGCAGATTGTTTCTTGTTACATGCCTCCAGACACTCTCTTCCTATGTCACGATTTTAGAAAGGAAAACAATCTATGGAGGGCGCTTTACTCGCCTTTGACCTTGCACAAAACAACGAAATTACCATAGGTACACAATTGTGTTAGTTTAACTGGGTCGAACCGCGCAGTTTGTTTGCGACTCTGTTTTTGCGTCCTTTCCTATCCTATTTTGTTTTCACTACTGACTTGATTCATCTACTGCACCTACGGTCATCGCGCATTTCCATATGTCCACCCTTCTGTCTGGATCTGTGCCCATATATTTCTGGTTATACACCATTATATACACACTACACACCACTAAATTTTCTTTTCCTCTTCCTATATATATATATATATATATATATATATATATATATATATATATATATATATATATACTGGAGGCAGGTGCACCCTTTGTTCCAATCCATTTCCAACTATACTGCACTGGTGGGAATGCATTAGTTTAGCTCCCCTGCTAATTACAAAGAAAAATGAACGTGGTGTTCCGACATTTGTTCCAGTGTTGATAGAATCATTCGGTTTTAGCATGCTGACTGACAGGAGTGTCCTACTCAGTAATGGATTGATCAAATTTTCGGAACTTCCCGTTATGTTATTTGACGAGTTCCCTGGCGTGTCCAATGCTCGCGAGTATGGGATTTGTCGTTATTTAGATTTTGCACAGTTTAGTAGGGATCGAAATAGATTGGTTGATGAGATTATCGTCCGTCTGTCTAATTCCTAGAAGTGCGTAGGGATGTTGCTATCTCCGCTTCCCTAAATACTTTTTTTGTTCGGGTTGGCCAAGCGGATACGATCGTTTCGACGATCCGGGTTCGAAACGCACACGGGTACCTTCAAACGGGCTACCGGTAATCATCCTGGTAGTCTGTACGCATATTGTTTCAGGACTGATCACATACAAATAAACCTGCTCGCTTTGGGCTTTCATTGTTACCTGAATCTTCGACTGAGTTTGACGCTTCCTTCCCGTCCTCTCAAGGGAACAGCACTGTACGAAACAAGTTTTCGTTGCCAATAATTCCTTCATCTTTTGGATGAAGGATGGAAATTTTGGTCTGGGGCTCAACCATAAGTAGAGCAAAAACCTTTATTGTGATGATTAGATTAATCTTGCATCTGAGTATTTACAGTCTCCTTTAATTGCACGTGACTCTTCGGTAGAATCGTTTGCAACATAAACACCGGTTGTACCTCGCTGAGGAAGCTAATCACCGAGACTGTCACTCCTGTTTTTGATGAATCAGTCAAGATTCCATTCTAATACTTGATGGCTTGTGTAAGCTACCTGAGTCGTGTTGGGAAGAATCACACAGTAACGTGTGATATTCATTGCTTTTGTACTCGTAATGATTGTCACCTGATTATTGAAGGTGTTTTGATTTGAAACCAAAACGTTCACGAAAGAAGTTTTGAGAATTGAAACTACGGTAAACCCTTTCAGCTGGGACCATTTGCCTCGAGGGGATAATTTCGGCGCACGAAATTTTTCCATTGGGACCGACCCTGTAGGAAACAAACTTCCCATAGTTGGCGAAACACTTTCTTGTTCCCTGAGCATCTGATTACTCCCAAGAAAAAATACTACTGTGCATAATTCATAAAAAGTGGGTAGTTCTACTTGCGAGCTACTGGTGCTGATCTTAACCTGGCCTCGTTGGCTTAGTGGTCGAGTTTGCGTATTACCGTGTTCCTCAAGGCTACACCAGTAAATTCGGTAAGCAATTACCCTGTGAAGTCGGCACCAAGCTTTACGTACTGCGATAAATTGGGATGCGAGTCCGTCTGGACAACTGGGCTATATTCTCTACGATGATAGCGTAATGCAAGGACCATCCCCATGTGTGTGAGAGACGATATCCTGTTTTCTCAAAGGAAGTCGCTATACAGAATATTGGTCTCAAAAACTTGGAGAATTCCTTTGCCCGAAATTCGATTATAACCGCCGACTATAGGAGCAGGCCGTAGTTAGTCCTGGGGAAGCAACCCACTGCGCGTTTCACCCTTATTTGGAGTCGTTAATTGCATGTATCAGCGTCGATTCCGTGTCCTCTTGGTTGACAGTTTTAACCGCCACGCTGCTGCTAAACTTACAAGCGTGGGGATTGTGAATCGAATCAATTTCTTGGTTTCATTCATGCAATGAGGTTTGTTTAGAAACATTTTTTTAGGCCAGTCAATTCTTATCCCTAACGTTTTTCAGGATCCTCATGGCGGACCTGATAAACAACAAGCCAGTGAGACTGTATTTCAGTGGTCACTTGCATCATGACCTTGCAGTTATCATCTTCATCAACCTTCCCAACAAACCACATCGCGTGGGTTGAACCAGAAGATCGATTCGATGACCGTCAACTGTTCGGTCGATGCGCTTAAATTATACGCGTTTTTGTTCGTAACTGGCGGTTTTAGTTCCATTCCCAACGAGGCCAGCGAGAATAGTCTGAAGAATGTGAAGGGTTCTACAAAACAGCATTCAAATTTGACCGCAATGATTGCCCACATTACGGTATGTGTACCGCTCGTGAACCTTAAACGACCTCACGCGAGTCAAACTTTGTCACTTTTCACTCGGGTTTCCGCTGGCCCTGACTCACTGCTTCGTGTTATCTCTTAATGGGGACCTACACCAAAATCCAAACCTCGGTAGACGCAATCACAACAAACGAACTGTGTTACTCCGAGGTTTCCTGAAAGCTCTGACAGCCCACGACCGGTTTCGTCCCTCTTAGTGCTCATCAGGTAGGTGCATTCCCCGAGATTCCGTCAACTACGGTATTTCGAGTATTATGTCAACTGAAACACGAGGATAACCTTTGTGCTGCACGCATTCATTTGAAGAATATCCTAAACGAAGGACTCCGGTTGGATTCAGTTGAGTTTTCCGTTAACACCAAGTTAATTTGCAACTGAGTGTATTTCTCCAAGTAAATATCTAGTTATCGGGTTTTATTAAGACAAGTTAAACTTGATACCACGATTGGCGTGTCTTTATCCTTGGCTTACATTAATTGAAATATTGCATAGACGTAACACACTACTCATAGGGCTGCTGACAACTCATCAATAACCCACGACCGGTTCCGCCCTTCTTGGGACTCAACAGGTAGGTGCGTTCCCCGAGTTTCGTCAACCTCATGTTCTACTTGAACCAAATTTGACAAGTACTCTCATTTGCTTGCAAATTTGGATTTCACGAGAGGTTCGAATCTCGTTGTTTTTCAAGTCAATTTGCTGTACAGGGCTACCCAATTTTTCGGTTGTCGCGATATTCGAGCTATCACAGCATGTAATCTATTGAAATATCTCAGATATCGCACCAACTGAGACATGAGGCGGCCTGGTGCAGCATAGATTAGTTTCAGTTAGGTTTCACTTGAGTCCCCCGTGAAAACCAAGTTGGTATGCAAATGAGTGTATTTGTCGAATTAATGGAAACATGTTTGTGCCGATCTGATTGACGTAAATTCTGATGTTCTTGTGATATGCCTGACTAAGCGATGATACATCATCTTCAGGCATTCGTTTGGTGCTGTCATCCTTGAACGATTTCCCCAGTTGTTCGCCTATCATCGTTTGTTTCCGACCGGTACGAATTGTCCGCACACGTCTACACCGGGTAAGCTAGTGCCAGTAGGGAACAAAAGACATGCATCCAGTTAACTTAACGGTGGAACGTTGCAATTCAGGGTGGTCGCTCCTACGTAATCCCGTCCAAGTCGCAGAACGTATCTGCACGATGCTTCATTTTTACCAAGGTTCCGCAACTTCACTATTGGTGTTTCAATTCACCACCTACGAAAAACCCCTGCAATATGATGATCTTTGCGCGCTACATAGTTTCTAGAAATTCACAGGTGACCACACAATGCTGTACCTATGGAACGATACTGCCGTAAGGAAAACACATGCAAAACGTGAATTCACGTTCAGCCCTCCCAGGATTTTTTATACGTCTCTGAGTCAGCTGCGGTGTAGAAATCCGTTTCAAACTGTCTTGATAGTGATATCATCGTCTCTAGAGATCAAAATCAAGTTATCCTAGAAAATGAAGACTTATCACTTACGTTTAACATCCCTTCGTGATATCCAGGCTGCTTGCTCAGTTGTTGGGACACCCGAAGAATGTAGGGCAGAGGCACAGTACACATGCTCATCGGACAAACCAACAGCCGCAAACTTTCTTGTACCTCTTTTCGATCTGCTTTGGCTTTTAAACAACTGTCACACTTCGCGAACGCACTAACAGCCATTCTGTCTTCGTAAAGGGAACATCCACGGGACTGAACAAGATCACTCTTGTGGTGACTTATCCCTAAGGGTGGATCCCATCTTTTTGATGAAAAATTATCTGAAACGTTTTCATCAATTTATCCAGACGTATATTCCTCATAGTCTAATCTTTTCCGAAAACTATCGTTCGCCGTTTCAGTAGTTTCTTCACCTAGTCTGAGTTGTCCAGAAGAATCGAGTCATTTTGTCACAATGGCTGCTGTTGTAGTGGTATAGTTCTGATAGGATCGGCTTACTTTTGTATATCCTGACGGGATCTCCAATCCCTCTGTTGCTTTAATAAAACGCACAGTCGTCATCTACAATACAAGGCGAAGGATTCGCGCTGACTCACTTGCGGCATGGCTACTCAGCACACTTTCTCCTGCATGTTGAAACACATACTTGTCAGTGAAGGCTTAATAATGGTCGAGTGGCACAACGCCGTTCTCCCATAGTCAAACCTTCACCAACTGATTGATAGTTGGCGGCAATTACTCCGCTAACGCAGAGTGTGTAGGTGAACAGACTCATAGACAAAGAAACAATTTTGAAGTGGTGGATACTTTAGTCAGTTGCAGTATTTGACGTAAAAGAAGTTTGCCAAGTTTTGCTAATTCACCCCCAATAGGATAGGAGATATTATCAGCAAGGCATTCACTGTATTAGGAACGATAAAACTTTGTCGGAGGTTCGACCTAGTGGTCATTACCGACCAGGAGTGGGAGTTGCTGTTGTGTCTGTTTAGCCAGTTAAACAATATGGCTGTTATGGTGTATTCAGAAGAATGCACTCTTTGCATACTTTGATTTGTGGGCAGACATTCTGTCGTACGGAACCTCTGGAAAATGAAAAATTCGGGACCAAAGAAAGGAAGGACTATCTCCAAAGTATAACCGTCAAGCCTACATAAACGTGTACTTCTATTATGGTGTTAGTTTCGAATGTGGTGAGAAGGCATCCTGTGCAAAATGTCCTGGATTCAACCCAGTAACCGTAACTTCCATAACGCGCTGCGGTACTAGTCTGGTCAAGTCAACCACTTAGCTAGACAGCCAACTTCGCTAGTTCTGTGTTTTATCCCCAGTGAGTTGCATAAACCTCTAGAGTTCTTCTGTGACAAGTACTGAATAACGCTGTTTGGCGGCCCTTCTTTATTAATTAGAGCGGATTTTTTATCCGTATAACAACGGATATTATCGTAATGTCTGTTGGTGCCTGGTGTCTCACCCAAACGTTCGTAGCATCCATAGGTGCTGTCCCCCAAATCTCAAAGTTTCTGTAGGTTTAGGCAAGCTTTCGTAACGTTTTGCCACATCTAGTGGTCCGGTAATCTGTCTCGCTGCCCGTTTCTCACCACACCTGTTGTTGGCATAATACTGGAATCCTTTCTGTTTCATTCGAGCTATAAATGCTTCCACAGTATGTGGGAAATGCAGTGCGCCTGATGACAGTCTAGAACTTTGGATCGTCTATGTGCCGACTATTGCAAATAACTTGAATATTCTTTTTCTAGAAAGAATTCTGGCATTTAAATGTTTGCGCTATACCATTTGGTCTAATTTATTCCAGCTAAGCGTGTAAGGTTAGACCAAACATAAACCTCACGCGTTCGAACAGGCCGAGTGACAAATCCATCAGGTTGGAAAGTTAGAATATTCCTGTTGACCCGACGAAAAGTGATGCCATTTATTCGAATAGGGAAATCTATCCCCCGACACAACACTCATGGTTGTTTGAGGTGAATGCAAAACACCGGACAACAATTTGCGGATTACAGTCGTGGTGATACCTGCGAAATGTCACCCGGCTCGGATGTGAACGTTAGTTCTGTATTGTTCGAGTGGATCAAACGACCTCTTTTGGAGAACAGCTCATCCAGTAATCAGATAACTTCCCATATTAGCCGAAACCTGATTTAAACTGTGTCACACGGAACTGAATTCTTTATCCGTCCGAATTGGTTGGCAGATGCCTCGTCCGGGCTGTAAGAGCCTGAATCAAACTGTTATTTGTCTGATCATTGTACGCCCAGTGATGGGTCCTTGTAAGGACCAAGTTGTTCGTACGGTTGAGTCTAGGTGTCTGATCTCGTTTCCGATAAAACCTCCGGTCAGATCCAATCCCACTGCTTGGCACTTATTAAGTTGCCCTCCCCCCGAAGACTGATTTCCATTCGGAGAAAGCAGTTTTATATTCATCAGTAGCCAGATAATCGTCCGGGTAAGTCTATGTCTGGTTAAAACCGAGTTTCACGCCTAGCTAATCAATCATCCATATCCCATGTTTAGCTTGGGCGATCTAACTTGCGCCTGATGCACTTCCACTTCACAGAGTTCTTTCCGTCCAGACATTTGTTGCATTTAGAACATCCATATACGGTCACGGCTTAACAGCTGTTTGCAAGCCTCAAATAGCATCCTCACTCTCATCGGAATGAGATCCCTTTGCGTGTGTCCCTAACGGGACACGTTGGTGCTTTGAAGAGCTGAAGAAGTCGTGTGGTTATTAGCGCTCTTGCGTTGAAGGCTTCCGCTTTTAGCACATGACATTTCCATTGCCCATCCGATTGACCTTGAATTAACTTTTTCTCCAGAAAAACCGGATTCCTGTAAGCCATCGTGGTAGATGCCTTATTATCGTCCCTACCTTTTATGCGAGACATACTCAACTGTGTTGCCTGAAATCACTGTACCAATCTGAAGTGAGACCCAATGCAATAAGTTTAATTTTTGGCACATTAAGGTTAGCAAAACCCATCAGTCCCCCTGGAGAAGATAGCTGTAGAATACAGGGTCCCTAGGCTATGTGGAATGGCAACACTTGCTCCAGAACAGCAGCAAAATGTGCATCCGTAGACGGGGAAATCATATATTTTTTGGGAGGCACGCTTTCTATGTTTTTTTTGTTTGTGACCGACAAATCACTCAACAAAACGATTATAAAGACTCGAGGATTTTGGATGGGCACCCCTGGCGGATCCTTACGATGGTGCAGCAAGCGACGCATAGCTGAAAGACCATGGCTTCACAGTAATGGTGCAAGTTGATAGAGAGGCTCATAATATTTGCTCGTTAGATGTATAACTCAAAGTTCTCGACAGGCGATTGATATAGGGATGTGTCCCACCCGCCTCCTTAGTAGTTTCGAGTTGTCCGGTCTGTGTGTGGTACCGACGTTTTACAATACCATAAATTATCTTGCTTTCCAACAACGGTCTGGTGACCGGCTGAGGTAGCAAAAAAGTCTTCTTTTGTTCGGTTTACGGATGGTAGGAAGGCGGTCACACAAGATGAATGCGAACTGCAAATCATTGAGTTACTTTGCAAGTCCGTTGACAGTTTGGTGTACGCACTCCGTCGCATTTGGTGTGAACAACCCGTTTACCCCTCTCTCATCCATAGTTCCGTCAGTGCCATTAATCTTTCCAATGTGAGCTACACGTTTCCTTCTTTCTACAACATCCAGCATTTTCTAACCACTATTGGTATTCTGCAAATTTCGACTTCACTCGCATTTGAACCGTGGTTTATCATATTAAACCATGTTTTTTTCTTTGCTATAAGTATACGAAGATGGAAGATATCCAAGTCCTTTTCTGATTCATCTGGTCGCATCCCCACTCTCTCCCTTTTTCACGTATGCCATACCAAAACAACTGGAGATTAAATAAGGGACGCAGACGTTTGTGGAGCAGCCTATGCTGTGGTTATTTCGCCCTGTAGTAACACAGAAGATAGGCGGGTTACTTTCTCATGTTTTTCGCCTGTCTGGGATTTATCGACGCTTAGTAAAAGCAAACCGACATTAAAATTCCCTGGCAAATGATATACAACTAGGTCTTAGCACAACTAACGTATGGTTGTACTCTTATCTTGTTTTCTAACTTGGTGGACAAGGTTTGGCATTCAACAAAGTTGTTAGGTTGGTAAAACCAAACGCAACTGGTGATCGGTGGAATAAAAGGACGTGTTTCTTGCATCGGACAAGTCCAAGAGGTCGGACTGCATATATTCGGTATGGATAAGGTTATCAGACGAATTCACTTTCGGTCCGTCCTTAGATTTCTAGACCTGGAGTGTGATTGCTGTATTCTCAGGCGCAGATCAAATATCCTCGTATGACTATCCGAGCCCAGGTTAGTCCCATCAAATGGCTTTTCGAGTATTTACAAGATATTTTCAGAAATATCAGGCGATAGTACCGGTCCCCTTAAACCGGTATTTCCTGTTGAGGCATCCATAGTGTAAAATCGATTACAAAGAAACGTCATCTTCCTACAAGAGACCAATAGGCCCTTTTTCTCGTAATGATTGACTACCGTATTGCGATTCTGACCTCAGGGGTAAGAAGTAACACATGCCTTGTGAAAATTTGAGGAAGCAAGCGTCTTGGAGTAAGCTGCAGTGGCTTCGCTCGAATCTGAAATATCACTCAGTCTGAGAAATGACTGGCAATGCGTCACATTAATGAATTGCTTGACTTATGTGGATCAACAACACAGCCAACTTGTTTCAGGAATTGCAGAGTCTTCTTTACTTTGGAACTTCCTGTCTGACTTATATTCCGTTCCAATTTATCAAGAAAAATAGTTTGAAAAAGTGTTATGCAGTTTCACTGTGTCTAGTAAAAGTTGAGTACAAGATGGAGGTAAGTATAATGGAATTTAAAATCATCTCCCTGGAGAAGACTCCTGTAAGAGAAGTCACTCATCTGAAGACTTTACAATGATGCGTCTAATTAATGACGTTTTGGTGTGGAATTTACTCCGCTGGTAAGAGACCAGTCCCAGGAAAGTCGTAAAGTCTGTTTCCCAACCGTCTTCTTATTTCAAGGGATTATCTTATAAAGTTTCGCGCGTCCAGACTATTCGGTCTTCCAGAATCTCTCCAGGGTATTTTCCTGTTGCTCATCCAGAGGTCAGAATGGTACCAGAGGCCCACCACATAGCATCCATTGCCAAATTTAAAATCAAGACAAGAAGAAACAAACGAGGTTTCGAAATTGACTTTGAGAAAAATGAAGTCATACAAGCCACATCTTAAGCTATGGAGGATTCACTGAGAAATAAAACCAACGAATTAACGGCGTTTTACACTGACATAAAACATAAATAGAAACAGTTAGCCTTACTTCAAGAAGAACGTGCGTATGGACTTACAGACCAGTTTCGCCTAATTTTCCTGTTGTATGAAACTTAAGGAAGTTTACCTATTGCGAGTGAGAATTCCAGCTTGAAGCAAATTTAGAGCGCAGAATTTGAAGATTCTATCTGCAAAATGAAAAGCACCTCACGACGTAACGTACCACTCCATCCCATATGGCCTCATGCCTTGAATATGGCTCACTCCTTCAGTAGAACTGACTCCCCGGGTCTACACTAAACTTGGACTATCTGATCACACGCCGTCATATCGGTTGATTTCTAGGGGCGAGTTGAGGTTCGTCTGTGACACCCACCCTGTTGGATAGAACCAGCCACCAGCACATTCAGCGACAACTTGGGCGGTTCTATCCTTCCTACTTTGCTCATTTTATTCTATACAAAATACATAATGCGTTGACCGTAGGTGGTTGAAACGCAAGTACTGTGCGCTTAGCGACCTTGTACTCCACTTCCTCCGACTTCGAGACATTCAGTAACAGCCATTATTAATTGTGTTAACGAACTTATTCGATGAGAATCCAAGATTCCTGTAAACGCCGTCTAAATTAAGACTCTCTTTATCGAGACGGCGTTCGTTCGCTGTAAAGCTGATTTATTCTACCACCGCCATACCTACCGATAGCGTCACGTTCCTCTATCCCCATGTAGTCCAGTGGATGTGGACTTTTGCCTGTGGTTTCGGTTTTCCGTCTAGCGATAATTGTGGTAGGAGTAACACTCGTTTGCTCCTCATTTCCTGAAAACGTTGGGTGGCTTATAAATTGGAATAAAATGTGCTTTCTAATGCTTTGCCTAGCTTAGTGTAGCATTTTTGAGGACAACAATTTAAGTCAAATTCTGGACGCAAATAGTGTTCAAAACTAGTCCGAATGCAAGCAAACGTATGGATCGCGAAGAAGATAAAGCAGGACGCAACAAGAATTGTAGACGGGCCACGGAAATAATCTTTGAAATATCGAATTGTATTGGGTAGTTTTTCTTGAAAAAAAAAGATAGGCCTGTGCAATAAAGAAGGAAAATTAGTCGCGCTCTGATTATATCCGCTCGAGTGATGAGGAAACGTTCGCAAAGTAATTACTGTGTTCAGTTAGCAGATAATCAGCCGTTTGAATAAGTTCTGTCAGTTTTAATCATCGTAACGCGGATGCAAAATATAGGTGTCCCACGTCATCAGGAGGATCTGAATCGGCTCGGTTATCACAGTTTACTACCTTCAGGTTTGAAACATCCGGTTTAAACCTTGCAGGCGCATCAGATTTGGATGTCTAGTTATGCCTTTCAAAACACAGAAAACCTTTTTAAATGAAACCATATGTCTTTTTGGGTGTATTCTTCGTCTGGGTGCTAATACTGCGGCCGTCCCACCCCAAAGAGAAATAGGCGTCTCGAATTCTACCCTCATTATACCGAACTAGTGGCGCATGTTTTCGGTCATACTGGAATTTCGACACCAAACTTTAAATATCCATCATTTACCGGCCAAATTGTTGTAAGCTGGAATTCTCAGACTTTGCAGTCAGACCTCTGTGAAATCAAACAGTTTGGTAAGTGCTGCACATAGGATGGAGATGTAAAAGAAGGGTAAAGCCGGCAGTGCGGTGTGTGCTCTAAATGTGACCAACGAAAGTTGATTTCTAAGTTTGTTCCTCAATAGATCAACAGTGATTTAGTTACTAACCCGACCATCGCGATACTGCATCTCAGAAACGATACTTCTTCTGGATTGCTACAGTGTTTTTTAGGGGTATGAGTCACATGGGACCTGGTCTGAGTACCGACGAAATCGAAACATCATTCTTTGTGAAAATACCTGGATTACTCCTTACACGCAACTTATTCAGTATTGATGAAGACTTCTCACGTGAGTATGAGCAGAGCTCCCAACGAACCGTAAAAGATGGAAAAACTTCATCCGGTTTATGCTCTGATTGCGTCACTACTATCGGACATCCGGATTAAGTCAAAGGAATCAGTTCCAACTTTTCTGTTACTTACTGCTTCGAGATTAGCGGCTGGTTATCGAATGGATTGAGTTACCAGATGAAATTAAAAGCTGACCAGAAAATTATCATCAAAATGAACGGAATGTGGTTTAAGAATGGTCCTACAATACACTGAACATTCAAAACAGTGTCTGTGACTTCGGTGACCTTGACCGCCGGCAGATTGACGGTCGCATCACGCCATATCTGAATTGTGTTCGCTATATTGTATGTTCACTGGATTGCACCTGGTCAAATCAGTCTTAATTCCATTTTGAATTTTCGGGGATATGTAAAACTCCCTACACTGCCTGATTTTTTTATCTGAAATAGAAGCTGTTTATGCTATTCGAATTTCATTAAAAAGTTTGGCGTGCAGCAACATCAAAGTCGTGAAATTGCGTGCAACAACCGGTTGGCGAAACTCTTGTAGTGTAAAGTTAACCTTGCGGTCCTGCACTGTTACAGATGATTCGATCCAGTCATTAGGTGAGAATGAATGCCAGACCAGATATCCGTGATATAGCGACTCTACGCTTATACGTACTCCCTAAGGGTCATGCCAGTCGGAACGACCTTCTCTGTGATTGATCACTTCCCTGAAAGCCATGACAGTCGGTGTTGCCCCAGGCTAAGCTCAGGATTACTGCAACCCTGAGAAATCCGACTAAATGCAGCAATGCCAAGATAACTGTATAAGGAGACCATGGGGTTGCGGCAACCCTCGAGGACGAGTGATAATGATTAACAGTCAACTGCATACCAACTAGATGATAGTACGGGCCTTTTGGACATGCCCCATCCTCGGCTGTTAATTCACCATACGTAGTCAAATAGTCAGTATATATTCTCATATTTTCCTGCACAAACCTCGGTAACAGTAAACTACGCTTCAGATTCGCCGTCATTAGATTTGTTTGGAATCACGAGCACGTTGCTCAAATCACATAAGGATGCCCCACCTTAGTTTGGACAATCCAGTATTTTAGTTTGTCTCACTCGACGGCTCCATATCTCAAAAATGAGAAATGGAACATAAAATGTGAATGTCATCTATGTTCACTCCATTTTGGTAGACACTGCTTTTCAAAAACACTGTCAAAACACTTCATTTGTTAGATCATGCAGAATTAATTACATATTGTCTTCTTTTAAAAAGACAGCATTCGTTCCTGGTAACGTTTTAGGTTTACAAATGACATTCATTGGGTGTGTTCAAGTCACTAATTGAATTTCTGCACATGTAAAATATATATAATGCCAAAGTAATTGATCACAGTCAAAAGACTATCGACTTTTCGAAACTACTAAAAACGCATTTTCCATTCTCGGATACTTGTTTCGCCATTCTGTTACCGTTCTGTTGTATGTTTGGCTGCTGTTCTGTTCAGCAATTCCCTTACCAAAGTGAGCGAACATACCGACAACCAAGCAGTGCATTCGAGTGCCTCATATTCCGCAACAATCGTAGTATACGTGGCAACTGCTGTGTGTATTTGTAAAAAAAAACATTTATTTACGAAGGAAACGCTTTTTCGTTTCTGATTTTGATCCCGTAAACTTTGATTTATACTTTATGAAGTTGTCATTATAAAACACTGTACTTGAGATGGTTTTTCACCAGGTCCACCGATATTTTTAAAAACCCTAATTTACGAGAACGATGAGACTGGGCTTAGTAGTAGAGCTTGTTATTTAGGGAGTCCTGTGGATAATTTAAACTAACTGGCATAAACCAAAATTATATCGTTCATTCACCAGGTACCAAGCGAACCGGAAGCTACCATCATTGTCCCAAGGCACATATAAACCCATCACACACATTTGATGTCTTACCTGTTACTACAAGCTGCGACACTTCGCCCGAACTGAGCTTATTACACTGACCGTGATGCTTTTTAGTCGCGACGTCTTCAAACTCTTCAGGAGTATGGCCTGTGACGTTAGCATAGCAACCTGAGTACTATCGCAGCTGATGACTGAAGTCAGTCGTCGCCTGTGCACGTAACACAGCCATGAGGAGTAGGTAACACACCACAAGATAATCGACCAAAGGCGCTAAATTCGTATTTTTGCCTGTAAGTATACATGACAGGTTACTTACACACCGCACAACTCCACACGGTCTTATGGACCAACGCGTCAATTTTAATTACTTTTACTCTCTCCGTGACATCAAAGAGGGACCATAACCTTGACAATAAAGGTTCTGTACCAAGATAAAGTACGGGGCCTATAGTATGGAGATACACTACAAAACTGCATTTGTCGACTCATGTTTACAGTGAACCTGGTGAAAACACCTTCGTCCGCGGATTTTTTCCCTCTTCTTATTATCACACTAAGGTTACCAGCTGCAAAAATGTAACCAGCGTGTTATCGTACGCGTACAAGACTGATTTCGTTGCTCATAACATCGTACGGCTGTCCATGACCGCGCTTTACTCGCTATATCTGTATGGAATGGAATTCGTCTATTTTCTCGCCTACTTCTTTTTGTGGTGCCCTACCTAATGCAGGTTTGAGTGGCAATACGCTATTGCGTTGCTTCCCAGTGACTGGGACTATCGTCATCTGTGCTAAGTATAAAAAACTATTATTAATTCACTGTGGTCTTTCTGCGCCTCGAACTAACATATTCGAGTCACTTCCTTCGGCTAGTTGTGTGTGAATTTATAGGGTCGATGATTTTTCGAAGGTACTTTTTACATTGCACTGTGGATCCAAGTACGAAAAGAGCATCACATTTAGCCGCTGCGTCTAATTACATTTCTCCAAAACATTCCTCTGGGTTCCGTAGAACTCTTGCTAACATTAAATTATAGTTTATTCTGGCATTTTATGTCCCCGAATTGGAACTATGTTGCACATCAATGAAAACTTGAATCAGGTACTAGAGGTGGAATAAGTTTTCTTCGGCATCCTATCGTTAGGTTGAACAACGTGATGGCCTTGACAATTGAGTTTTTGATCAAGAACAAATTATTGGGATACTTTTGAATTTCGCCTCGGCTCCAGTGGGGATAATCGCATTCGCATATGCTTGTCGTCGATGGTATAAAGACCATTCGGAAACAGCATATCCCTGCATTTTGAAAACCGGATACTGTGGGGTGGCTTGCCTTGGATGGGTCAGGGGTACTTTGCCATCCTACGGCATCTGTGGTATCTTATTTATATTTTCTGGTCTCTCAAGGGGGTAAATGGTGTCAACCCTGAGCTGTGCCCCACTCTGTTGTACGACTCAAAAAATTAACCACTAGAAGCATAAAAAGTTGAATACTTTAGAGTAGTTGGCTACCGATTTCCTTGAAATATCGGCCGAGTCTGGTTGGAACATCAGGTCAGTAGTGTGGACATCCTCTAACCGGTGCCTTTGGAGACCAGGCGGAGTCACCCTTATGATGTATGTTCAACATAGAATTTTTATTCAATGACTCAATTTACAAACAAAGAGACGGAGTAGCAACGGAATCCCTGTTTGATCCTCTGCTAGCCTCTGTTTCGTGAGCACAACCTAACGCGACACTTTAGTCTCCAAAATTAAATAGCTCATGCTTTACAGACGCCCGTTTGAAGACACGTCTTTAGTCCTTATCCATCCACTAATACGGAGGGCTAACTTTAACCCATTCAGTGGTCGCGCTTACTGTGGAGAGCGAGGCCAGTGACGAATTCCAGTCTCCTGACTTCACGCCGATTCCGAGATCGAACTGTATATTGAAGGTCAGTTTGCTCGGTTCAGCTGTGTGGATACACCACATAAATGAAACCCGATAGCATACCCTGCAAGTGTTTGAGATGGTGACGCCTTATGGACGACCTGAGTTCTATTTCTAAGATCCTGAGAGAATAGGGGAACCCAGCTAGTCTCATACTAAGTCATCTGAGAGAGACTAGTATGAAAGCAAACAGAGGTACTCAGTCAGTTTCACATGACCATGACTTTTGGAAGCAACAGAGACGAAGTGAAACTTCCTCTGGACCTTGCAGCTTAGGATTCACTTCATTGGTGACCGGATGCTCAGTATCGGCATCAAGGATGAGTGCCAATCCACGACTCTTCTTTCGTAATCTGTTCCTTGGTTTGTGAGTGCGAGGCGAACGGTGTGAATCCCACTATTTGATGCCTGTCGCAAAAAATGACTAGGCATTTGTCGTAAGGCACGCGACGAGTGAGATTTCGGCTCATTAACATGGTAAAATGACCGCTTCGATTTGGCTGAATCGTTCAGCATGACTTAGTGAGTATCAATCATTTGTTCAAAGGCCTCATGCACTCGGAACGGCCGAATCGATTGCGATTAGGTTGTATCGACACTCCATATTTCATTAAAAGCTTCACATGATTACATTAGCTCTGCCGTGGTCAACCAGTCCTCTCTAACCAACTCCGGACCAGCATATATATATTTCGACAACTATAAACAGCATTTCCGTGCTCCAATTTCCCGTATTTTATTCCTATGTACACAGGCACTTGTCAACTGATAAACCATCGAAAACATCAGTTCGCAAAGCCGCCTGTTTGTTGCCGCTCTTCCTCGCAATACCACAGTAAAGGTTCTTGTATGTTGCAACGGGCAATATAAAAACGAATGATATTGGTTCTCTTGGGCCGGGTGCGTTTACAGAATAAGAATTGTTCAAGTGCTGTCAAAGTGAGCTGTATCCCAAGGGCGAATGTGTTAACCAAACTGGTAGTAAAAGCAAACAAATAAATTTCTGCAAGGTGTAGTTCCAGAGATTTGCGTAAATTTTCGGTTATTTTTTTAGTGTTCCATTGGAAAGTTTCTTACTGGATGGCATCATAGCTGAGAAGAGTTCTTTGAGTTCGGAAAGTAATTAGAAATTTATAAATTAATCTGAACTAATGAATGCCTGTTCATTTTTCTTTGCGATTGAAATCAAGCAAGCTTTTCATGTTTTCTTTAGGTAATATTCCGTGGTAAATATAGATGATAATTAATTTACAGATAACATTTCCAAGTCAAGTAGAGTTTTATCTAGTACAAAACTGAAATTGAAAGTCTGAGGACAAAAAATAGGGCTTTTTAGATAAACCAATGCTCCCCAAATCAAGATCAGGCACTTACACATCCGCTTCGTACCTATTCTGAAGCTATTGAAATCGGGTGGACGCTTACCTTTGGGAGGTTCATCCAAGGGAATTAAAAGATCACGCTTCAAACATAAAGAAGCTTACAAATCACCTCTTTGTTTGGTGCTAGCAGTAGGTGTAAAACCGGGTTACTCGTGACAACGTTTCCTGCATTCCGACATCTCGAAGAAATCGCACTGCCTAAACAAATATAAAAAAATAGCAGGAACGGTCCAAGTGGCCTGTATCGATGTTTTGTTATACAGACTTAATGCGGTCTTTATATAGATGCATACAGGCATACATGTGCGCACCTAAAACACCGTGCATCTAAACCTGGTTTTAGGTCGGTCCTCCAAGCTTTACAGGTGGATTGCAAACGTGTCAGCACATGTCAAGCTGACATCATCAGTGCACACTGATCATGTCACCTCAATTGGTAATGGAATCGTGGTGATGAAATGGCAAACAGTCTAACAACCCTACGGCACACCCGAGCTACCTATATCCCGCATGCATCTAATCCTGGTTTTAATGTTTCGGGTATAGTCAGTGTACCAGTGAACATAAGTATGTGAAGCCATCTTGGCACAGCAAGAAAAAATGGAATGGTTCAGCTGTAGCACCTTTTCAGTGCCTAGCTACCATGCCACTCGAAGGAAGCACGAAGGCCGAGATAATGTGAGATTGCCCGAGCCTAGACATGAGCAGTCGAGATGCAGAGGTTGGGCCCGAACTACGGACCCCCCCCCCCGATCAGTAAGTACGCGCCTCAACTACTGAGCTATATCGAGCTCGCACAACAAGAACTATGAACTCAAACTGATTTCGGTAACTCTACGCAACTTTGCGTTTTTATTTGCCTTGCGTACCGCCTGTTTGTCATACTCTTCTGTAAATGTTATATCTGCGTCTCTCTGAGCACAATGAGGTTTAGCACCGTTTCCAAAGTTTATATTCAAATTCCTTCTTGTTAGGTTTACTATCTAAAGTCGTTCGTAGACAGCATACACAGTGGAAGCAAGCATATCGATTCTCTTGAAATAACGAAAGAAAGGCGTATTTATGAAGTTTATCTCGACTTGCTTTTACGTCCGTAAAAATCTAGTGTTGGCCGCTCACGAAAGGATGAATGACCTAAGAGGCAAACGGTTTTCCGGCATTAACGTAGAAGTGTACGAACAAACCGCAGTCAGAAGAAATTCCATATTAGAAACAAAAAGTTGTTGCTGTCTTTTGAATGTTCGAGCAGGAAATTTATGGGCTGGTGGCGTGATAGACAATGGAAGTTGTGTACAAAGACATGCAGCTGAGGACTAGTAAAGTGGCTGCCTGTTAGTTTTTCAAACTTAGCATTGTGTCATTCTTGATGTCCCATGAATCTACTGTCTTCTTGCAAGTTGGGCTAAAATAGTGAAAATAAAATTACCATATTGGATAACCCAATTCGGAGTTAGAATAAAAATAGTTCTCACGTGCAGATGCCATCCCTTTAGGAGACCGCTCTTAAATCTTCTGTTGACAGTTAGATCCCCCTCGGAAGATAACAGTTTCAACCGTTCACTCCCAGCGGTCTCTGTAACGTGGGGAAAATATATGTTTTAGCTTCAACGTAATGCTACTGAATTGTCGAGCATTTAGTAAAATTAAAGTGGAAATTTTTTAAGCAAGTTACTGGTTACCATGGTTTCAATGATTCTCAGTCGATGGCGGAGTTGATTCCGGTCACAGTGAGTCTATTGGCTCGAGGACTGCTACACAGTTGCGTGATCAGTCAGTCAGTTTTTACAAAGTTGTGTGCTGATGGTATTCTCGCACTAAATGTGCTTCACAAGCACAGCGACATTGTATATTTGGAACCACTTGGTAGATATCGGCACATTTCTTGACAGAATACCACCTATAGATGACAGCAAAAATTCACCCGCACAAAATTTAGTGTTGAAGTTGGAAACAGCGCTGACATAAGGCGCGTGGTCTAAGCTCACCTAGTAAGCCAGAAAAAACGAAACGGACAATGGAATGAAAAAGGGATTTCATCATTCCTATAGGTGGTGTTGTGCTGTTGATTAGTATTTATCCTATACAGCGGACTTGCCTGTTCAGCCAAAACACAGATCGCTGTTTTCGACTTCTTGAAGCAACGAGCCTAAATGTGTGTGTATACAGTACATCTCCCTTTGGGAACCCAGGAAAGGTAAAGTTATCTTCGAGAAACGGATTTTCGTCATACGACGTTTTTTCGTCACGTACTCTTCCCTCAGAATCTGTCCAGAAACCATACAAAACAACTTTTCGGTTCGCAAAGGGATTGGTTTTCTTCCCAGCGTATGCGTTTGTGACGCGCTTTCTTTTCTAAAAACGAACCGTACAGTTTGATTATGCTTGCTGAAATAGTTGGATTGATTCGAACCATTGTTTCTTCGTACTTTGGTTGCGTGGATGGAGATCACACTTCAGCGTGGTCGTCTGACGTCAGTACAAAGGAAAAAGTATAGACAACATATAACCGGTGTTTTATTACTAACAACGTAGAAATAAATGCGGACTATCAGTAGGGGTGCATCGATTTTCCCATTTTGCGGCACAACCCAATAGACTGCGATTTGTTTGCGATGAAGCGACCGAACTACACTTACCTGTTTGATTATGCATGTTAGAACAGGTGTTTGGAGTCTGGTCAGTCTACGTGCGCATGCTGATTAGGCAGATGAGTGAGGTGACCAAATAGCGTGGTCGTCCATCGTCCAAGATGGAAGAGGCATGCACACAAGCTAAAATGTTACAAGCTAATTAATGCTGCAACTTTTTTGCTTTGGTGTAGAACGGTGCTACTGTTTCCAACTTAAACGGGCCAATGACGTATTGTTCATCAATTAATTTTGCACAACACAGGAAGATTTAGTGCTGTCTAATTATTTTCATTATTATCATATATCAGTGTATCATTATTATATCATTATATCATCAAATCATTATTTTCATTATTCACATCCGACCATTTAACCAGTTTTTGCAATTGGCCCCACAAAACGAAAACTTCAACACCGCACTGCAATGTATTCTAAGGAGGAAAGTCCACAAAAACAACTTCGCTCACTATGTTTCGCAATCGGCTCGGACGGAATCTTCCTCAGATTATAATGATGAACTTGAAACCACCTACTTCTACATGGATCACGTTTAAGCCTACTCTATACCGCGCTGGTTAGCGGTGTCATCGTCATCAGTATCATCGTTGTCGTGATTATCATCATTATGTGACAGCAACATCCTTGTACTAAAATGTCATCCTAAAGTATGACTGTACCGTTTTAAGTGCTTGGGGTTAATCGCCGTGCAACTATGAAGAGATCAGTTATTTGTTTTACCTTGAAATAAGAGGAACAAAGAAGGTTGGTGACTATTAGGAGAACCAGCTCCGAACGCAACTGGACTACACAGCTGCCAACGGAATAACCGTTTTCGTTTAGACAAATTTAATTGGTTGTCCTTCACTTGCCCTTGACAGATGAGTTCTATTTTTAGCATCACTAGAACTTTCCCGCGTAGAACTTTCCACGTGGGCTTTAGAAACAGCCCGTTTTCGGCTACAGACAAGCCTGACGCGTCAGTGTTCAATAGATCAGCTGATTCGCACGTTCATTGGCTTTCTGGTTTGGCCAAGCGCATCAGGATATCAAGCGGCAGTCCAGACTCGGGTTCACCGTATTAAGGAGGCATTAAGAAAATTGTGGTCCACAACAGAGACTTCATGCAAAACGCTCCACATTTTTTGAGCAAATCGATCAAGAAAAAGGTACTCCACGATGAAATAAACACTATGGAGTATCTTGTCGAAGTAACACACCCTGGAGAGCTCACGTTCTAAGGATTCCATCCAAAAACTTCCATCAAAAACACCTGAAGGACACTTTTCTTGCCAAATATATAACTGAAAAACGCGTGGTTGTGTTAGGATTTTGCGGTGAACATGGAGGTAATGCAGCGCAAGGTATATCCGTTACGACTGTCATCTTGCGCTATCCGCACTGAATTTGACAAGGAAAGCTTTTTCAGTTTACCCGGGGACATTTCTATAATCAATGTGCCCGTCCATTCACTTTAGAAAGCAGTATTCGGTCTTTTTGTGAGATAAACTTGATTTTTAAACTTTGACTGACTGGCGTGATGTCTTGAAAAAGGAACTTATCGGACAGTTGTTTACAAGAATTTTAGAGACGGACATTTCTACTGGAAAGGATTATTTTTAACAATTTCTGCTTAACTTTGGGAGGGAAGGAAACCAAAAATAAAGGGAGAAACGAGAAAATTTCATTGACGCGGCATAAATGCACACTATTTTTTCAAGCTGAGCTTCTTACTAATAACTCTACCAACGTGTCGGAATTCCCTCACCCAAGGCTCAATGTGAATTTATCTCGTGACAACGTCTCCAGGGAAGGATAAGCACTCCCTACGGAAGATCATTGTAGCTTAATCGCCAAGAGTAGACCCACACGTCTGTCGTTTAGGAAAAGATTGCATAAGTTGAAAATACAAAGGTTATAATGTACTGACTTGACTGACACCAAGATCGATCTCAGTCGTTGAAAATCCAACATAATATCGGGTTATATTCCATCCCAAATATTTACTTTCCGAATTCACTTTCTGGTTTCAATATTTTTAATTCCTAACTATTCGCTAAATCGGTTCAACTCAATGAAATATATGTGCATTAGTTTCGTGCTACACTAAAACCATTGTGTTGTGCTTAAAAAACTCCCATTTGAAAAGCAAACGCTTGATTATGCATTTAAATACACATCGCTACAGTCACTCTAGCGTTTACTGTAACATAAGATGTTGCAACCCACCAAACGAAAAGTTCAGCATTTCCAGCAGCCACTTGTGTTTCAGAGATCATGAGAATCATTTTAGATAGCCTTCAATCAAGATGTTTTGTCGCCGCAGGTGAATGTAAATTAGAATGGACGTAAAAACGTCAAACTGTTCACCTATTCCAGTTTTACCTTATATTTACGGCAGCCGACGACCTCCCGATCATCCGCAGTAGTGCAGCTCTGCCTATGCCTTGCCAGTTACTCACCGAATATCTGTCGGCTTGGCACTATGGCCTATTGCCTGGAATTCGCGTCGTATAATAGGCGGTCTGGCTGGTTTTGTTGACGGGGCATTTTCTTGTTGGATAAATACACGAACAGTATCGCAGACAGGAACTTCCTGCACACCTACCACCTCGCAAGTAAACAGATGCTTCAGTTCCGAAGCTAAAAATTATACGAATGAAAGAACTTGAAAATCTGCTTGAACCTCAAAAAGAAAATGAGCAGTTTCTTGTCAAGTGGCGGTCTCCCTGAGAAATTTCAAGAAAGGCTGTCTGAATAGAGATTTAGTTGTGTTCTGCTCACAAACAATCTGACCACCGAATGCTACTATGTCCGTTCTTAAACAGTTTAACAATGGCTCGTTAGCATCGCTCGTTCCAGAGGCATTGTTTTAAAGGGGCAACGGCACAGAGTTTTGAGTCGTTGTTATTCTCACTGATGGTTTGGGTAGATCAACAGAAATGAAGTACTGCTTGATTACACCGTGGGTTTACGCCAAAGTGTAACAGCGGTAGTTAGCGTCAGCTGATGCACACCCTCCTTCAGCTCAATTGTTTTGTAATCTCGACGTCTGCTTTCACGAGTGACAATAAAGGTTTAAGTTAAAAATTGGACCCACGAGACTTTGTTGGATTCTTATCTGTCTATTCAAGGCTAGAAGAGCTCAAGCTAGATGAGTTTAAGCCACCAGTTTTAACATGCCCTCCTGATGATGAAGACGATTCCAAATGCCGAAGTACAGTCAAGTTAAGCTAAACACTCATTTGCAGACCAATATGGGGTTAACGCGGGACCCAAACTATAACCGAGATCTCTCGTTTATGGACAATCTTTTAATAAATCAGGGAGAATCAGCTCATTCCGCAAGCCCGATCATTTTGGTCACCCTTCTCATGAAAAGCCGTGAGTCATCCTTCTCCAATTTTTATGAAAAAAAGTAAACAAAACGATGAGAGCTTTCTCTGCCTTTGATGTAAATTTGCAAGTAGTTGACCGACATTTGAGCTGGTCTATCTGACATATTACAGTATGCGGCTGCCACTCAAGAGAAATCACTGAAACCCAATGGCAACCAATTTTCATGCAATCTTCCCTAACTTACCCAGTCATCGTAGCAACTGCTAGTCGGTGGTAGAAGCGAAGTGTGAGACCATAACCAAGATAAATCACCTGCTGGAGTGCCTTGAAACTGATGAACAAGGCTTCCCAGGCCTAACCCGAATTTCTGTGATTTCGCCATCGTAACTGTTGCTCCTAACAGTGATGCACCCAAAACCAACCAAACAAAACTTTCAAACGACATGGGGCACTGATCTGGCCGGTAGTCAGGTATACATCCTGACTGGCTTTCGCGCGCTTCAAAATTCAACCACCACTGCAGTCTACTCACTTAGGCCGATGAAACTTACTTGTCAGAAGTGAAGCTTTTCCCAACAATAAGTTCAGTCATTTTTGAAATGGTAAGTCCATGAACAGTGTCGCCGGATTTCCAATCATTCAGGTTCATTATAAAATGCGATCCCGTAATAACTCTGGTAATGCGCTGGGTATCAGAAACATTTGCTCCGAATGAAGTGGAAAACTCCACTGTACTTTGACAAAGTAGCCATGTTTTATCTATCCGTGTACTGAAGTCGTGCGAGGTTTTTTTATCCTTCATCCCTCTCGAGTAAAAACACCGTACCGATCAGACAGTCCCTGAAATTGTTGTCTGGTTTAAAGTAAACACAAAAGTGCAGGTAAAGCGCACTATGTACTGCGGAAGAACAGTCAGTTTATGCATTGGGCGCGAAAACCCCCAAAACGTTCAATTCACCAAAAGAACCTATGTACCCATATGAGTTGCTTAAAATCATCCAGGTTTTTGAGGCGTAAAATATGTTACCATAAGCGATTCATGAGAAAATTACAAGAGAGGACGTCAAGAGTGACATAGTGAGCAACCGAACGCTTGGTGTGAAGATGTATAATATCGATATATTTGTAATAACCTACCACGTTGTAATGAATCGCCAACTGCAACTATCAGTAAAGACGACTCTTGATCACGGTAGGCGCCTCGCACTATTCAGGGGAACATGGACGTTTACAGAGTGAAGATAGGCTCTGATGTCCCTCTATTTCTGTGGCCATGGCACCGACTACTTTGTGTCGAAACACGCATATTTAGCTGAAATTTCCCACGGAAGCCGTGAACACGAGAATCATTGAAAGCGTCCTTCTCTTTCGTACTTCAAGTTCTAGACAAACTTCCTCGTTTTGCAAATATCTAACCCGCGGATAAAGGTATTAGTGCAAACCGGCTGCGTTGAATAAAAGACTCCGTTAAATAATTAAGAAGCATCCAGTCTAAAACGATGCGCTCCCCAAAAATGTATCACTGGATTTTATGCTTCTGGCTGCACAACCGGTGAAGTTTATAAGGAAAGTAAAAAATAGGCGTAATACACTACCCATAAGGTTCCTGAGAACTCTTCTACAGCCCACGACCGGTTTCGCCCTTCCTAGGTCTCATCAGGTAGGCGCAGGGCATTACAAAGTAGGGATTCAGCTGGTTTCCAGGTGAATCTCCCGTGAAAGTCAACTTGGTATACAAGTGAGTGTATTAGTCGAAGAGTACAATAACTTATTGAGAAAATCTCGGAAATTGTGCAGTTCCGAGCCCCAGTGGTAACCAGTCCTGATCACAAAAACGGCCACATGGTTGGGAGAAATATACCGTATATTTGACAACACTCTGAATTCCAGCTTCGGATACCTGACTATCCATCCACCTGTTGCTCAGCTTTTCCTAAAGAGAAATGAACACCCCAACTGAGCATATTTGAGCAGAGAATAACGCTTCATTTTGGAAGTACTTGCTGCGACTGAAATCGGTCAGTTTTCGGAATCCGAGAGGTACTATACGGCCTTTTTATTTTTGGTGGGAATAAACGGTGGCAACTATCTCACGTACCACGAGGCGGATTCTAACCCGAAAACTCCTGAGTAACAGATAAGCACCCACCGTAGGTAGCTGATCACTGAATTAACCTGATCCCCCTGATAACGCTCATTCTCTTTAACCATTTCTTTTATAATATAACAACAGTATTGTTTATGATAACTGTCAAACGTGAGCATTTCCAGTGCTTTTCATAACATTAATTCATTCCGAAACATAAATACCCGTCTGATCGTTGTGAGTGGGGAGCATTCGATTGCATGATGCTGCTGTATGAAACATACCTTGAGTTAATTCAACCTATTCACATTAGTGTATGGTGCTAATTTGAGTAATATATTGCATTTCACGTCAATAACAGCTTTATGTGACAGATCAATTTTGGGAACGTTTGAGCTAAGTCACAATCACGAAAATTCGTATCACTTACATTTCGAATTAAGTTTTTATGTTAAGTTTTTAAAGAACTTGTATGTAAGTCTGAATAGATGAGACACCATGTTATCACAAAGTGATCTCCGAAATTGAATGACTGCTGGTTGAACCACTGGACCCCTTTACCCTGGTGGCCTTCCTCGGTAACTTTGCATAGAAGCCAAACATTGTGTGGGGTGCAAGTCCTTGAAGCTCTTTGAAGACGACTGTGACCGAAAGTCCTAAACTAACGACTTTTTACCTGGAAGATTACCGCAGTAATCTGCCTCAGATTGAATGGACGATTTGGTTACGCGTTGATGCAGTCAGAAGTTTTTGTTTAGTTGCTTGTTTGTTTTAGACCTGGTAAGCAAACAAACAAGCCTGTTACTATGGTGTCGAACAGACACAGGCTTGTCAGCAAAGGGTTGACCAAATCGCAAGCTAGAGAACGTGTGAATGAATGCCTTGCATTTAAGGCGAATATGTTGGTAATTTGGGCTGGGATCGATGGCTTCGAATTTCGACGCAAAGCTGGCGACAAACTGGTGTCCGTATGCAGGGTGACGAAACGTGACGCACTCCTACGTATGGTTGATTTGTTAAGGTCACGCTTTGCTGACTGGGACTGCGTAGACATCCATGTTTCGCCAGCTGTTTCTAGTTTGTCGAAATACCCAATAAACCGGCTGCATCATGCCAAGTGTGTCGGCTGAACCTATCTGTCTCACGACGGCAATATCGATCGATGGCATGAGTGCACAATACCGAAGTGGATGTTCACACTACTGTTTTCCGGCCGCATTTCGATTTCGGAAATGCTAAGCAAACTCGGACCTTTTCAACATCCTATGCAGCAAAGTTGCACACAATTTACTTCGAAGTATAAAGTGGGCTGAACTCGTGACAGGTAGTGCTAGTACCGGTATCTCCACCTTCTCTGGACATTTTACTTCAAGCAACAAGAGTTATTGATGGCTGATCTCAGGTGATTTGTGACCAGATATTTTGGAAAGTTCGGAATCCAACTAAAACAGTGTTCAATCAATGCATTTAGAATGATTGGTGAAGCAGAAACCGCAGATGCTAATATGTATATACATGTATACAGATGGACAAACATTCATATAAACATATATATATATATAGCATATATATATCGCATATATATTTCCCCCAATTAGTGTGTCCATCCAAGCGTCGATGACCAACTTAGATGGTTTGTTGAAGTCGATCCCAGTTCCAGAAGTCTAATTCAGAGGGTTTCAAGTCGCTGAAAAAATGCTGGTTGTAGCTTCGAACCTGTTCGTTAGGAGCAGCTCACTGGAAAATTTTGTTTCCCCAATGTGAGAACAGTGACTCACCGTTCTAGAATTCCAGTCTAGCAAGAGAGTAGACCAAAAGAGCTAAAGATCTGAAACTTCCTTTTTGGTGATATCCAAAATCGCAGAGGTCAAAATAGCCAATGAAATTAAGGACCATCTTACACATTTTAGCTTCTAAACTACACGGTCCCCGTTTGATATACTTCCGACCCTCTTGGAACCAGGGACCCCTGGGCTCATACGGTGGGTGCTGAAGTGGGATGAGTCGTAAGCTAGCTAGGATCCCCAAGAGCGTTCGAATGAAACCATCCACCTCTACTATCAGGAATCAGACTTGCGAAACACATGGATCATTGATAACGTCGACTATGAGGTTCCTCTGCACCGTCAAAAAACGGTGCAACGTTAATCTGCTGTGCACGGTTGATATCATCTGCGCCAAGATTTCAGACTAAGTTGAAAAAACAGCAGCCATTTTTAAAGGTCAATTAAATTGAATTGCGGTATATCATGAGGCTCAGTTTTGGGTCCAAGACGACTTTAATACCCATTAACTAGCTGATCTCCACATTTGCCTCACATTCTCTACCGTTTGCTGACGGCGTAACTATTTAGAAGGCAGTCGAGTTATTCGGGCTAATATTGATGACGTGTTTGTTGAGTGGATGGAGGATAACGTCATTAGATGAATATTAGTGCTATTGTTATACCTGCCATGAAATCACCACCTACTTACTTGATGGTCGTATTTTAAAACGCACAATCTAAGATAACAAATTCCGTGTTCTTAAGTACTCAGTTCGGCGCGTACAGGCCTGAAACTTTTGTTTTTATTTTTTGAGCATGTGGGAAATTTTGGTCTGGCGGAGCTTTGAACCTTTTGACTACAAATATTTGTCTTTGCGGGGTTATGCAATTCAAGTTTGATGACTCAGGTCAAACAGCGATCAAGTAACACTTGAAATACCACAAAAGGTGGTCCAAAATAATCGAGGCTAAAGGTCATTGGTGTGTTCCCTAGGAAGTACCAATGAATTCTGAGGACTGTATTCTTGTCTACGAATCATGAAGCAACAAATCCACCTGTCTTCCACTACTTCAAAATGAGTTGACATACCAGTTCATCGGATATGACTGCTCCCACTGGCTATCGACCTCAGAAAGCGTCTCATTCGCTCACCTACAGTTTACCAAAAGCTACTTTTTCATTTGAAAATTCACCCATGTGTTATGAAACACCGGAAGCATCAGTCGTCCAGCGCTTTGTTTCTTTGAACATCCTGTGGGAAATCTTAGGCATGTAACAACATAACTACTGATGGTCACACTATTTTCATGTCCAACGGGTGACAGTTTCACAATTCTCCACTGATGGACGTCACTTCAAGTGCGTGAATGACAGGTGGTCGTGGGTAGGCATCACGTCCATGTTTTAAGTGACAGTTAGAGAAAAACGTAGTACTGAAGAAATTACGGCTATAAAACTGGACAGTTAGTTCCACTTGTTTGATGGAGCGACAAATTCATTCTGCTAGCTGTTTGTGACAGGATACTCGTTTGGCAAAACCCTGAGTCAGAAGCGCTTTCTGACTTGGGCTCTTTTCTCAGTCTCCTGCACTATGGCGTAGAAGCAAGCATTGGAGAAGTTCCAGTCGGAGGTGATGGTACCGGAAGGGAAATTCATCCAAAACGCGAAACTCAGCGGTGTTTGAATTTGTCGATAGTATGGAAAGGTTTTTCAGCTTTTGATAGAGATTACACCCCGTAAGTGACGTCGTCCACTAGCGGAAAGAGCATTGTACGCGTGTTTTTTCATCCCTGTTTGGATTATTGAGCAGAGCTTATCTCATGATATTCAGGGAGATTCGAGCTCACAGCATTTCCGCTAGCATTTGAAGACGAAACAGTTCGGCCACGAGCGGTAGTTCAGCGGTTCGATAAACCTGCTGATTGGATATAGCGTTACTCATCCTTCAGTCACAGAATTTACATCACGTGGTCATGTGCTGAATGGTTCCTCAAGTGACGACTTCTCCGGTGGAAGGTCCACTCGTCGTGTCAACTAGTCTTCAAATCCCCATATAGATTCGTGAGATGCGCACCATTGATGACACCCAATATAGGTGAAATAGCTATGCACTAATTCCCGACTTTTTGGCATAGTTTGACTCCATTTGCAAGGAGGATTACCTATTAACCTTCAGCTTACTTCGTTGGCCACTTTTAAGGACACCTTGATGATCAGCTCTGTCACCTGTTCTACTCAACCCATAAACCCTTTTGTTCAAGCAAACAGTGCCGGACATAGTCGTTCTACCGATAATTCTTGTCAAAAAACCTTGCTCTGTGAGTACAAAATGTCATCTCGGCGGTACAGCTTTGGATGTTTCAGTTTTAGAGTTCCGTTTTACGACTTGGTGTTTGCATATAATTACAATGCTCACTTTTGTCCAGGCCAGTCGAACTACGTGCCTCACATCGTTTGTTTTTGTATATCCGCTTAATCAATGGACATTTTTCAATGATTTTCCCTTCAAGGCGTAAACGTGCGACGCAGTCCTGTCGGAACTTTGTGACAGTCACATTACTAAATGGTTTGTAGGTGGTATTTTCTTGAAAATGTTCGTTTACCTTCAATGGAGTCTATTCGGTCTACGGAGACGTATACTATTAGGATACAGAAAACCTCAAGCCTTCTTGTTATCAATTAGTTTACTTCATTCTTTCTTGCCCATCATTGCTTGGGTGTCATTCATTTGGATCAAACGAATCGCTCCTATTGTTTGCAAATTAAGCTGCGTCTACAGACGATCAATAACGACCTCGAGGTGATCGATGGAATATGCGGACGCGCATTTGCAAATCAGGCAAGTTAACTTACCACATCTAGTGAGGGAACCGAAAACTCGTTACTGATAGTTTTCTATGCAATAGTCTGCACTCCAACTCACAGCTCTAGCTACCGGGTAGTTTGTAACAATTATCTAACTAGTACTAATGGAAGTTTATCCTCAGCAGAAATATAAGGCTCTCGAGATCCCTTGCTTAGATATGACCTGTTTGACTTAGTTGATGACGGACAGGATGAACCATGATTGATCACCTTACACAAATGAACTACCAAGTTCCAAATACTGATATACAAATGGATGCAATATAGGTTTGTAATCAACCAGGCACACAGAAATGGTACACCTTTCAAAGCCAGCTGCAGGACCAAGTGCAAAATTACAACGGAACAGGGACAGAGTATGCATCGTCCGACCGTTCGCCTGCCTGAAGCCTCGTAAGAAAGAATAACATTTACCGCGGATGAAAGGACAATCTCATGCCTAAAAGCTGGTGTTCCATGGATGAGAAAATACATAGGAGCCGAAAGTGCATCTCGTGAATGAACCTCTACACTTACAGCGTCAGCAACTAATAAGTTGACCGCATGTCTCATTAAAAGAGAATAGTTTCCTGACGACATTTTAGCAGCTATGGGTGGGAGGGCAAAGTGACAGCGAGAACATTGATCATAATAGGAGAGAAAATCAGAAGAGTTATTAGAGGGAGAAACTACTATAAAAGCGGGCATCCATCACACGTTACTTCCAACTATTATCGTCTGTTTTGTTTACTACTTTTCACATCAGATTCGTATCTTTTTACTCTCTATGGCGGACTCTGTGACCTGCAACTTCTGCGCTTTCCTAACCGTCATTCAATTACTGAAATTCACATCGATTTTTCTGAACACTTGCATCCAAATCCATCTCGCTTAGCACTGTTCACACACGTTGCAAATTTGTCCGTTCCGTTCACAAGTTCTAAAGTAGCAAGCAATATTTGCAACTCGCATTCAGAAGAGAAATCGAGGGCTTGTTATCACTCTACTAACTTGTTTACAAGTTAGTTACTGCGAGAGAGTGACTAACTCATGCGGTTTCTCCGAAAATTAGATCGATGAAAAGACAGCTCAGTCTACCAACTGCTCACTCCTGCAGAAAACCGTAAGAACTATGAGTTACGACTGGATTTCGGGACGGTAATAAAGAAATCCGCAGATATTGACTTTTGATTTCCTGAAGAGCTATTTTTGTCCAAAATCTGGAGCTCCATTATCTCCCTATATCTTGGTTTATCATGACACATCCGACAAACAGGTTCAGAGTTATCAGTGCGTGTATCACGGCATTTTGTCCACGCATGCTCTCGCTTATTTATTGAAATTCTTCAAGCCCATTTTGTTTGCCATATGGGAAATGAATTTGGCGATGAAGTCTTTTTTCGCTCATGTATGTGGCCTGAGTCGTCGCAGATGAATCACCGACCGTTCTTGCCAATAGCCACGGTAATCGGCTGTTGTCTGACCTGTAGGGTTACGCACAATCTCACAAAATTTGAGTTCCACTGCAGACCTGTGAAGTGCTCAACACGACTGGCCCCGGAGTGGATTAACCAATCATAAGGGTTCTCTTGTTATCTTTCAGTATATGGTGATTCTGATTTAAATGAGGAGGTTATTTTTAAGGTTAAACTCATGAATTAGAACAAGACTGTGATTGTAAAGAATGGTGACCTATCCCACGTCTTCGTCTGGAGATAATCCTTGGAACGGAAAGTGTACTTTGGGATTTGACTGAGAAACAGTATAGTAACGGTTTTTTGACATAACTCACTGTCAATAGGGTTGCTGAAAACTCTTCGACAACCTACTGCCTGTTTTGCCTGTCTCGATGAACAGCATAAAAGACAAAATCAGTAGGGTTTGTCGTTAACGTCAAAGCATTTGGTAAATGCGTGTGTCCCGCCAGAGGTTACAAATAACCGGACACCCGGAGGTACTTGGGGGCTCCTTACAGGTGCAGAATACTGGACTTTGATAATCGTAACATGGAACTACGTGTCAGTAACCTAAATATAATGCCTTTACGCTCACAACTCCATAATTACGCAGCGAATGGAAAGACGAACCATCAGCAGGAGAATGGCTGTGGTGAGCGGGGGAGTAATATCGTTGGTGGAATTTCGGGAGGTTCGATTTATTTGATCGACATTTTAAAATATACTCAGCCAAGAAAACCAAAGAGGAGAGGTGAGAACCAACTAAGTGAGATGCTATCCAGAAATTGTTTGATTTAGAAGGCTGTGAGCAATCTCCGTGTAGCTCTGGTACTCGACAGAATTTTTACGCTGCTACCTAACAGCGGCATATTCCGAAGTGTGGCTTTTGGTATTAAGATCCCACGGTAAAAGTGCTGCACTTTGTGTCGTGGGGTTGAGTGATTTCTCCGCCTTTATTTCAGGCACAGATGTCTGCTTAGAGGGATGTTTTCTGGAAGAATACACTTTTAGGTCACATTTTGTTAGCTTTTGTTAGCAAAAATTGCAGGATCATATACTTTGCCCCGGAATAACTTCCTCAAGTGACTTACATTTGTTACAGGCCTGACTGATGTAGGACTGAGAAGGCAGAACACGCGAATTTCGCGTCCTGCTTCCTGTTTGGAGGGTATATTGCGTCTTGGAAACACAGAGATGTGTCTTGATAAGAAGTTTTAGAATGTGCTCTAAGAAGGCATCGGTTTCACTGCAGATAGTACTAGATCGCCTAAAAGAGGCATTAGTTAAGGATAGTGTCTGTTTGGGGGGAGTTCAGTAGCAGCCTCCGTGATTGTCGGTATCACCAGTAAATTCTACAGTGCGTCAGTTGTTGGTGTCATTAAGTTAGTCGGTGGATATTAGTTTAAATTAATGCTTACGCAGAACAGATTCAGTAGATTTCTAGTAAACATTTTAAGTAAAAATACACCAGACGAGACGACACCAATGAGGGGGTTAGAACCTGCAGCCTCCTACGTGCACGGTGGGTGCGGTATCAGGTGATCTGTCGCGGATGCTACATTACTTTGCATCTGTCCATATATGGCCTGGCAGATTTGATCCCAAACCTCAGCATTTGTCTTTTGTTCACACACATTTGTATGCCCAGATATTCCGTCGAAAACGTGTGAGCCCCCATTCTTCCCCAAAATATGTTTGCAATTGTTCTGTGCACGTTTTGCCCTTTTTATGCACAGCTGAAAATTCTGGTTCGCTGCATGTGGTTAGACTTTATAATTGCTTCAACTGTTTCATCGCACGTTTGCAAATTCCGTCATGTTTGATGAGGGTTTTTAGTCCGTTGGTATTGTGGTCAGTTGGTCAGATCAGTGACTGAAACACCTGCATGACTCAAAAAAATACTTCCTTCTGCTTTTTGAAGTGAGATATTCTCCTCTACACACGGTCCTCTTAGCTCGGCATGTTGTATCTCATTCTAGGCCGTTCATCCACAACTGGAAAACTGTGACTGTTTGTGTGCTAACGAGCGAAGCATGATGATGAAAATTTGTGGCCTGGTTTGTGCATATCATATTCGGAGAAGAGTCAAAATAGTCTCGGTTGTGAAAAGCTGGTTAGTTGAGACTTTCGTTGGTGTAGATCGAACAAGAATTCGGAAGCTTGGATGAAAGTGGCGTGTAATTTATTGTTTACAACTATAAAAGGCTTAAGAGTCAGATGCCGTTGTTGTGTGGCCGGGGAATTTCCGACACCAGTTTTTTTGTACAACCCAAGTGCGGAACCAGTAAACAGTCTTGAAAAAATGTGTTTGTTATTATACTCTCGGTAACAAAGCCCATATCTTTGTTAGTACCTAACATCTCAAAAGGTTACGGTGCGTTGATTATCCTCGTATAAAATATGTCAAGAGTGGTTTTCACAAAACCAGTATGTGGATTGGAGAGGCGTAACAATTCCGTGAAGTATGGATAGTGTGTAACAGACAGACCCCAATGCTGAATTCAAATACTAAAGCTTAGGTGGTGAAGGGAGAATTTCAGATTGACTTTCGAACGCACTGTACTTGTGACGGGCTCAGGCATTAGTGACCAGATTACCAATCCTCCCCCACAATACAATCACATTAGTAGCAGTAGTCACGGAAGACTCGAGATCTGGTGGTTTATCTGTTTCACAACATCAACTTACGTAAAAAAAGGACGGCATGTTCTATCCTCAGTGCAGACTGAGCAGATAAAATTAGCTGAACACAAAATTTTTAGCACAGACACCAACAGAGAAGTCCTCGATTCAGAAAATGCGATAGTTCAAAATCCTTCGGTCCACTTCTCCTTCGATGTCCAGGACTGGTTAGAAACGTAAACAGGTGACACTAATCTCTGACTTTTACCCTAAATTTTCATTTCGGGCTCCACAGATGCGGTTTGGGCAGAAAAAAAAACAAATGTTCCGTCGTCAGCTTACCACTGGGACGGCTCCAATGGGATGTATTCAGTGTGGGACTTGAATTTACGCGGATCAAAGTCATCGCGCAAATTTTTGACGATGCAATATGTACATGGACAATTCTTTTACCGAACCTGATCGTCAGCACTTCATGCTTCTTCTTGGAAACTTATATTCTGTTGAGTAATCCGGCACATCACGGTATTAAGAGCGACATATTTCAGCAGTGGATCACACCAGAAGACAATTTAGAAAACAGATTGGTGGGGAAGCCAGTTGACTAAGTTCCTGATGCCCAGATATCCAATACTATCTTCGGTTTGGAGAACATCAAAATGAATATTTTCTCTGCCCATCTAAAGTCCGCGGTCCCTTTTCTAAAGCGATGCACATCGCAACACAGTGATATTTATGTTTAAGACAGTGCACGACAATGCGACCTCCCTGAGAACCGATATCCTAAAAGGTTTTAGCCATCCGCAAAGTGAGCTTAGGTTACCCAAATCGATTTGTTCAGTAGACAGTAGTAAACACTAATTTGTTGCCTAGGTGAATTCAGTTCATTCACTGGAAAAAAGAAGGTAACCAGAATGAGTGATAATCCCACCGTCTGTCACCAAATGGCTTGCTGTCAAGTTCATCTTAGGAAAATGACAAGTATTTAGTCTTATTGCTGTGGGAATTGGTGAGAGTAAATAAATTATACGGTTACAGAAGATCTGAAATGATAAAACGGGTGTACACGATGGGGAGGAAGAGATTTATGCAACCACAAAGCGCTCACATGAAGGAGCCAAGCCGTTCAGGTGCAAATTCATGGTCTTATTCGCGCGACCCCACAGACAACCAGGACTAGCTTATGTGATGTGCCGCGATAAAGCAAATACCTTAAGTTCCGTTGGGCCAAGCGACGCAGGTAAAGCCGCATTTAATTGTCCTACATAACAAAATACGTTTTCTGCTCCCAATAAAACAGTACAGAAATAATAAAACAACTAAACGTCAAAAAGTAGCCCGTCATCCTGAGGACAATGTGAGACGAAAATTTCAAGTTGGCATGTTGAAAGAGCCACCTTAAGTCCACACAAGTATAGAGTTTCCTACAGCTCTTCAGTATGTTTACGTGTCTGTGGCGAAATATGCGGGCTTACCAGGACCAACTGTTCATTTAGAAGACGAGAAAATTCGGGAACGCAACTACACAAACGTCATTGGGTGGCACTGAAAGCCGAATTGTGTGCGCTTAGATTATTATTCAAGATCATAGTAATAATTGTCACAATTTCATCACATGCTTATTCTATCTAGACCTCTTCCTGCAACACATTGGCGCCATCAACCTTATCCAGTTGGCGTTTCTGACGCCTCCATGGTGTGCAGCCTCCGGGTAGTAGGTTGCAACGCTGATGCGGAGAACCACCACGGCTGGGATTATCTCCAGTCCAGTTCGCTAGCATGCTATCGTACCTTAACGCGGACCATTACGTTGTCCCTCTCAATAATCCCATTCATGAAAGCACGCTGACCATTTTCGTATAAGATTTGGTGGAGTAATTTAGCGCCTACCTTAATTCAAACAAGGAATCAATTCTATCTCCGCCAGCAATCAGAGCTGATGGTGAGAAAGGTGATATCTGACGTTCCGGAGACCCCAAGCTAGCGTCTCTTAAGGGTCGATAATTCGAAGTTTGGCAGATCGGGGACAAAGGTAGATAGGGATGTGTCTCGGATCTTGGTTATCTACAATCAGTTTACTTGCGCGAAAATGCAGATTAGATACCACCCAGACAGTCGTTTTTACAATTTCCCATA
The DNA here is from genome assembly GCA_004794785.1 of Opisthorchis felineus. Classification (NCBI taxonomy): domain Eukaryota; kingdom Metazoa; phylum Platyhelminthes; class Trematoda; order Opisthorchiida; family Opisthorchiidae; genus Opisthorchis; species Opisthorchis felineus. The sequence goes on along the minus strand of SJOL01007780.1, from coordinate 6,696 downwards.
AGGTCTCTTCAGCATTGTGAGCTATCATCCACGTGCAGCTTTTCCCGAATGCAACGAGTTCGTGGAGTGCAGTTACTGGATGTGTGTAAACAAATACGGATGGAACAAGTTTCTTGGTTGCTGGTGGACTCCTGCTGTTCTCCGTATGCAGCCACGTGATTACGGTTGATTTGTCCCACGTGATTTGATTACACCGCCCAGTGATCTGAGGTAGACATTCATGAGGCTTTTCCAATTGCACTTTGTGCGAAAAGCGGGCACAGACAAATGATAAAATGCTTGATGCACAGACGATGCGCCACGCACTTTGTGGTAAGTTAAGAAACTATCTGAGGGAGATTATGTCCCAATAATAAATAATGAACAGAAAATAAGAAAGGCAATTGTATGTCAAGAATTACACTTACTGGCAAAAAAAATTCGATTTTTAGCGAGACTTGACTGAATCGCAGTTAAATCTCTCGCTTACGGCATCATTGAACTGAATCTGTTGCACAAGGGCCACCTCACGTTTCAATTGATATGATTAAAGGTAAATCTCAATTTAATGCCCAGACGAAACACGGTACTCATAAGGCTTTTGAAGGGTTTCCAGCATCCGTATGAGTAGTGTTCTGTCAAGAGCAATCGTACTTTTGAGCCAGGTTTACCTAACAAGTCTGACGAGATTTGTTTGAAACTGTGAGAGGAGGATGTCAAACTTAACTCCGGTTTTACCTCTAAACTTATTCCATGCAAAAGCAGCACTGGTTGTTAGCCTTTTTTAAGACTTAGTACCGCGAAAATTCGAGAAAACTAATGGGCATACACTGGTTCATATCTAGATTAGCTTCATAAAAAACATCTGAAAAATTAGCATCGTTTGACTTTTGCATCCTAGTGTTGATAGGTGGGGGCTTGGCTCAAAAGTCCTTACAGCTCACAGTTAGGCGCCCCAACGGCCAGTAAGCCTAACCCGCAAATGCTTGATTAGAACATCGGGCCACTGAGCGGTCCGGCATCAAAGCGGTCCTGATTAATCGAAAATGTGGACCAAGCAACTAGTAGTATCACAGTATTCGCTGGCTACCAGTGACCGGTGCCGTGCCCAGATGTAGCTCGAAGTTCTGGGATGCTACCTTTCCAGATACTTTAAATACGACATACTGTACATGATTTCCTGAGCTTTTGGGCGTCCAGTGCGCACAGCGTACATCTGGTGGTTATTTTGCAGAAAACGCCAGGATGCAGGATCAGACCGAGAACTGAACTGAATCTGTGGTTCACTTATGAACAGTAGACCTGTTCCAGAACATTTGTAATACAAAACGCATAAAGACTGTAAAGAAGATGACATTTTGCCTCAAAATTTACGCCTATGTTTTGGCTGTAGAGAAACTTGTCTGAACGCTGTCCTGAATTCTAGAGCTTTGTTCTTTGCGAAGTAGATTTACAGTGCGACCAACTTGCTTCCTTAAAACATGGAGATCTTACTGTTTCTGAGAGACTATTAGTTGATTTACCAGACCTCTTGGGTTACTGGCATGCGAATTGGATCTGATGGTCGGAAGTGCTTGAAGCAAGTTTGATTCTACGAGCAAACTCTCGGTAGAGAAAAAGAACCGGGGGGTAAAGATCGGTGGGCAAAAATGTAGAGTTCTGTTGCAAGTCCTCAGCCAGCCTGAACTTGATGACGTAACAATGACCACTGGGTCAGTTCACCTGGTTATCATTAAGGTACTGGTTACATCAGTCCTCTCTTTGATGCTCCAGGTAAATACTAAACTACTGTTCCTCGGGGTTTCCCAATGGCGCATTGCAAACTTCGTAATCGAGAATTTGGAGTTCGCTACTCACCCATATATATATATATATATATATATATATATATATGATTTCATCCGTTGGATGACAATGGCATATGATGATTAAAAATGAAGTGAACTGGCCTTTGCTCAGTTACATAAGTTTGGAAGATAGGTGCCCTGCAAAACCGGACGAATTAAGGCAAATGAGTGCACATATAACAAAAGTCCATATGGTCGCCTCCATGGTGGCGAGATCGAAACCCTTCCGAATGGCTCCTAAATGCCTGTAAAACCTGATAGACGCTCATTCAGTCCATCCCAACGGCACGCCTTTATTTGAAAATGCGACACAGAGGCACGTACTTTGATATGACGCTGGACCCAAAACTCATGAGACGAATGGATCTCAGTAGACTCGTACCAAGATGGTCAAGCGGATCACTGACTCAACAGTTTATGGAACAGTAGCCTTATAAATTGGTTACAATTAAGAATGATTTTCTGGTTTTTCTTTGTCGTTTGGGCCGAGAATTGGAGATCTTTATGCGAAATAACTTAGAAAGTATTTGACTGAGTATTCTTCTACGCTGGTAGTTCATAAGTAGTCAGACTGACCCTCTGTTGTGCCGCTCGTGAGTCCGCCAGGAAAAGGGAATGGTGGAAAACCTTTCCCCAGAACAGTTGCACATTCCTGTATGCCAGTACTGTGACAAGTTCGAGGCCTAGACGAACGTTATCTTGCATTATAGAAACGGCAAAAAGGAACTCTTGAGGATAGGTAAACAAGAGCACTATTTACAGCAGCTCCCTGTTGCACAACTAGTTGGAGGGTGTTACAAGTAAAGCAACTGAATTGGGTGTACGGTGGTGAAATATTTTCGAGTTTTTCATTCATTGGATAAGGAGGTTGGATTATTGTAATTTAGGCAACAGGTCCGCCTGAGATACCACGAACTGGGTGTTAAGTCCAGAGCATACACTTTTGGTCGGGCTCTTACCCTTGTAATCTCAACAGAAACGGGAAAGATAACCTGGGATGCAAAAGCAGTTCAGTTTATACGTTTATTCTCCTCTCGTAGTGCACTAGTAAAGGACACCAGAGTACTCCTCTTGCCTGACTTGGGACTTCGTTCTTTGAAGATGTGTTTTTGAATATCAAGACCAAACCACTGAGTACTTCAAGGGGACTATTAGAAAAGTTGAAATATTTGGATACTTTATTTCCTTCCTGTAGGTGTTTTTCAGCTTTCAGGATGGGATTCAATTTTCTGTCAGCAGTGTGACAACAACAAAGTGGATATTGAGGCCATGAACCAGTATACGGTATAACAACATTCCTTCCACCGTCACATTAGGTAAACTCAACTATGTTCATCTTTATGGAGTTGAATGTTTATTCCAAGCTTCACTAGTCACAAGCTTACTGCAACATAAACACTGGTGCTTATCTGCAGTAGTTCATCTGATTTGTCACCACGGCAGGACTGAAATTCTTACTTTCTCGATCAGATTAGGCTGTCGATGTCAAGTCATTAGACTGACCGATAACTGGTATAATTTTATGTTATAAACAAACCAAACCAATACACCCAGTCACCCGTTTTTAATCTGAGGAACATTTTAGCCTGAAACGTTACCCCATAGTATACTTCAAACAGAGCTAGCCCGCACAGATGTTTCCCTTTGGTTGACACTTTGTTCTGAAGCAGCCATCCTCCGTCCCCTTTTAAAGTGTTCTGATAATGGGGACGATTCACGCCACAGAACTGTTAGAATCCCTGATGAATTGAAGACTAGTCCTTATTCAAAAAACAGTATAAGGGAAAACGGAAGAGCATTGTAACGAATGTCCGATATCTCATAAAGGGCGCAAAACGCAGCTCTCAGGGCAGAAATTAGAAGACACAAGGTAAATGCGTGTAATCACAGTTCTACAAAGATTTGCCTAAAACGGGAGCTCCGAAATTTCCCAAAACCCCGCTTCGAGTAGTGCTTCCCTGTGAATGAACTAACCTTCTAGCGACTAAACTTGTATATTTTATCAAAACTTTGTCTAAAAACCTCCTTAGTTCGCACGGTTCGAATCTCCACTGTTGACACGTTTACTCTTGTTCGGTGAACAACTCCAGATTTTGAGAGGTTACGCTTTGTGTCTTAAAGGGGAAGGATAATTAGCGTTCAGTGCTACATTATGTTCAGTCAAACCAAGTGCTGGCTGCGTTGATAATTCAAATTGTGTTTGCAGTTCCACCAATATTTCCAGTAGAACTTGAGTTCAGTAATGTGATACATATTTTTTGAAGATAACAAAATTGATAGAAGGCATCTTTGTTTCTTATACACTTGAGAATTCGGGTGCTGACGGTTGCAATGGTGTCTGATGCGAGCGCAATACTACCGGACCGGCCGAAATCGCTCCTTCGTCAAAAAGTTTTATCTTAAAAGGCATAGAACTCGGGCAAAAAAATTTTCCAAACGGAGAATGGTTATCAGACAACAGTGTAGTTTTATTTGTTGCCAGTAATTTGATGCAAACAATCGAAGATATGCATGCGGGTTTATTATCACCTTTCTACAACCGGTTATTGAAGTGACGCTTGAACTTCCGCACCTGAGTGCACCTAATGGCATAGTTCTGTTTGCTGTTTGGAGGTTACAAAACAAAATCCAAACAAACCTTCTGTAAGTATTGAGCAGGTTCTGTCCGACAGAAGAACGGATAGACGAGACTATTTTTGCACTTTCTTCTGTGTAAATTTACCAGAATTAAGCCAAGAAAGTTCGGCACATTTTATAAAAGGCCACAAACAGATGGATGAACCCGACATTCAGCTCTGAGAATAAAACCGCTCAGTTTAAATCCGAGACTGTTTACAAGGTCCTTCAGCATCGGAATTTGCAGCTCAATCACAGGAACTATACCAGTTTACGCCAGACGTGCCTCAACGGAGAACTGCTAATATCTAGTCCGGATGGGGGATTCGAAGCAGCTTTGCTTGACAAGAGTGATTAGGCAACTCACACAACGCCAGTTTTACATGACCACATATCAAATTATCCTATAAGGCTGACGAACAAAGACTGCCGAAAAAGCCAGGTCCTATGTGCGTTAGTGCTCATAAGGTCTGGAAGACTCAAGACATTTTGGATTCAGCCATCTGCTATGTATTAGAGCATAGGGGAACGGATAGTGCGGTGGTCTTAACCGGCATGATCTAAAACCCTCCTATATCCTACACTTTCAGTGATGTACACAACTCAAAGTAAAGTGGCTGGGTAACCTATGGTTGCTCCAGAACCTATCGGGGAGCACAACTGGCACTGTACATAGAAGGGTACCTTTGAGTTTGTTGAGCGGATAAAGGACAGAAATGCTCCGGGAAAGCTCAAAGCACCTTTCAATCCCAGTGCCGCCGAACAAAATAATCGACAATGACCTTGACTAGAACATTTCACATTTCCCTTTCCATAGTGATCTAGATAGATGGACGCATAGACTAGCCACAGCCGGCCTTGATGGCACTCGAGAACATATCGGTTTAGCAAATGAACAGTATGTACTGTTATGAATGCCATTTTGGTAGCACGTCGGTCATATAAAATGACGCCATCAATTCAGAACATATACTCCAATACCTAAACAGACTACACCAAAAATAAAATTAACCACCGGATCGGAGATCAATGAAGCATTTGTCTTGTCTAATATCTTCAAAAACGGAGAAGCCTATGCATCCTTAACCGCATATATCGACTTAGATGGTCAATTCTAAAAGACCATCGACTTAGAAATGTACATGTATCTTAGGAGATTTGTTCTTCGTATAATTAGAGGGTTTGGCCGAGGGAACTTCACAAGGGTGCACAGAATACGTCCGTTGAATAGCTATGAAACTGAGGTTTAGCGTTCACGGGAGAATTTAAAATGAAAATGACACTTATGTAACTGTGTAGGAGAATATATAAACTCTCCAGTGTACTGGTCGCTTCAGTACCTAAGAAATTGTATGTCCTGTTTAAATTCATAAGAGAGTGACTGTCAGTCGTCAACCATGAAATTCATTAATTCCACCGAGTTTAGTGTTTCTCGTCAGAACAACAGGAATATCACTGCAACCTGCGAGGGATGGCGTGCTTATTCTATTTACCTTGAACTTTCTTTACGAACATGAATATAGGTCTGTAATCAGGCAATGGGTAGGGTGATAGGTTGTTTGCATTTAGTTAACAAATCACATGATATTTCCCGGATAGACAGCCAAAAATTGGTGATAATATTCCCGAGGACCTACGTGACCTTGAATTTACCAGTTTTGTCTTCTGTGGTCAGACTAGCTGAGTAGGCTAACATCTGGTTAGCTCGTCTCAAATGAAAGCGGTTTGGATTAGGCATAGAGAATAATTAACCGAAAAACGTGAGATTCAATTTATTTGGGGCAATACCATCCAGTGACTTTGAGCTAGTGCTTAGCTTCGCCATAGTGGAGGGAAATGCGTCTGGAAACAGACGGGTTCAAGCCATTAGCTAAAGACTAACTGAATGTCGTGGAGTAGGCTTAATTGATGAGTCGGAAACAGAACTAAGCCGACACTTAGCTTTTGGCAGGTTTTAATCACCCCAGAGTCTCGCCTTTCTTTCTACCACCCCAAGGCAACAAGACATCATGAACCGCTTCGGGATTCCCCACATTTAATAGAGTTGGACAAACATGCAGTTGCATAAATCGAGGATCGATAGCTGAGACAGACACTGGAGCATTCGTCTGTCCTCACAACCAACCAAATTGTGATCGTGTGCCGAATTGAGGATTTTTGGTGTCCACAAAATCACCCTAACCATGAAAGAGAATGCAGATGTTGTTAGAACCTGTTAGCACATATCACTAGATTGCTTTCAATCCAATGTTTG